>OX246744.1:1555949-2099816 GCA_945910005.1 Isoperla grammatica | reverse complement strand
CTCCCTTTTCCCCTTTCCTCCCTGCCCTGCCACTAACCCTTTACCACTTAACACCCCCCATCATCTTCATATTTCACCCACCCATTGTCTCGATTAGACACGTTGCACAAATATGAGACGTTAAGCAATAGCGAAGCTATTCCTATTAAGGTATTTGCGTTAAGCCTAAATATCAATCAATTCTTCTTCTTCTTCTTCTTCTTCTTACAGGTTTCTGGATTGACGAAGCCGAGCACGACTCTGAGTTGTACCCCAAGTACTTCAGCCCACGGTTGGCTCACCTGCTCATCAAGCATCGCTTCCTACGTCAGGTCCTGCGATTATATCGGCGATTCAATCCCTGGTTTATAATAATCATAGATACCATTGATTCAGGTGTTTTATCTATTCCCTAGAGGAGTTTACCTCTTCAAGGATGACGACCCCATGGATGCAATGGAAAATATATTCACTCTCATTATCAACGGATCTTTATTAGCAAGTATATCCGCCACCTTCTTTAACTTGAAAGTTATTCAGCAATTGGTCAGCGATCTAGAGGCGATGCAGGAACTTAAGAACAAAGTACAAACGGATGAGACAGCTAGAACCGATGAGTTTTGCAAGAAGGTCTTAAAATACTACAAATATCTGTTTGTTATAATCACCCCCTTTATCATAATCACTGTGCATATCTTCGTGTTGCTGCCCCAACGGAAATTCATCATAAGGTGAGTTTTCTTTATTGATTGTTTTCTTGAAATGAATTGATCGAACCGAATGGCTTCAAATTATTGCTTGGTATTCGTTTCTTCCAGGGAATGGTATCCTTGGGATGCGAAATTGTCACCAATTTACGAAATAACACTGTTCATTCGAACGATACAAAATGTATCACTTTGTTTCATTTCACTCGCTATGTTGTCTACATATACGGTTGGCATGATCTACTGTTGGTCCAACTTCAAAACTCTCAACAACGTTCTAGAACACGTTCGTCCAATGGCAATCGATCGTCTAAAGACGAAGGAGTTGGTTCTTTTACCAGAAGACTCGATTGTGACCATCGAGGTCGAACATATTATCACTACGGACCTGGTATTGCGAGGGGATCGGGACGTGGCTGTACCAGTTGCGTCCAACGTAAGGAGAATTGATAACTTGGCATTGCTACGAGCATTCCAAGAAACACACGTGCCTGGTTCAATATCTGGAGGGGAGGACATGTCTTTAGGTGGTAGAGTTCGAGGCAATGAGATCAGAGCTGTACCAGTTGCGTTCAACCCAAGGAGAATTGATAACTTGGCATTGCTACGAGCATTCCAAGAAACACACGTGCCTGGTTCAATATCTGGAGGGGAGGACATGTCTTTAGGTGGTAGAGTTCGAGGCAATGAGATCAGAGCTGTACCAGTTGCGTTCAACCCAAGGAGAATTGATAACTTGGCATTGCTACGACCATTCCAAGAAACACACGTGCCTGATTCTATATCTGGAGGGGATGAAATGTTTTTAGGTGGTAGAGTTCGAAGCAATGAGATCAGAGCTGTACCAGTTGCGTTCAACCCAAGGAGAATTGATAACTTGGCATTGCTACGAGCATTGCAAGAAACACACGTGACTGGTTCTATATCTGGAGGGGAGGACATGTCTTTAGGTGGTAGAGTTCGAGGCAATGAGATCAGAGCTGTACCAGTGAGATCCAGCCCAAGAAGAATTGATAACTTGGCATTGCTAAGACCATTGCAAGGAATAAGTGGGCTTGGCTCTACATCAGGAAGAGGGTGTGTAGTGCACGGTCGCAAGCTGCCACCTGGATCCACTCCACTCAAAACAGGAAGAGTGAAAACTCCCCCTGATTTATTTGAAGAAGAACACTTTAATAGTGGAAGAAGCGCAACTGTATTCGACAATACTGAACATGATTATTCCACGACAGTTATTCCTGCAGCGAGGGAAGAACCTGTATCTCAAACGTGGGAAGATGATTTACACGCTGCAAACGTGCTTCAAGGATTCACTGCTGAAGTTGTGGACAAGGAAATGAGGAAATTATTGGCAGAAAATATTGAGATGCATTCTAGAATATTAAGGTAACACTCAGGGTGGTATGCACAGTTAAGTGTCAAGCTAAGTATGATAGGATTTATTGCTATAAAATTGTTTTATTACATGCTATTTTCCATAAGAAAAACAACTCCATTGGAACCATAAACAAATTTCATACTTGACTTGACTGTGCATTTGGACGGTCAACAGTTATTTCGTTACAACAGGCGTTATTTAAGAACATCTTTTAACTATCTATTGTTCACAGATTCTGCAACGACTGCTCTACTCTGATCAGTTTTCCTCTCGCCGGCTTTTTTATAGCGAACAAATTCCTGTTAGGGTTGGCCTTTCTGAGTCTAACCGAGGTACGTTGATTGAAATGTGTCACTAGTAAACGCATCATTTTGAATGGCTGCGGCAACAAGTTCTGCTAGATTTGTGTGTTCAGTAAATACGTCGTTGATACATGGACATGCCACATGAGAGCCTGAGGATTCGGTCCAACTATAGCCGGCTGTCCTGTGATAAGTCACTCATTATGCGCAGAATAACTTGATGTATAGATATCGCTTACACTTAGGTCCAGTCTTACAATGTCCCCATAACTACTTATTCGTCGAATAGCTTGTTTTCTCCATGGCAACGACCAATCAAAACTCTTGAAATCCTCCAAATAGCTTAATTGCCACACATAAATTTCCTATTAGGACATTGAAGACCGGCCATTTTGCCACCTGGAACTGAGTTTCTTGCCACAACTTCACTAGTAACCCCTAACTGTTATTTCTTTTCTCCAATCAAACCCCAACGTCACATGACGTACCATAGTTGTCGAGTACGTTGAGTCGTTTGATGAAAAATAAATACAAATACAAATACAAACACCAAATAATCAAACAACAACATTGTATGTATCGTATTATGTATTGTATAGTATAGTATTGTTACAATCAGTTAACATGGTAGATAAAGGCCAAAGTAAGGACTGAGGCTCACTTTGAGTTAGGCCGTAATTTCAAGTGAATTTTTTTAAATAGAAAATAAGTACATGGAGAATAAGATAAGACAAAATGCATTTTCTAGCTTATGTACCTTTAAAGGTAATGGTTATTATTCTAAGCTAGAATATGTTACGAATTTAATTTTAATATAATTTTAAGCAGTATCACTAAGTTACTGCCAAACTAAAAAACTCCAGACAATCTAAAGTTAAATTGTACAATTCAATAACAATAACATTATTCTGTTTCTCACTGACCAGAGCTCTAACGGAGGATCAGAGAAGTACACACCTCTCTTTGTGGCGCTTAGTTGCGTTGCAATCAGCTTTGTCGTCAACAATCTGATGCAGTTGATGTCAGACCAAGTAAGTTCTTTTCATCGTTTGATCTTCGTCGGCGCCTACGACAAGATCGGGAATGGCAACACTGTGCCTGTCCATATTTCACCTGGCAACACTGTTTTGATATTCCAGCACGAGGCTGTGTGTAAGTCGATGTACAGCTGTGATTGGCTGGACCTGGATGCCTCGCCGAGCTTCAAGAAGTCCATGCTCGTCATCATGAGTCGAGCCAACGTCCCCCTGGAGATGAAGCCCACGGGGCTTCCCCCGTTGTCTAGGAAGAACTTTGCACAGGTTGGTATAACTTTATCCTTGGGATAACCTGGCAACCACCAATCAGAAGCTTTGTATTGTTGCTTATCCCGTGGATAACTTTATCTAAAACCTTATCCCTGTATGACCTAAGTGACGTCATCAATTCTCATGTCATGTCACCATGAAACCCTTAAAGCCTCCCCCAACCCATGAAGCCTGCTAAATAATGATTAAGAACGCTCTGTCAGAGCATATTCCAGGGTGAACAATTTAAGGGGGGGGGGGGGGGGAGCAATACTTTGCATCAGTGAGAATACAAGTTTGTATTTCTTCCACACTATTCCTTCCCAAATATTGTGCATGGTAGAAAAGGGGCACGTCCGGTAAAACCGGTCAGCATCCTGTAACAGGTACTCCTACACGACAGGGGGGGGGGGGGGGGGAGCAATACTTTGCATCAGTGAGAATACAAGTTTGTATTTCTTCCACACTATTCCTTCCCAAATATTGTGCATGGTAGAAAAGGGGCACGTCCGGTAAAACCGGTCAGCATCCTGTAACAGGAACTCCTACACGACAAACCACACATTAATGTTTCGTTCTATTTCAGGTTTTGTACTCGGCCTACGAAATGTTTAATACTCTGAGCTTAATGGTGAAGCGCGAGTAGCAAATAAATAAAATAAATAAATAAATTCACACTTAAAGTCTACCCACTCAGTAATGAAACTGATTTTCAGTGGACATTAATTTAAAGTGACTAAACCAACCCTGTAGGCTCCAAACACCATCGACGAGTGAGCGATAACCAATCAAAGATCGATATTTCATATACGAAACATACGAATCAGTGATTGGACAGTGCGAAAACCTGCGGACAAGTGTCATAATCAACAAGGCCAATTCAGAACAATTTCGAATTTATTGAGTGCTTCGTTGCTAGGATGGCTCCAAAGTCACCGTTTACTTATTCCTAAGCCAAGAAGTAATGGAACTGAATCCTTATAATAGAGGCCTACAGGCCACGCCCCCCCCCCCCCCACTTTCAAGCCAGGCAGCTCACCAACTAGGCTACAACACAAACTACTTGGAATAACGACACCGTCTATATACAAAATGTGCATTTCTTGCACCGTACTTTTATTATATTTGTGTACAATTCTGTTAACTGTGCAGTACAGAAGAAAGATCCGTATTCAGAGCTGTCCCCTACCCCTGTGTGCCAGGCAACAGTTTCATGCATGTTATTTCACATATAGAACACAAATCCTTAGCAACATCGGGCGCCCCTAGTGGTAAAGGGCGACTATGAATTGCAGCCTAAGTGGAGCTCGAGGACGGATAACACACCCCTTACAGACATCATAGTTACTGATTCTTTCTTTATTCGAATACTTGTAAAATAATGTTGTAAGTTTCACCATTGCCAACTATTTATTCCCTACATTGTATAATTTCCCTAAATCTATCTGCTCACTTATTTCTTTATTATACTTCTATACTATTATACTACTATACTATTATACTACTATACTATTATACTCCAGGTAATGTTTCTCTATTATACTATTATACACTAGGTCTTATTGCTCAACTATACTATTATACTATTATACTATTATACACTAGGTCTTATTGCTCAACTATACTATTATACTCTAGGTCTTATTCCTCTATTATACTATTATACTCTGTCTTATTTCTCTAAAATACTATTATACTCTGTCTTATTTCTCTATTATACTTATATATTCTCTAGTCTTATTTTTCAATTTTACTATTATACCGAGGTCAGTATACCCTATTTCAAACTATGCTAATAGGGACACATGTTTTGTTTACCCTAAACGTTGCTCTGTATCCAAGAGATGTAACGCGAGACCAGCGTGAACCCGACATACTGGTCGGCATAGCAGGTCCCATTAAACCCGACCTGGTTGAACGTGACGCTAACCACACCCCTCAGGAAGTACTTGTTGCTACGTCGGTCCAGGAAGGTCAATCCTCCACCCGAGTCACCGCGGCAGACACTCTTGCTCTGGTTTCTGTAGCCAGCGCAGAACTTGTCGCTGGTCAGTAGCGGCCTCACTTCCTGCTGGAGGGAGTCGTAGCACTCGTCAGCTGACACGTACGGCAGGTCTACGTGCTTTAGCTCCTTGCTCCTTGCCCCGTCCTGTGTGTAGCCCCATCCCGGTACCTGGGGACACAGAACACAGCCGGTTATAGTGGAGTGGAGACAACAGAATAAATAAATAAAATAAATTCACATTTAGAGTCATTTAGAGTTGCTCAGTAACGAAACTGATTTTCAGTGGGGGACTTTAATTTAAAGCGACTAAACCAACCCTGTAGGCTCCGAACACCATCGACGAGGATTGATGATGATTGATTAATGGGGCTTAACGTCTCATATTTTTGCAACAATTACTAATCGAGACGATGAGCGGGTGATAATGAAGATGAGAAAGATGACGATGAAGAATAAAGCTACATCCGAATCAGAGCCATTGAACGTCGCGTGGGTCGTCCTATGGGAGTCCAGCAAGGGAGGGCAGGGCCAAATGGGAGGAGAAATATTCAATGGGACAGTGGGGGGGGGAAAGCGGATTGGGGTGTGGACTGCACTTTGTCTGACTTCTCCACCTCGACCAGTCCGGCTTGGGTGGCCCTACCAGAAGCATACGCTTCCGCCGGCATAGCTCTCGGGATCAACAAAGCACGCAAACCTGCCTACCACGATAAGGTAGCAGTCCCTGGGCAGGCCCATCGACGAGTGAGCGATAACAAATCAAAGATCGATATTTCAAATACGAAACATATGAATCAGTGATTGGACAGTGCGAACACCTGCGGAAAAATGTCAGAATCAACAAGGCCGATACAGAACAACTTTGAATTTATTGAGTGCTTCGTTGCTGGGACGGCTCCAAAGTTACCGTTTACTTATTCCTAAGACAAGAAGTAATGGAACTGAATCTTAAAACTTCTGCCTGTAGCGGGATTCGAACCCGGGATCTTCTGCATTGGAAGCAGGGATGCTAACCACTGGACCAACGAGCCAAATACAAACGACCCTATAACCTACAGTGCGATGATAGTGTCGGGATAGTGCGGGGATAGCGCGGGGATAGTGCGGGGATAGTGTGTGTACTCACAACGCCGATGCTGCCCGCTCTCAGCTGCCACAGCTCGAACACGTTCTCCCAGTCGACGCAGACCAGGTTGACCTTGAGATCGATGACGACAGCTTGTCTCAGATAGACAAGGGCGATGTCGGACGCGTAGTTCCTGTCCCGCCCGCCGAACTGTTTGTCTCTGATGTCTACCACGTCCCTCCTCTGCACGCCCGACTCCTGGACCTCCCACGCCCGGGAGTACTTGCCGGCGGCGACCTTGAACGAGGACGCGTTCGCCATCCTCCCGAGGACGTAGTCGTAGAAACAGTGCGCGGCTGCAAGCAAGAGTGTGTGAGCGTCATGTGATACAGATAGACGGCCGACTCCTGGACCTCCCACGCCCGGGAGTACTTGCCGGCGGCGACCTTGAACGAGGACGCGTTCGCCATCCTCCCGAGGACGTGTTCGTAGAAACAGTGCGCGGCTGCAAGCAAGAGTGTGTGAGCGTCATGTGATACAGATAGACGGCCGACTCCTGGACCTCCCACGCCCGGGAGTACTTGCCGGCGGCGACCTTGAACGAGGACGCGTTCGCCATCCTCCCGAGGACGTGGTCGTAGAAACAGTGCGCGGCTGCAAGCAAGAGTGTGTGAGCGTCATGTGATACAGATAGACGCCCGAGTGACATTCACAATAACACGACCGGACTTTGTGTGACGGTCACCCTCATGGCCAAATTACGAAACGGTGCGGTCGTGTGACGGGGTGAGATTCCGTTAGAGACCAGGGCCGGCCCCTACACCTAGGGGCGCCCATTGTTACCAAGGTAACAATTGTTTGCATGTTATTTCCCATAAACAAAACAAATCCATAGCAACAATGGGTGCCCCTAGGTGTAGGGGCCGACTGTGAATTCCAACCTTAAGCCTTTTTTTGGTTTTATCTCTAAAACCCGCCTTACTTTGAGCCCAGTGGCGGACTGGCAGGTACGGAACTACGGAAACCCGTACGGGGCCCCCCCGGGTGGGGGCCCCCCTTGAGGGCCACCACCCAACACCCTGAAAATATCTTACGCTATATAGATTATGAAACAATAGTAAGAAGAGCATATGTATCTCAAAGGGACATATAGGCCATCTAGAAGTACTACAAAGATTTCCGCTTTCCTCCTCAGAGCTTACTTTTTTATAGTTTAGTTTGAAATAAAAACATGCCAGTGCTGGAAATTTCTTTAATTTTATTTTTAAAGTGGTGTTCACAGTTCAGCATGTTGTTGCACTTGCACAAACTTACCATAGTTTATCGATTTTTAAACGTGTTTATATGCGTTTTAAATCAATTATAGGAAACAATATAAGTTAGTTTGAAATATCCAACTGCCAGTGGTGGGAAAGTTCTTTCATTAATTTAATTTGTTAGTGGTGTTCACAGTTCAACATGTTGTTCGACACACCTATGATCATTTGTCGATTTATACACGTGTTTATATGCGTTATAAACAAATCAATAGGATACAAGAACCCTCAAGATTTCTGCTCGCTAGCTCGCTACTTGAGGGTGACTCTTGATTGTTTGCGAGAAAACTTTGGTATATCTAACTTTGGTATATCTGAAAGGACTATTTTGCCAGGCTCAGTAAAAATGAAATAAAGGAGTTTTCAAGTCGTATGTCATTACAAAACCACTTTCCATAAAATAGCTGACTGACAAATCTGGCTGATCGCGTGTCTATAAGCGTTCAAGATTAAAAAAAGCGAACTTTGTGGCAAAAATATATCTATCGGCGCCAACTGAAATCCGATCCAGCTCAGCACTAGCCATAAGATTATTTATCAAATGTCAGGATCGAACTCCTCCTAGACCTATATGACGTAAGGAATTATCAGTGTAATATTACTTTAGTTTTATTGTTTTTCATGATACGATTTCGCCTAAAAACGCGTTTTAAACCACTAAGCATCATGCAGGGCCAAAAAATTTTTCGCCTACGGCGACATTGCTTCCGACGGCCGGGGCTTTGCCACAGGCCCCAGCTCCCTCGTTGAGAGTACAAATAACACAATGCGAGTGGACAACTAGTCTAGTAGTCAATATTTGTAGAGGGTTGTGAAACAATATAGTTTGAAATATACAACTGCCAGTGGGAAAGTTTCTTCTTTAATTTCGTTTTTTAAAGTAGTGTTCACAGTTCAACACGTCGTTGTTTCACATAACCATCATCATTTAATCGATTTTAAAACGTGTTTTTATGGGTTCCAAACAAAATAATAGGCTTAAAATTTTTGCCTCCGGCGGCTGGGGCTTCGCCCCAGACCCCTTAAAGCTTCGCCAAGTCCCGGGGCCCCTAAGATCCTTTTCCGTACGGGGCCCTTACCCCCCCAGTCCGCCTCTGTTTGAGCCTCTCATATCTTAGAACAGATTTTAAAACATATTATTGGAATGTTCATTATGTCCTTGTTCTCACCAGGAATTCGTAACTTTTCATGTGACCTGGATCTGGTTTTACAAGATGTTCAAAGCTAGGTCGGTCTTAGAGATAAGACCAAAATAAGACTTATGACCTCTAGTGAATCCGGGCCCAGCACAGTGTATGCTCTCACCTGAGATGACGACCCGCGTGCTGATGAGGGAACCGCCGCATATCTGTAAGGGGGGTAGCCCTCCTTTCTGTGTCCGGTAGATCCCAACATGCCAGGGGAACTCTCCTAGGTTCGCGTCCTCGCCGTTAGAGACCGGCACCGTACCGCTGTTGGACTTGCGCCTACCGCAGTCTAAACACAACAACAACAACACTGTTAGTGTAGGGTTGTTGTCGTAGAGTACACTCGAGCACGGCAGACGAACAGAACTTTGGTTCCTTACCTATTACGCAATCGGAGACATTCTGACTCCATTTACCAGTCTTCAGACAAGTGGCTGATGTGTGTATAACGTTATTGGGCTTCGTGTAGCCTGGCTTGCAGTGGAGCCTGGCTAGTGTGTTGACTTGCTGGGGCTCCGTACAGTTCGTCCTCTCACTTCCCAGGTAACAGGCTATCAGGACAGTCCTGGAGGTCAGCGGAGGGCACTCTGGAATAATTACAAACCCCAAGGTAACAGGCTATCAGGATTCAGGACAGTCCGAGCGGAGGGCACTCTGCAATAATTACAAACATTTACTGATACAACTTCTGAGGAGTTTTAATCAAACTGCCTTGATATATCAAACTGTACTGGATGTCCGGTAATATCATAAAATACCCGGAAATCGGTAGAAGATATACTACATGGCCCGGATTCACAAGAGGTTCTAAGTCTTTTTCTGGTCTTATCTCTAATACCGACTTAACTTTGAATCTATTTTGAGTCCAGGAAAATATCTTAGAACAGATCTTAAAACATATTATGGAAATGGTCATTGTGTCCTTGTTCTCACCAGAAATTTGTAACATCTTCATGTGACCTGGGTCTGATTTTACAAGACGCCCAAAGTTTTGATAAATAGAAAACTATTTAAAGAACATTTGGTAAACAGAAATTTGTATTGGAACCACGAAATATTCATAAGAAAGAGCACAGAATTCTCTAGAGCAAGACTCATTTTGATTTACATTTTTGGGACAAGTACACAGCTTTTATAGCAATTTTTACACGGGTGTTCCTCAGGGTCTGGTGAACCTAGAGTGTATTTATGGAACCATGAGATGTTGGTAAACAACTTAACTTACGTATGATAGTCAGCTTCTCCTTCCTGCTCGCCAAGGTACCGTTCTGTGCAAAGTGTTCTGCAACACACCACAGCTCTTTCCCATCGTCAGTCTTGTCAAGCCGCTTCGTCATCCTCTGCGTGGTTGTCTGATCGTGCCACAGAGCGCGCTTGCCCCAGGCCGCGTCGGGGACGTATTGCAACACTGTAGACTCAACAGGTGCCCCGTCTAGATACCACGTGATGTTGGCGGCGGGGCGGCCTCCCCTCACTGTGCACACGGCGTCCAGATGGGTCATCCCGTCCTCGTCTATGGACTCGTCTATTGTCAGCACGGGAGGGGAGGGAGGTTCTGGAAAATGTCAACCCAAATTGATAACAAACTCTAAAAACACTGAAACTCACAACTTATTTTATATGATTCAGACATGGTAGAAATATACCTTCAGAGAGAGTGTGAGATAACCACATATTTTATACGATGGTAGCAGATATAATAATAAGTAAAATAATGTATTCAATGGTAAGAGCAAGAGGGAAAGAAAAGAATTCGTCTAGATTATAGAATACAAAATTACAAAAATTCTTTTAGTTAGCGTTTGAAAGAAGGTATTGATGGAGACTGTTGTGGATTATGGGAGATGATTGTAATTGACATGCAGAAGTACTGGGGGTTGAACGAATTGAGGTTGAAGGGATGATTACGAACTCTATGCTGGAAGAAAGAATATAATCGTTTGAGATTTATAGATCAGAACCTGGATTTACAAGAGGTTCCAAGTATACTTCTGGTCCTAACAGGTATCTGTAACGGACCAATCAGAAAGGAAAGGTAGACGTAACAAGATTTGTATACTCACTCGCAACAATCACAACCACAAAGTCCAAATCTTCAAATTTCCCAGGACTTCCATCGACATTGAACCAGATTTTTCCATTAAACTCCTCCGTGACATTTTTTATTGAAACACCGCACTCCTTTTCTTTCAAGCCTTTGCCATAGCTACAGACATTTGGTTGTTTGCATTCGTCCGGTTCATTGAAGTCGTTGATGGCTTCGTCTTTGTTCTTCCAGCCGTGAAACTCCACAACACATCTCGAGAGTGGAATCTGTGCCTTGTAGAGAATATTTAGTTCGTCACCAGGGCGAGCCACCAGTATGCGACTCTCCGTTGTCATGGGGATGCGTTGAGATTCTGTGAGGCAAACACATTAAATAAATAAATAAATTCACATTTAGAGTCTACCCACTCAGTAACTAAACTGATTTTCAGTGGGGGACTTTAATTTAAAGCGACTAAACCAACCCTGTAGGCTTCGAACACCATCGACGAGTGAGCGATAACCAATCAAACATCGATATTTCAAATACGAAACATACGAATCAGTGATTGGACAGTGCGAACACCTGCGGACAAATGCCAGAATCAACAATTAAGGCCGATTCAGAACAACTTTGAATTTATTGAGTGCTTCGTTGCTAGGACGGCTCCAAAGTCACCGTTTACTTTTTCCTAAGACAAGAAGTAATAGAATTGAATCCACATTAGAAGTTAAAAAACTTCTGCCTGAAGCGGGATTTGAACCCGGGACTTTCTGCATTGGAATCAGGGTTGCTAACCACTCAACCAACGAGCCACCTAGGAAAGATATGTGCACGAGTAAAAGAACAACATTACTGAAGAAATAATGCTGTAGCCTCTCAACAAGTGGTACCATAGCACACCTTGTAGATGCTGACGTCATACATAGGTGAATCGGAGTCCCCCAGATTAGGGAACTCCCTAATTATCAATGAGTTTGTTTCACTCCTGGATAATATCCTGCAATAATACAATCCCACCTAGACCCTAGGGATCCCTTAACTAGGAGGCCTCTCTGCATCCGGGCCATGTTTGGAAGTGAGGTGCCATTTATCAAAACTGAAACCAGTCCTTAGTTAAAACCAATCAAGCAGCTTAAATTACTGTTCAGAATTGATCTAGGTAGCCGTGATTAGCTCTATCTAAGGGTCCTTGATGAATTCTGAAAAAGGATTCGCACAGCAAGTATTATTCAATTCTTTGTCTCAATCCATAAAAAAGCGTCCCACCCCCATCAGTGAACCTACCGCTTATAAATACCGACGTAGCAGCATATGTCCAATCTGTGTCATCACTCCTGACACGACAAGTAATGAAATAGCCACTCTCATCATTGTAAAGCCTCGTAGCGTTTATTTTGATGCCGCATTCTCCGGCGAAGAGGCCAGCGCCGTGGTACGCGTATATCCCGTCAGAGTCGCTGCTGTCGTGTCCCTGACTCAGGTCGACAGTCTCGCCGCCCAAGCTAGACTGGAACTGGCAGCCTGTGATTGGCGCAGAGGTCTTGCACAATACTATGACGTCATCGCTGTGCTTGGCGTTCACGTGCGCGGGTGATATTGATATCTTCAAGTGCGAGATACCTGGAAGAACACGTGAGCTTCAATAGAAGTGGAAACAGTGTAACAGTTTGTGATGTAAACATACCCCGGTTGAACCAACTTTGTAAATCCGATTAGCCGGTAATCGGAGTCACTCTACAAACAAACATGGCGACTGCCGCGGATTTTGAATGTAATGTTTGTTGAAACCGTGGTTACCAAACCGCCATTTTTCCCCAACTTCTTTGAGCTCCGATTTGGTATAAGATCGGTTTGGTAAACATGGTTTCAAAAAACATTACATTCAAAATCCATGGCAGTGTTGGTAAGGAATCTCCGATTAAGAGTTAAAATAGTTGGTGCAACCGACCCCTGCCTAGTGCAGGTTCTGCAACCCACCTATTCCAATGCCTAGATCACATCTGAATGTATCTAGGTTTTCGAGTAAATAACTTGGTAATTGATTATTCAATTACAAACAAGTACGACCTAGCTATCATGAATAATTACTCATTTCAAGGACATCCACTTCAGTGACTCTACCTTGATTATAAAGGAATTGCATGGTATTTAGTAGTAATTATAGGATGTAGCGACTCGCCAGTTTAAACTCACTTTTCTCCAAAGGTTTCATAGTATTTATACAATATGAAAAAGGTGTTTTGGAGTTACATACAACCCAATAGATAAAATTATGCCTTCTTTAAATTGCATAATTACCACGAAACCTTTTGAAAAAGTGAGTTTAAACCGTTGAGTCGCTATATCCCATAATTAGGTACCTTAATAGTGTATCATAATTATATCATCATCAATCATCAATCAATTCAATTTTATTCAATTACCACATATTACAAATCAATATGAATTACAATACATTTGTTTTTACGTTGATCAATACCTACTGACAGAAGTTAGTCTTGTGAGTCAGTAGGTATACTATATTACTAATTATATTACTTTGAAGATAATGTCACCATAATAATATTCTATGTTGTCACGTCCAACTTTACGTTAGGGTCGGCAAGGAACTAAACTATTTTCCACCTTGAGAAGCAGAGTGGTAAATAGCCGCATCAAGCTCTGCCCAACACTTTGGGGTGGATCGTTTACTGGCCTAATTATCGTGTTTAATTTTCCACCCGCCAATCAACCCTTATTCCCCGATCCTGGCATCCCTTCGCCTTGACAATTAAGGACTGAACATTAAGTCTAGTCTACCCTACTATAGGTGTTGTATATCATTTACTCACCCCCTCGCACGAGCACCGCACATCCCAGGGTCACCACTGCCAGGAAAATAAACACCCCCATGTCGTTGATTCTCGTTAGGTTTGTATGCCACACCTGGACGAGAAATATTAGACCAGTTGAGAGAATATAGTTTTGACCGCGCCTGTACCCGTTATTGCGAGGCGAACAGCTTCATAAGCTGACGGCCGCAAACCTTTCAGAAGAATACAAGGTAGGAATATATTTACATCAGGTACTTGTTTAAAAAAACACACAATTTTTCTATGAAACTGTAAAATCAATTCTCTAATAATCTTATGTTTCCATTTTGAATTAATTGACGTTTACTGTGTTATGTGTTCTGGTCGAAAGTACGTTTAAATTTATAAAGCTCAAGGACTTACGTTAATAAAAAAATAAACAATATCGGCACAGTGATCGTAATCGGAATCGCAATCGTGCATTTTCTCGTGCTAACTCATTTTACCATTTTTATTTTATTGTGAACAACGCCATAAGAATCATGTAAGTTAACTTTATTACGATTTACGGATTGCGATTGCGTCTGCGATACCGATACCGACAATGTGGTTGGGGCTTTATTGTGTTCTAGTCGTAAGTAATGTTACATTCAAGTTCAACATGTAATTTAAAAATATCTATATGTAACACAGCAGGTACCTTTTCTTGTTTCTCACATTGTCCCCTAAATCTTCAAGGATATACTTGATCACATCACCTAAGCATAAGCATATCTAAGTATGGTAGATTGATACAGTGATCACTGATACAATACTAGTACAATAGTACAATAGTCACTGTGAAGTATTAACAAGTATTGTTCTCGTGATATGAAACAAGTAGGATAAATATAACTTTAGTTATGCAATGTTCTGTACTTACCTGTAATGTGCGAGTGTTATGTCTCTCAGTGAAGCGTGATGAGAACTGCGCGTTGAAGGTGATCTAGCTCTGCCAATGTGAAACCATGTACAGAACAGTACCTACAATAATAATTGCGTTACTAGCCGTACATAGCTAACTATAGTATTTCCCAATCAGAGTGTAATAACCAGCGCTCTGAAAGCCATCGGGTTGACAGTAGGAGGTAGTTTTTAAGGTAAGCTAATTTTTAAATTAACGTTAATTTCAATCACGTTTTGAAAGAACGTTAGCGTTAATCAAGCTCTATGCAGGAAAAAGAAGTGGTTTAGACATAGAGATAGAAAAAAAATGGTTCACAAATACAATACAATCAAACTTGCCGCGTAGCGCCAGTCTTGCTTCCACTGCCTTGTGATTATTAAGTTGGCAGGACCGCAGTCCGCAGGAACTATTATTATCCAGTAGCGGTGGTTTTTCAACAGCTGATTTCTCGAATCTGATGACGTTTGTTTTGATGACAGTTGTACAACACGTGTTAGTTGCTCTCAAAATATCCGAACACATTTACTTAGGAGTAGAGGAAGAGAAGGCCTTTAAAGTACCACACAAATAACTTTCTACGATTAAATTTGGTCCATATTTCGTAGTGAATACTTTTTTGGGAACCCGGAGCAATTAGTCCTTTTCATGTAAGTCATTATGTAACCAGCTGTCACATTTTGAATAAATGCTTTAATGCGTCAAGTAATGATAAGATAGAGTTAGTTCGGAGGTCAAGAGCTGGGCTAGGCCTAGGCTAGCCTACTAGCCCGTAGGTCAGTTCTACTGACCTCGAAATCCATGCGTGGCACGCCTACTGTAACAAATTTAAGGTAGTCCTAGTACCCAACCTACACCAATCATACTGAACTTCTAGCTAGACCAGAGCGTTTGACCTTAGCCTACCTGTGGTTCTATGCCTATGGCCCTATTTAAAAATTAGGCTACATGCCTAGGTAGAGGGCCTAGGCGTATTTAATTAACACTCAGCTTAAGTGTAGATGCGTGCTCAGTAGGCATTGTTCTACTAACTAACCTAACCATGTTGTCAACTTTGTATGTTCGTTTACAGGATGACAGACCCGGAGAAGCCAAAGTCTTCGTCCAAGGCAGCCGATATCGTACCGTTCTTGATATGTGCAATTGCCCTTCCCCTGTCAATGCTCATGTGGATTGGAAATCTCACCTTCAATTTCTTAACTAGAAATGATATGACAGGTTGGTACAAAATTAGTATACCCGCATCACAGTGTGTAATGCAACGTCTCTTTATTTATAGCTTGTTAGCCAGTTACACAGTACGTAATGTCAATAACAAGTTCACTGCCCAGGGCTATGATCCGCACTGACGTACTCCGTGGTTGTTTGCAGACCCCGCGTTCGTGCCCCCGACACGGTGGCTTGCCGCGACGGCGTTTCCGATACTTTTCACCGGATGGGGGATCCACAAGAAGAGTCTGAACAAGTCCGGAGCCCTTCTCGGTGCGTTCGTATTCCCTCTGGAAGAGAATGAATGGAGAGAAGACTCCAAGTCTTGAAATAACCAGTATATAATTATTTCTTTGTTGTTTTATGTGTTTTGTCTTTCATAAGATGTATATTGTGTATGTTCCGGGCCTTTAAGTCTGTATTAAAAATATTTAATAATAACGAATGATAATATACATCGTGCTCCGACGTGTGTCGAGTCATGTCTGTTTGTGAGCAGACGCAGGATCGTAACCCGTCTGTTGTCCGTCCTCAGCCCTGTTCGTGGGATTCGTCCTGACGCTGTCGAGTTACACGTTTCTCGCGTGTCTCATGACTTTCTTCGTCACATCCTCCAAGGCCACAAAGTTCCGAAGTCACGAAAAACGCAAGATCGAGGAGGGTTTTAAAGAAGGTCAGTTTGTGATAACAATATAGTGTGTTTCTCTGTACTTTGTGAATTCTGAGGTTGTAGCTTGCTCCATTTGCTTTCAAAATTCAAATATCTGCATATTTCAAGACTTACTTTGCACAAAAACACATTTCTAGGCAGATCTATGCTCTCCTGTCAGTTTGTTATGCTCGAACTGTCGGCCATGTTAGCAGCAGCGGTGCCATCGTTTGACACGACTGGTGTCGAACTCAGAACGCACCCTCCAACTTGTTGCGTGTTGCGCAGGCGGGCAGCGCAACTGGATCCAAGTGCTGTGCAACGGCGGCATGGCCACGCAGCTGGGCCTACTCTACATGTTGGACGTCGGCTGCGGCGAGAGGCCGATAGACTTCGCCGCAGACTACCGCTCGTCGTGGCTCGCGATGGGCGTTCTCGGGGCGTTCGCGTGCTGCAACGGAGATACGTGGGCGTCTGAGCTGGGCTCCGTGCTGGGCGGGCAACCCTTCCTCGTCACCACCGGGCAGAGGGTGCCCAAGGGTGAGTCCGGCCTTCTAACACTAGCAACCCACCCTTCCTCGTCACCACCGGACAGAGGGTGCCCAAGGGTGAGTCCGGCCTTTTTTTTTTTTTAAAGAAATTGCGTTTCCACTAAGTAGGCCTGGGTTCCAACTCAGTTCCAACTGTATCGGGTTGAGTGGTGGTTGGCATGAAACTTGTAGATACTGAGCTTGCCAGACTCTGTGTTTCTACCTCGTCCTCCTATCGTTACTCCACCAATTTATTCCACTCTTTTCTGTCTTATAGGTAAATAAATAAATACCTAGTAAGTTCTTCCCTCCACCACCACCCACGACAGCGCCTGCATCATGTAAATTGGTCCTAGTTTTAGTTTAGTTTTTCTACTCACGCTGAGTGATCAAGACCACGAGTTGGCCGAAACGTCTCAGTTTATTTAATTGTCTTCTCATCTATATTGTTTCCCAAAGGGACCTCTCTACTTTTTCAGGTAAGCTGTCGTCCTTCTGTACCTTTTCCCTCACTAGAACAAGTTCATCTTGTTCCGAGTTCCAATCGAATGACTACACTAACGTGCACGGACGTGTATTTGTCGCAGGTACGAACGGCGGCATCACGTTTGCGGGCATCACTGTCAGCTTGCTGGGCGGTCTGGCCGTGGGCGTTGCGTATTACCTGGCGGTGCTGTACACGGTGGACAGTACAGTGCTTGCCCAGAGTCCTGCACAGTGGCCGGCGATAGTCGTCGGCGCCTTTGGGGGACTGGTCGGCAGCCTAGTGGACTCTCTGCTGGGCGCGACGGTGCAGTATTCAGGTCGGTGCTCCATCCAGTTATTAGCGAGCGTCTCCGTTCTTTTGTGGCCCTCGTGCGGTTTGTTTTTATTTTTGAAAAAGTACGGTAAAGTCTTGATTTTACGGATCGGAAGTTAGTTAAAAAAAATCCAGAAAATCCGTGAAGAGTCAATCAATGGGGGAATGGAACAGACTTTCAAAATAAAATGTAAAATACGGAAAGCCGTACAAAACGGGTATGTACAATCAATCAGGAATTCACTGCAACTACATCTAGGTAATAATTTTATTACATTTTGGCTGAAGTAATGAGTAATGTCATTTACTACCTACTTTTATAAAGTAATTTACCAATTTCATTACATTTTGCTGACCCTGCCAGAAGCAGGAAACGGCAATGGATAATGATGATTACATTTTGGCTGTATAAGGTTATTTACCCTGGTCTGCATACTGCCACCTTTTTGAGAACTCGTGTATCATACTGCCCGAAAGAGGCGCGCACGCCTAGGGATGACTTCGGATATCCGGAAACCGGTTCGGAACCGGTTCCCAATTGCAATCCGGTTCCATTTTTTGGAACCGGTTCTATTTTTTTCGAATGCTGTCGGTACGACACTGGTAAAAGCGCACAGCGAGCCACCACAATCGTCGCCGCCGGTGTCGTCTGCTAATGTAGGCTGAGGCTGAGGCTGAGGCGAATGTCGTCTGCTAATGCCGCAAACAACGTGAGTGATTAGTTGACACTTGACAATGAGTGCTTCAAGTAGGGCCTATGTTAAACGAAGGGAAATCCACTATGCTTAGTGTCACATAAATATTATGTGATATACAAAATTAAAATGTTCAAGAACCGGTTCTGAACCGGATCCGGCGCGGGAGGATCCGGTTCCGAATTATTAGATCCGAAGTCATCCCTATGCACGCCACAGTTTGTCATCCCCGTCGCAGCGCCACTCTGTACTACCGAGCGCTGACTTGGCGTCGTGTTTCAGGTGTGGACTCTCGCTCGGGCCGCATCGTGGAACACTCGGGCAAGGGGATCTCTCACGTGAGCGGCGTAAAGTTGTTGGACAATCACAGCGTCAATCTGTTGTCTACCATCATCATGGGCCTGCTCACCCCGCGGCTTGCCAACCTGCTGTGGCCGTAGGTCCCCCCCGCGGCCGCATCAAGTTACTGGACAATCACAGCGTCAACGTGTTGCCCAGCATCATCGTAGGCCCCTCCCCCCCCACGGCCACCGTCGTTTGACCCCGTTGCCATTCCGAGTACAAAATCGTCTTGAAAACTATAAGTACCGGTAGTTGGTTCAAGCGTACAAAATGGTTTAATTCTCACCGGCTTGGTTCAAACCGGTTTGAAACGCCTAGTGTTAATGGTGGTCAGCATCTTGTCTTCCTACCGTTTGTGGACCCTCTTGTCATGAAAGAATGGACACTGACCATATTAACCTAAGAATAAAGTCTGTAGATATGCATCAATTAGATTTACATATAAAGTTGCCCCAACGTAAGTATTAGCGGTGGGCACTCTACTCAGCGAATGTGTGCGAGAACGTCAGGAAAGTTTTTGATTGTCATGGAATTGGCACAGTTGAAAAGGCCGGCGAATACTTACATTGGTTGGTGCAAGTATAGTTTACATCCCATTAATCATCAAGTTTATATTCACATAAATGACGATCCACCTCATCCTGTATGGCAGCTAACAAAATGTATTGACTCCTGTCGATGGAATGCACGCTCCGATTGCAAATGCGTAGATCTACCACAATCAGTTTTTGGTAGCTGTATAATACGGGTTGTAGACACTCTGACTCAATTACCAGGTGACGTGTACGAGTCCACAATATCCAGAACCCCAGCTGCCTTGGTTCTTCCTCCTTCCCCTTTAGATATACAGTAGTCAGATTAGTTAGGGTAATGCAGCTTTTGAGCTCAAAGTTGCTTTAAAGTGTAATAGTTAGTGTGTAAACTATGATTGGTATGAACGAAGTTGATTGATAGTTATTCTGATATTTTCTATTGATATACTCCTCTAATTGACTGAAATATTACAAATATTTAATAATACTTTTTAATGTATGTTTGAAATTGATATTGATTAAAGAAATGTTTTTGAAGTTAAATTGGTTTTCATTTCTTCCCCTGCAGTTTTCCCGCATCCATAATTTTTTTAAATTGGCTCATCAAAAACGAAGCATAGAAATCAGCTTTGTGGACCTAAACATTACCAACTTTCACTACAGATTTTGGATAGCTACGTAATGATCCAATAACTGGGTCTCTCGTGTGCCTCCCCAAATCTTCTTATTGGCTACAGGTTACAGTATATATAAGAATCAATTAAGCCAAAGAGATTTTTAAGCGAGCGAAGCGAGCGTTTCCACTTGACTCTTATGGCACTTCGTTCTGTTTTTTTTTTTTTTCTTCTTTTTTTTTATGTCCGTCGATAGCGGTCGAACGGAAAGTCCGATTAACTTGAAATTTGGACCATCCACAAGCCTCGATGTGGATTGAAGGTGTATAGTTTTGAGGCAAAATCGTTCGAAAAGTTACAAAGTTACACCATAGTTACTGCAAAATATTTTTCTGAAACAAAATGGCGGCAAAATGTGAGATAGCCAGATTTTTCCGGTCACGAATATGTTAATGTAATGGCGATCTGATAAGTATTGGCAAAGTTACACGAAAGTTACTCGAAAATATTTTTCTAAAACGCAGTAACGGCCAAATGTGAGGTGGCTATCTTATAGTAAATTTTTGTCCGGTCACGAATATACTAATTTAAACACGATTTGATACGTATTAGAGGCAGAAATTACATTTCAAATGCTGTCAATAACAGTTAGTAACGGTGGAGGACCGCGGCGAAAACACTAGACAGAATGGCAACGAAAATTCTTAGCAACGCACATTTCACTGCATTCAACAATATCGGGAAGTATAATAGCTATGGAAATTAGAAAAATTTTTGTAATGCGCATTCTTGAATTGTTGTTAATTGTTGTTTTTTATTAGCTTTGAGATCTTTTCGCCAGAACGTTCGTAGATATGGACGCGCTCGCTTATCAACGCGTCAAACAGAGCGTTTTCCTAGTAGTATCTACATGTCGGGCTCTTCAGATGCAACCAGGAAGAAACACTTGGAACTTCAAACGCAAGTTTCACGCCATTCCAAAGAACATGATCACACCTGGAGACAGACTATTATTGGATTTGAAGTCGGGGGGGAGGGGGGGGTAGGGTTGTAGGAAATATCGGTTGCGATCGACAAATTGTAGTCAAACACGCTCGTAAACCACAGCTTAGTTTATTTTATAAAGCACATTAACTCGTTCACATTATCTACAAATAAGTTGCATTCCAGCACATGTGTAAATAAAAGATTTAGGACTGACATTATAATATATTTTATAAAAAGTACGATGGAGACGGAAATGGCCCGTAATAATTTAAGAACTCAAGTCGAGAAGGTGTTTTCGTATTTATTCGTCGTGACTGGTCACCGAGTCTGCGGTGCTCGCCGTTGGTGATCGGCCGATTGAGTAGTCCGCGGATAAAACGTTGAGGGGGGGCGGGGGGGGGGAGGAACGAATCAGTAGAGCGAGTCCGCGTTGGACGTGCGCGGCTTCTTGATCTTCTCCAGGTTCTTGATGACGATGTCGTGTAGCGTACAGTAGCGGTTGCGTATCTCGCACATTACCAGCCACAGGCTGAGGTATTCCTTCTCGTCCAACTCCTGCACCGCTCGTCTGTAGTCCTCGATGTGGGGGTACTTGGCCACCTGCAAACAGATCTCTTTATCATCTATCCGATACTGATGATTAAATTGTTGAGCTAGGGAACAGAATGGGAAGGACAAGGCTGAGATGGTTTGGACACATGAAACGGATGACGGAAGACAGGATGCTCAGGAGAATATATGAAAAAAAGATCGAAGGAAGAAGACAGGGAAGACCAAGGAAGAGATGGAAGGAAAAGATTGCTGAAGACCTACAGACGAGAGGAGAGAACTGGGAGCAAGTAGAGGAAGTACGATTGTGGGAATATAGGAAGAGGTGCAAAAATTTGGTTGTGAAACCCAAGCTGACTCTGTCAGAAGCAGGAAACGGCGATGGATAATGATGATGATGAATAACGATATCTGCAAAATGGCGCCGATATCGATACTAGAAAAAATATCGTTGAACACCTCCAGTAATTAGTTTTAACAGCATGACCTTCTATGACAAGACCTCCACCAAATAGGGGTGTTGAAAATGGGACTGGCAAACATGAGTGTACAGAACTAGCAGGTATAATCATTTATAAGCGCGTCTGCAAATATACCGCCGTGAGCTACGCTACGCACCTTGGAGACGATCTTCCCTCTGGACACGAAGTACCGGGAGATCTGGTCAAAGAATGTGGCGGCCTCGGACTCTACCGACTGGACCTCGGCCAGGGTGTCCTCTTGGATCGAGACGCCAAAGTTGTTGCCGTCTTCGATTTTAGGAATCATATACGAAATCCACATTTTTAGCTGCAACAACGACAACAAATTCCAAAGTTCAGCAACGACGGCTTACCCGAGAAAGTAGATCGCGTTGAGAAACATAAAGTGAGAAGACAAACAACGTTTCATTTCATTTCTTAGCTCTATGATCACAATACAAGATTGTATGTACATTGTCAAGATGGGTTAAATATTACATCATAAGGTCGTATAGGCCTAGAAGTCATTGTATGGCTCATAGCTTGGTTCCTTGACCGGTGAACTCGGCTACATCATAATATTGCGAACTAGTGGTCTTCATCACTCGGCGACAAGCGCGAGTAGAAAAACCAACCTTAACTGAAAACTAGGATGTCTAAATGCAGTGTTGTTAAGTAGCATGTTACTTTTTTTGGTAGCGAGACTGGAAGCGCGCTACATTTGAAAAGGCGGTAATGTAGCGAGTAGCAAGCTATTATGTGGGAGTATTTGTAGCGAAAAATCGCCGCTACTCTATTTTCACAATAAACAAACACGCGTTTGCTTCCCCGTTTGCACAATTCTCACTGGCACATGTTCGGAATGACGACTGTCATTGCCCTGCTTGATCTATAGTCTAAAAACCGCCTCCCCAGCGCTGAGTTTGCTGTTTCACCCCGTGAGCTGTGATATGAGTATGACAGTTCCGTCGTTTCAATAAATAGTACATACTCTTGTCCTTTATAAAAAATTAAAGTAGCGTCACTACGTTTTTTGAGTAGCTGTACAAGTAGCGAGCTACTTACAAAATACAGTAGCTGAAAAGTAGTTAAGTTACTTTCAAAGATCAAGTAGCTGCAGCTGTAACAGTGCTAATTTTAAAAAGTAGCTTTAACAACACTGTCTAAATGTCACGTCAATGTACGGGCAAGTCAAAGTCTCTCGAGTCGAGCGACGTCTCGCACGTAGCCTACCAGGTTGGAGTCCTCCACCAGCTGCCGGATGTGCGGCTTGACCACCAGGATGAGTTCGGTCAGAGTCTTGTTGCAGGGCACCAGCCCGCTAGTGAGCGCCATCACCTTGGTGCCCGAGGGGGCGTCGTCCACGCAGTTGTCGTGGTGATCCGGCTTGGCTCGCTTCTTGGCCGGCCCCCCGTCGCCGCGACCGTGGCTGAAACCACAAGCGTTGAGCTATGTTAGTTGGTCTTCTTCTTCTTTTCCTATGCCTGCATTTTTGGCTTACTGGGCCATAATCTGGTTTTCCAGTAGTGTAGTGTAATTGATAGTAGTAATAGTAAATTAATAGTAGAGTAGTGGGGTGGAATTGATCTCAATTTTTAAAAAAACTTACTAGTGCAAAAACCTAACGTAGTTTAAAAGCGTCACCCCCCCAGTTATGTGACCAAACAAACATGACTGATTATAAATTAAATAATACAATATGAACAACTGGGAGCAAGTAGAGGAAGTACGATTTTGGGAAGAGGTGGAAAAATTTGGTTGTGAAACCCAAGCTGACCCTGCCAGAAGCAGGAAACGGCGATGGATAATGATGAATATGAAATGAATAAATATGTCATGATGGTCGGGTTGTCACGGAGGTAAGGGGTAGTCACATAGCAATGGAGGGGAGCAGCAGGGGAGTGTCAAACTAAGAAAATCTCAAGTCTAAGCATCATTATTCACTTGTGCCTAAAATGTATATTACGTCGTTTGGAGCTACAACAAACACTACTTTGCCGAACGGGTCTCACACTATGGCTACCAGAATGGACGTAGTTTATCTCTACACTGATGGAGAGCGCACTTAACATTGGTTTAGGAACACTTCTTCTAAATCAATAAAAATCTGATTTAAATAAAAAAGTAAACATTAGTAGCTAGCTAGTCAGTTTAATTAGTAGTTGGGGCATCAGTTTTTTAACATTGGAACTTGACTCTACAGCCATCATAGCAACAAAGCACTTTAATCAAAAGCTGCTACTGTACAATTTCAATTATTGAACAAGGTTGTTTCTGTCAGAGCAAAACCATGGTAGACCTACTCCATGAAAACAAACACTATAGATGTACGTACTAAGGCTTGTAGTTAGGTAAAAAGTAAGAGATCTTGTAAGTCAAAGGTATACAAATCATGCACTCTTCAGAAGCTTGCAACACTATTACCATAGAAGAGAAACAAGCTCAGACCTGTACGTAAAACACATTCCGTGCCAACGACGTTCTCGAGATAACTGTCTCTATTTATTATTACTATCAACAAGTTTATAGTAATAAATAGGCAGCATGGTCATTTCCACCACAATGCACCGACTAAAATTAACCTAAATTGTAGCATTCGTAACCACACATTGACACTTACAAGTTGCGTTGCATTTTCTGGTTTTCAGTTCATCAATGCACGCTCGTTTTGTAAAACACCACGTACAATCGTTTTGTCATCGTCATTCGAAAGTTTTACGGGGCTCTTAACAACCAGTACCTAGGAATATTCCAACTTATGCCTAGGTGTTAGGAGCTTTCTAAGTGCCCTAGAATCCTGGTGGCTATAGCCACCCCCTGACCTAACTAACGTTGGAAACAGGAGCCAGATATATATATATACGCCTAGATGAAAATATATACAGGCTGGCAAAGGGGAAATGGCCGGTGTAACGTCGCTGGCACTGAATGTGCAAGGCAAGTAAATGTTTTCATGGGCGATGTGACGGCATGCCAACAAATACGTAACATCAAAAGTCAAAACATACAAAGAACTGGAAGTTAGAAAGATAAGTGGGTTTGTCGTCGGGTTTAGCGCGAACGAATCTCAATACAGCAGCGGCAGCAGCAAGGCCAACGAAGCTGCACACACAACCCGGGCAAGGCTCGCTACTAACGTCAGCAACGAGGGTACGAAATGGAAGCCCAGCAGCCAGACGACAGCCAGCTGCCAACAGCCGACGGCGAGCGTCAGCGCGGGAACTGCGAGCGCGCCGTACCGCAGGATCACACCGCTGCCGTCTAGCAAGCTGGATCTTGAAACATGGCACACGGCATTTAGTGGCTGTACTACAAGAGCCTAGAACAAGTTGCTAGGATTGGGAATTTAGGGGGAAAGGTTAGTTCCAGTATGAAAGCTAGAGAAAATTACCGATGTTTTGGTCATAGGCCCATCCCAAGAATGTTACACAACACTCAATGCAGCGAGAACATGATTAAACGTTGTTTGTAATAACAATAACTAATAAATACTATCTCAATATGTCATAATATGCCACCTATATACAGTGTTAAGCAAGCATTTCCATTCTACTATCAACATAACCAACACTACGGTAACGAAAAACTTAAAATTCTCTCGCTCCTCAAGCTATTTGCGTTGAACACTGAAAAGAACGACAGCGAGTGGCCGTTGCACCGTTGAATGCACCCACCTGTTGACCACTACGGGGTCCGGCACTGGAATATTGAGAGGCTGGTGTACCTCGGCGAGGTCTCTCCGACCGAACTGTGACGTCTCCAGTAGAGTGTTCAGCTCGACTATTTTCTTTGGGAATTGTTTAAGTATTAAGTCTTCGGCCTGGAACAAACCAACGGTCGCACGTCGTTAAGTAGAGCTGCCGCCCGAACCAACGGTACCAGTGACGCTGCTCCTGCAAAATCTCTGGAGACTTTGGGAAAAATAAACTAATTTCAAAACTCCAAATACATTTTTTTAGTAGAACTGGAAATTGTTCTAATAGTGGTAGACCTACCTTTTTGTAGGTGAATTAAGCTGATTTACAAGTACAGTATCAACGACTAGAAAAGATGTAGTGGAGTGTAAAATATGCTTTCAGCATGCTGCATATTGGTTAGCAACGAGGAGCTGGAATAAGGGAAACAAGGTGGAAAACGCAAACGAAAAGCACAACGCTGTAACCTCAGAAAGAAGTGCTTGATGCACAGTCGTGTTCACTAAAGGATTTGTTTGTGGTTGCTATGGAGTTTTGTTTCCTTATAGAAAATACTGTAGCACGCAATAAAACAATTCTATATAGTAACCATAAACAAATTATATATGTACTTAACTTGAATGTACATCTGGCAATTTAACTTAAAAACAAAGAGTACTTGTTGAGCACCAAGGCTAGGCTAGAGCCTACATTTCTGTAGTAGTGGTAGCGTGTAAGAATCCCATAGGAAAGTACAAACATGGATCTCATCTCACTGAGCCCACCTTTTTTTTTACAATAAAAAGTTTATTTTTTAAATAACCTGGGACACAACATTACTAGATTAGTCTGCTTAAAGTAATCAGGCACATTTACTTGTTGCTAACGCTGTTAGATATTAACACACGGCAAAGGTCACATTTTGTTTCAGTGTTTCGTTTTCACTATCGTTTTGTTATAAATTGTCCAATTTTATTTGATGTCCACCTTTGTAAATCAGCACTAAATTATAACTGAATCTAGGATAGACCTTTGTGTTAGTCGTGCAATTAAGGAACACAGTGGTGTTGAAACGCAGACAAGGTTTAGGGGATGGCCAACAACATGCATGGGTCGCTTGCGTGCGGCTCAAAGAACGTCGGACCCCGGCCAGTAGCGTCACGGCGTTCACACAACTCGCCAAGATTTAAGAGCTAGCAACATTAACCCAGTCAATGAGAGGCGACGTTTTATAAATTCGGCCAATCCAAGATAAAACAGTTACCCAGAACAATACGTGTGTCTAGGAACAGAATCTTAAAGCTTAGGAATCTTGTGTAAACCAACCTTTAAGTAATTATGTTATTTTTAACTAACATTTTGGAAACTAGCATGAAACTTGTAGGGTACTTGGCCGGGTGATCACCACTGGCTTACTCACGCATTATTCTCTTAGCACATGATATAGGCAGATGGAAGATATTAAATATCAGTTCAGGGTAGCATACTGTATAGGAATAAACAAAATCAACATAAAGGCTACAACAATAGGCCTACAGGTAAAAAATATTGTTTGTAATTTTTAACCACTAAAAATTGGGAGTTCCGCCGGGTAGGTCGGGACATACAGTATTGGCAACATAACAAAAAACCTGCCACGTAACAAGGAGGGGCCAGCTTACCATACCTTGGCCAACCGTGTTAACTCGATCCTAGGGTGCTACTTGGTGCAACAAGATTGATGTCAGGCCCAACGCCTCGGAATGTACACGTGTAGCGGAAGGCAAATTGAAAGGCCACGTTATTTTAGATGTGTCACCGTGTTTAATGTTCAATAACAGCAGTTAAGAATACTAGGTCAGTGTTGAGGATATTTGCTAATAACAATACTAATTTGTGATCATTAATTGGTGCTTTAGAAAGTGGGAGAAATAGTTAGAGATTAGATGAAATTAGACAAATTGAGATACATATAAACATATCATACAAATTGTCGGTTCATCTAAATACAATACGTTTTATTTTTCCACATTGTCATTATCTTTTTAAAGTCCCCGATCATTCAAAATTTGATATCAAATTCAAGTTCAATTTTATTGTAAACATACAAATAACACATGTAATTGATATAATTTGCGTGAGCTGCCCACTCCTTGAGCACCATTAATTATTTACCAGGGCAAAATTTAATTTAGTATATTCATCGGTGAGACCGTAACCCAACAAGCTTTGAACCGCAGAGATTTCATTCAACGGCCGACACGGTGGTCTTCTAAAATACGAGACTTTAGTGACGTAGAAACGAAAGGTTTATCGTCGTTGTTGTCGGCCATCCCCTAGAACTAGGAACCGTTTCGATGCCCACCTTGGTTTTCACCGTATCCTTGTATTCCAGCACCTTGAACAGAAACCAACACATCCACTACTTATTTATACTGTTCACGAGGATTACGTACATCCTACGTCTCTTAGAAACAGTACCTACAACTTGGTTAATAGGCCTACACAGATTCTGGAGACAAATTAGGCAAGTAGGATAAATTTATATGAAAAAGTAAATTTAAGACAAAATGTATAACAAAATGTTGAATGCAGATCAGTCAGGAGTAGGCCTAGGAGTAGGACCCTTGGGCAAGCCTACCGGGTTAGCATTTGTCATGGTTTCATGCATGTCAAATTCAGAATCAATTTAACTCAACCCAGGCCACTAGTTACTACCTACAGTAACTAGTGGTAACAGATAATGATCATGTTTAATAATGTTTACAGTTCTCATTTCCGGGCGACCCGGTAATGAGAAGTGCATTGTGCACAACACGTAGGCCTAGCCCTAGCCTAGGCCCTATGTTAAGATATAGCCTAGGGCCTATATTAAGATTTAAGGTAACATTCTCGGACTTTCCGTTTTCGGGTCATAAAGCTAGGCTACCTAGCATCTAAGCCTAGGGCCTAGACCTAGGCCTAGGGTAATCCTATTAGAGTAGGGCTAGGCCTAGGCCTATTAGTATTAGTAGAAGAGCTAGGGCTATGCTTATAATCTTAACATCAAACTTAAAAAATAACATCACCCCTTGGTAGTCGCAACTATGCATTGTTGCCTGCAATAAAAACAAACCACCGCTCGAAGGTAGATCCGCCTAACCTAGCCGTAGCCTAGGCCTTACTGACTGGCAATTTTGTTTTGTTTGGCAACATTAGACTAGGCCTACAGCCTTGCTGACAGAAGTTGTACGATGAATCATTCAAAATGAAAGTCGCAATTACTTGCTATAACGCAAGGCTATGACCCCTTGCCTTGCCCGTGATGTTGACAACCTATTTTGGGCCCAAAAATGCATGATTCCGGCCAAGGTGGTGACGGCCTAGGCTAGCCTAGGCCTAGGCGGCATCGCTACTGGAAATGGGTTTAAAGCTACAAAGATAGAGCCAATTGTTTATAATAACCTTCTTGGAAGAAACATCGGCCATATTATGTCTTGAGTTATGTTTTCACAACCGTATAAGTCACACAAAATTGAAATGTTTGGGAACTTTGACTTTAGGTATATACTTCAAAGTAAAACGTGCTAAAATCTAACAGGAAATCCGCCATTGAAGTTCGACAACCGAACATAATACGGAAGTAGTACTACTGAGTACAACTTGCATAAATACGTGTGTTTTTAATCTTCTACTGTCTCACTAGATTATAACTATTAGTATTAAAATTGTTTTTTCAAATTTATTAAATGTAATTACGCAAAAAATACTCAATTAAATGTATTTTAATGAAATTTCTAAAAGCAAATTTCACCGCCTTTGAGATTATACAGCAGTTCAATTTCCCCGCTAACTTTGAAAATATGCCTTTGGAGGTGTGGAGTTCAAACTAAAATACCATGTAGTCTTAAGCCACAGTAAACTACACAAAGCACCAAGGTTGTAATGTCTTTGCCAAGCAATTCTTCAAACGCATCAATGTTCTTCCAATTCAATAACATCCTTAAGCTCTCTATAATTTCCTCTTTTCTCATTTATCCATAATATATAGGCCTAGTACAGTCTACATTCCTTGAAAACGTTTCGCCTACTTGTTTCGACCAGGGCCATCCCTTCTTTGCTCCTTTCCACTACCCCTACAATAATGCTGCAGATACGAGCCATACTGGTTAGTTCCTTTGTTGGAAGTCATAGTCGGCCCCTACACCTAGGGGCACCCATTGTTGCAATGGATTTGTTTTCTATGGAAAATAACATGCACGAAACTGTTACTTTGGTAACAACGGGCGCCCCTAGGGTTAGGGGACGGCTATGCATTCCAGTTGTGGTCCATGGTGAAAACAACCTTCTAAATATCTATGCGAAGTTAAAAACACCGGCACATATTTATTTATTTTACTCGCCATATCCATTCTGTGCCCATCTATAATAATTTTTCGTCGGAAACCTACCAAAAGGGACAATCTGTGACTAATTAGGTATCACGGGATTTGGAATAGTTGGGAAGATACGTCCGTGTGTTGTTAGTATGATTAAATCCCAGCATTCACTGTGACTGAGGAAAACCTTCAGTCAGAATTGCCGGTGGCTGGTATCGAACCGACGACCTTTCGAATTAGAGACAGGCTGTTGCTACGCTGGTAACTCGGGTGGTTATACCCAAGCTAGACTTAGGGTGCGTCCCAATGCTCCTTTTTCACGCTAGTCGACTAGCATCGCTGACTAATTTGACGGAAGTGTCGTCACAAGCAGGTGACCAAAGCTGTTAGTAGGCTAGTGGCTAGTGGGTAAGTTAGTCAGTAGTGGCTAGTTGGTGAAAATGTACACTAGAATACCGACTAACAATGGCAGACGAAGTGCCACTCGAGTTATTACCATTTTATAAATCAGAATTTGATAGTAGATAACAAAAAACATGTTTATTAATTGATAATACACCATCAATTTTGATGTGTTCTTCTGAAATTACATTAATCTGGAATATACAGCTTTGAAGTGTACAACATAACCTCACACCTGGGTGATTGTCTAGGCAGTGAATAGTTCACTTGGATAGGTAGTGTCCAAAGCTCGTGTATGGCTAGTGGGTAGCAGGCCACCTAGCAGGCTAGTGGCTAGTGGCTAGTAGGTAGCAGGCTAAATCACATTGGGACGCACCCTTAGTACCAGGGTAGCAACTTACCAGAATCAGTTTTATAACTGAATAGGATAGACATTAAATAAATAAATACATAAATAAATAAATAAATTACCTTCGTAATGTCACCTACCCGGGTAATATATGAGCAGAAGAGATTCGTTAAAGTTAATAACACACTACCTACCTTAATGACTTCAATCTGCTTTCCGTTGTCCTTGCTCAGTAGGTGTGTGTGTACATAATACATAATGTACATGACATAAGAATATGAAGTACAGGACATTTCTATTAGAAAAACATGTGTAATAGCCAACTATAGTCCAAAATAGACGAGTACGTTCATTCTTCACTTTTTCCCATTGGGATTAGGAACTATTTTGTTCACTTTTACTGTTTACATTATATGTTACGGATAGAAATACATAATATAGGTATTGTTTTGGCTGGATAACTCTGAAAATCAAAAAACTAAACTTCAACATTCATTGGTAAACTTGCAACAATATTTTTATTAAAAAAATACTCGGATATCAAAATATTGAATTGTGCTTAACACATTCCCGGCCGAATACGGCTATAGACGTATTCATAAAGCGCCCGCGCACCATTGCCAAATACGTCTCGAGCCGTATTCACGCCGTCGGCCATACAGATCGCTGCTGCACCGGTTGATTTGGGTATATCGCTATGTAACTTCTTTTAGTTGTACAAAACCTCGCTAGATAGCAGCACACTTAAAAAAAAAATCGAAAATAGTAACAATTAGTTCGTACAAGTGCCGCAAAAACATTGTTGTTGTTTTCAAAGCCATGTGGACATTGAAAATGGCGAATTCACGGAAATCTAGGTGTCCACAACTGAATGAAAGTGAAGTTTTAGCTGAGATATTTGCGGATGACGAGTCAGAAAACGAATTTAACCTCAGTTTAGATGATTCAGATGATGATGACTTCGAAAACGGTGGTATTAGTCCGAATGTACATGAAATTGTTTACGAAAGTGACAGTGACAGTGATGTTGACGTGCGCGGGGGCGGTGACAACCTCCAAAATGATAGTCAAAACGTTACTAAAGGTATGTCGAAAAGATTTTTAGATTATGTTGAATAGTAAGGAAGAAAATGCGATTTTAGTCCGCCGATGTAAAAAAAAGTAAAAACTCCCGAAAATGCTGGCTAGGCGCGCGCGGCGGCGACCGAGGCGGCGCGGCAGGCAATGTGTTAAATGGAATGCAGGACAACATAGTGTCGCCATCTTGCCAGACAATCATATTATCTGTGACGTCAAAGATTCGTGCAACAGTCATCACTTACAACAACTACTGGTTCGCAATGCAGGGTGGCGCTCAATCTTGTCGCGATGTCTGTACTTGTTGCACCGTAGGGGGATTCCCAAGACTACCGTCCGCCATCTTAGATTCTTGTATTACGTCATCGCTGTGTTGGCCGGTACAGCGTCTCTCTCTCTCTCTCTCATTCCCTCTCTCTCTCTTTCTCTCTCGTGCTTGAGTACTGTGTAAAGGTATCTCACACCAAGAAGTAAGATAGTGTCAGGGGAGTCAGGACCGCCCACAATTAGTTTCCAACTTAACAAGTGCGAATCACTAACGTGTTTCCCGATTATCTAGTAAAATTTGGTTGCGTAACTTTTTTGACGGAAACCTGCAATGGCACAGTTTTCTTGTCAAAAAACTTACCACTGCAACCAAATTGTACTAGATAATCGGGAGAAACGTCAGTGATTTGTGCTTGTTAAGTTGGAAACTAATAAATGTGGGCGGTCCTGATACTATCATACTTCTTGCTGTGAGAGACCTATATCAGAGGGTGTTGTGTGGCGGCGTCTATTGCCAGGGGGGCCCACCCACCATGGCCCCGCACGCCCCGCAGTAGTGGTACACTTCCTTGTACTTCCTCGTCGCATACGGCAGCCAGCACAGCAGTAGTGGGGCGCAAGCTAGCGCCATCTTGTGCGTCCTACAACTGATGCGATAACGTAGCTTCGTCATGTAACCTTGGCCGCATGTGAAACACATGGCGCGCACAGACTTGCGACCCCACACTTTCGGTACGTGGGCGGTCGTGTCCGTCTTGGAGGTCGGCGGTGACACGCCCATCCCTGTAACAACAGGGCGGCGGTGAGTGTGTGGACGCGCCTTCTCTATCTCCCGCCCTCGGGTGGCGGTGGAACACAATCAAGAGAAAGCATTTTGAATATAGCACAAGACTCATAGCCGTGTTGCCGTGTTTTGTTTCGGACAAACATTGAATATGCGCCAATCGAAGAAAGATACAACAATGCAGTTGCCAAGCAACAGGTTGTTTGTACGCCTGTGATGTCACAGCCACCTCAATTGAGTCTTGTGCTATTGCTTGTTGCAGTATACATGGACGCCGACGAGCGCCGGAAGTGGATGATCCGACCAATCAGGGCGAAGCGGCGCTTCGAAGTTGTTTGGTTCCAGCTTCTAAGCACTCGTTTCGGCGCTCTTCAACGTCCATGTACTGAATTAAGCTTAGGGCGACCTCCCCCTCCCCCCCCCATGACCCCTTTCCATGTTCTTTTATCGACTCTGTTATGCCTTTAGCTCGCAAATCAGTTGTGCATCACAATTATTGTTTGTGCAAACTCATTATTTTTATCGTCTGATATGTTAATATTCAAACTTAAAACTGCCGTTTTCACCGCATAATTTACGGTGGTCAAGGCTTCTTACTTGAAGTGATAATGGTGCGTTGACAATAAGATAAAAATTCGCGTATTCACTCACCGACTAAAAACTCCCCGAAGTCTTATATCGTCTTCAACGCAATGTTTTGTTGTTGACTTCATATCGACAGCCGTCCATACAGTAATCTTTGTGAATCATAATGAGATCATGGGAACATTATTCGAATATTTGTGATGCAAAGTGTTCCACCTTTGACAGCTATATTAGACACGCGTTCGGTAATTATCGACAAACTTCGGATCTTGTGTCGTTGTACGTTGTCACTGTTGGACTTTCCAGACGACTTGTGACGAGACCAACGTTGTTCCACCTTGGTAGTTTACAAGACGAACACACTGCCGTCTATCGGGGACGCCGCAAACCACGCAGCTCATCCGGTTGTGCATGGGCTGCAATAAAAGTAAAAAAACATTATCGGTGTGGTGTGCAAAGAGATAGGGGAGGCACAAAAAATTATCTGCAGGATAACCACCCAAGAATTGGCAAATACCAATCTTGGGTAAATAACTTTTGAAGAGTAGTGACACTATCTCGACAAATGTTCGTCGTAGAGTAAACCAGACCGTATCCCGTGATCACACTCGTTATTCTCTAACAAGGAACAAATTTGTTTGGGAGTAACTTGCGGGAGTAACTTGCGGGAGTAACTTGCGGGAGTAACATGCGGGAGTAACATGCGGGAGTAACATAACTTGTTGGAGTAACCTGCAAGAGGTACTTGCGGGAGTAACCTGCGGGAGTAACATGCGGGAGTAACTTACGGGAGTAAATTGCGGGAGTAACTTGCGGGAATAACTTTCGGGAGTAACATGCGGGAGTAACTTGCGGGAATAGCTTGCAGGAGTAACATGCGGGAGTAACTTGCGGGAGTAACTGGCGGGAGTAACTTGCTTGGGTACTGGGGCTGTATATGTGGTTATGTTAACTTAGGAACGGTTACACGTTCTTGGAAACGTTTCTTGTACGACAAAGTCGTTTATTTTTTCCGTTCAGCCCCCCTAATTAGTCTTCTGGCTTCATTGACAAATAAACAATTTCCTCGTCTCGTAACTCGCTGACACAAAAAATATGGTATTAAATTATCTTCACACACAATTATCAGCACATCTTTTCAGAAGTGCTGCCCTCAAGGTTTTTATTGACTCCCTGCCCAATGATATGAGCAGGCCGGAAAAGGAAGCTGTTTTATATTGGATAGTAAGACAAAAGAATGGCTGAAAAAGCCATCTTGGCATAAGAAGGAAAAAAAAAAAAGTGTTGTAATTGATTAATTAAGCAACTTTGGCTTATCGAGACGATGAGTGGGTGATATATGAGAATGAAAATTAACGTCACATGTTCGAATCGGATCCATTACACATCGCGGGGGTCGTCGTAAGGGGAGTCCAGCAAGGGAGGGCAGGGCCAAGTGGGAGCAGAAATCTTCAGTGGAGCAGTTGGAGGGAAAGGCGAGGGACAGGGTCTCCTTCCGTCGCCTCTTACGACTAGCAGAGTCACTCTGGGCCTATTCTACCCCGGGCCCAGACGGGTAACGATTATAGAAGATGACGAGTGGAAATACAATGGTAACTACTAAGTTTTATAATAACGCAGTGTACTACCCAATAGCCGCTATACCGTAATGCTTATTTTAAGGTATACTATGATAGAATATGAATTGAGAAGTATTTTTAAACTGCATGAATATCTATTACAGGATACCGTTATGAGAACATCCACTTGGATGGTGTATAAATATAAACCAACCTCCTATACTTACTGTGCTAGGTCACGGCATGTTGACTCCTGACAATAAGCACGTTGAATATAGGTTAGGTATGTCGATATTGAAGTATGTGCAGCTCACGTACACGACACGAAGATTGCCGACGACCTCCGAGAGTGGCCGAGCGCGCGGCGTCGCGTGCAAACTCACCCCTGCGTGCACGACCTTGACGTGATACGGACATCGATTAAGCGACTAATGATTAAGTTTTGTCGGGGGACTGTGACGTTATTTGGTTGTCAAACTTAACATAGAGCAACAGTTGCTGCACACAAACTCAACTAGATAGTCAAACTAGAATTAGAATTTAAAAAAAGTACTTCAAGGCAAATAGGCCATAACTTCGCGGTGGCAACCTCTCTCCGCTCTCCCCCTCCCACCCACTCCCCCTCATCACTTTCTACCCTTCAATCCATTTCTAAATTCCCTTACTGATTCGCAATCAACAACCTCTTTTACAACTACAACAAAACTGGGCACACAAATGAAACTTTGGGATTTGGGCGTTAAGCTAAGTTCTCATTACTTGCGTTTTTCCAACGCGCTTTCTCGCAGATAACTTAAAATGTCTTTAACTTTAAATACGTCATAATATGATCCGGGTACTGTATACGTTGACAACTTGATACGTTGAAACTTAAACCAACTTAAACGACATAGTTATTTGCTTCTTTTGGAAATATCTTTCTCTGTAATGTGTTTGCACTCACTTTGTTCCTCTGGATATCTGACGTCACAACAGCCAAAAGGTTTGTGCACCCCCAGAAAATTTTCCATCTCGCCATTGCACCCACTTCATTTTCTTGCACAGTTTTCGATTATTTGACAGTGAATTTTGAAACTGTTGTTTTAGCCATGTTTTGACAGACACAAAAACAAACAAAAAAGAGCCAATTGGTACAGTTACCATCGCCTTATTGATTTGTTGATTAGAGAAGGCCGTTGTTCAGATGCTGCCCTTGAGCAAAAACAGAACGGTTTTTAAAATTTGAAATTTATTTGTTCTAAGGGCGCCTCAACCAGTTAGGTCATTTGCGCCGCCGAGATGTTGTTTTGCAAGTTTTAACTAAACAACTAGGGAGTTGAAAACCAATGATTGATTTTTATGAAAACGTGATGTAAATTTTTATTATTTAAAATATTATTTATTTGTTTAGTTTTAAATTGTGGTGGAACAACAAATCGGACAATACATTTTAAATGATTATCACCACCAGTAATCGTGTGTTTGAAGTTCTTCATTCTTCGTGAGACAGGGAAAGATTTAAAAATGTTGTGTTCGTAAACAGTATGTTTGGCACATTCCGTCAAAATGTTGGACCTTCCAGGACAGGTGCTGCTTCCTACTTCAGCTTTGACCTGAGACACCCATTTACTCTTTAAAGAGAATATTTCATTTTTGTTTCTCCTATTTTATGTGTCCATAAAAATTATAATTTCTGATTGCTCATAAGTGTACTTATGTCTCTAGAGAACACCTATCTAGTTTTTATTTGACTGAATACTCCACGAAAGAATTCAGTAACAATTCGAAGAATGCACCTTAAAATTACAAAACATGAATTCTATTTTTACACGATACACGATTTACACGATTTTTACACGATAATTTAATAGTTTATATATAAATTAACTCGTTTCTCTCTATTTGTTTGGTTGATGATTGAAAAGGATGACACGTACAACAGAGTCTTCGAGATAAATCTTTATAAATACAGGTGTTCTAAGGCTGTTCCTTTGAGTATTAAGCCTGGGTAGAGGGCCAACGCCAGTAGCTGTTAGCCAACCTCTTGGTACTACCAAACATCCGCTAGTTTGCTAGTATAAGCTCGTCAAGCATGAGCGGTGACAACGCATCATTGGTCAGTACGTATGATAATACACCATTTTAATATAGTAAAATGTAGTGTATGAGCTATATTGTTGTATGAAGGGATAAAATCTGCCACCGTGTGAAAACACACAACACTGTGCATAAGTAAATAAATATATAAATAATAAATATAAAAACGCGCTGCCATGACGCATGCGTGGCGAATTAATACTATCGGACAGGCAGACAAACAGCTACTGGCGTTGCCCCTCTACCCAGTGTATACACTCAAAGGCCGTGATAGTTCCTCTAGCCGTCGCTAGAGCTCGGTGAGATCGTCGTTGTAATAGAGCAACAGCGCAGGCGTGAACTCGTCGTCGGGGATTCCCAGCTCCTCGAAGAGTTCCCGGTCGTCGGATATCCGGTTCTCTTCCAGCGTCCGGTCCATGTCCAGGACACGGGTCTCGTACTTCCACGTGTAGCTTCCGGCGTGGGCGTTGAACGGCAGGAAGCGCTCCAGGATGCGGGACAACTTGTCCTCGCAGCACACCTAACAGGGATGGATACCTCTACGTCAAAAACTGCACACAATTTTAATTAATAAATTATATCACAAGAATGAATGGGCTTTGAAATCGAAAATCTGAATCAACAGCGCACTGTGTTTTGGTAAGCCAGACAGACTGAATGAAATATAACCATCTTCTTCTCAAATACCCACATTTGGCTATTATGCCATCATGCTGGATCTGGTCAACCAGTAGAGACACGCTTCTTTCTCCACCCTCTTCATGCCGCTCGGCATTGCGTCACGTTCACCTGCCAGTTTTGGACATACAAACAGGTGGCTCCTATCCTGCTCCCCATTTCCACACAGCTTGCAGGTTCTCGTCTCAAACACCCCTATTCGGTGGAGATGCTTCCCTAGAAGATCGTGCTGCGTTTACCACCACCATTAGCGTAGTTATTTTGATTATTAATTCGATAATTAGTAATAAAATTAATTATATATAAAAAAAACATACTGATTACAATGTAAGACAATGTAGCCACTAAGAAGATCAGGCAGGACTGGGTAGAGAAAGGTAGAAACAAGCCATGGCAGGAATATACCATGAGTTCAAAAAGGCCCACCAACCATCTTCCACGGCAAATTGAAACGGCCCAGCTCAGGCTAAAAACGCAGCACGATCTTCTAGGGAAGCATCTCCACCGAATAGGGGTGTTTGAGACGAGTACCTGCAAGCTGTGTGGAAATGGGGAGCAGGATAGGAGCCACCTGTTTGTATGTCCAAAACTGGCAGGGGAACGTGACGCAATGCCGAGCGGCATGAAGAGGGTGGAGAAAGAAGCGTGTCTCTACTGGTTGACCAGATCCAGCATGATGGCATAATAGCCAAATGTGGGCATTTGAGAAGAAGAAGACAATGTAAGACACAACTTAAAGCATCTAGTATGTTAAATGAGCACGTGCACACTGTCAACAACTGTCACGATGGGGTTGTGTGACAGTTGTTGGTGTCAGTCAGTATCAATACTCCACGAAGGTCCCTGAAGAAGCCCATTGCAATATGGGCGAAACGTTGGATTGGTTCCACCTTTTGACACGGTTGTACCCGGAAAACCGCGATAGTATAGTTACCTCCGGCCGTGAAAGCCTCCACAATAGATCATGTGTAAGGTAGTCTTGGGTTGCCTATAGCATTATTTCACTGTGTTGCGATGTTATGATCAATGATTGCATTTTAAGAGAGAACGGTTGAAATAATGCGAGGTGGGACTCACTTGTATGGTGACGACGTGGCCGGTCAAGACGTTGATGATTCTGATCGGCCGTGCCTTGCGCGTGAGGTAGCCGATACAGTACTGCGAGTAGTCGAACCACCAGGGCTCACCTTCAAGCGGGCGCCATTTTGATGTGGGTACCTGGGGCCCCACGTGGGGTACCTGTCCGTGGGGGGTGTAGGGCACCCGCACGCTCGTCACGGGGTGGATGAAGTGGCGGATCTGTCGACAACAACAACATCCCCCGTCTTGTCAAAACCTATGGCAGCTACCTATGGAAGGATTCAAAACTTCTCATTCTCAAGCTAGAGCGAATTCTTCACCGGTTTCGTGCTGGTCTAGTCCCCTTGGTACTTTTCGATAGAAGTAAGCTACGTGCCAGTACCAGGCTTCCCCTCCTTCGTTATCATCATATGAATCACCTGTAAACTATGTAAATTGGAAGCTCTTAAGAAGGACTTTGACTCCCTGCCCGACGAAATGAGCAGGACAGAGAAGGAGGCAGCCTTGTCTTGGATAGCAAGAAAGAAGAATGGCTGAAGAGGCCAACACTGCACAGGATTTTTTTTTTTAACTCGGTCCTGTTGCAGGCATAGAATACAATCATAACATTACAACCCCCATCCCCCCCCCCCCCCCGCCTTATCTACTTACAACACCCGTCTGATGTTCTTAAATCCCGGTCTTCTACTTTTCGACTGAAGTGAGCTACATGCCAGTAACAGGCTTCCCCTCCTTCCTTATCATCATATTAATCATAAATTATATAAAATTTGCACAAGTGAAACCTTGGTCCGGTCGCAAGGTATAGAATACAATCATAACATAACATCCCTCCCCGCCTGATCTACTTACAACCCCCGTCTGATCTAATGTTAATGTTAATGTTAAATACTTTAAGGCTGCAAATGGGCCATAACTATCCGGTGGCAACCTGTTCCTACCTCCCTCCCCTCCACCCACCCTCTGCACTTCATCCCTCATTCTGTTTCTAAATTCCCTTACTAATTCACACTCAACAACTTCCTCGGGTAACTCATTCCATTCCCTAACCGTTCTTTCAACAAATCCAAACCTACCCAGATCACTTCTTACCACCTGCTGCTGAAACTTCCAAATGATTTATGATCCCCCCTCGCTCTGTATACCCTTTCGTGCAATCTGCTACGGGTTTCCCCCCACCCTCTTACAACCCTACTTACATCCCCTGTCTTCTCGTCGAACCAGTGGCTGATGTCCTTGCCTGCGTGCGCCAACAACGGCTTGATGACCTGCGTACCCTCGTACTCCTTGGCCAAGGGCGTCAGGTCAAACACCTTCCACAAGAAGGTCACCCAGAGGTCATCAGGGGTGTTGTGGATCACCACTTCCTCCCGCAGGAAATATCGACGAGGAATCATTTCACTTTTGCTACGTTTTGTCGGGGTAAAATTTTTGACATAATATTATTTTATAAAATCTGGACGAAACTGATGTATTTACATCATTTGTTTGTTTTTGTTGTTGTAAATACACTGCTATCTAAATGGTATACTCAATTAACCCAAGGTCAACTTGATCTCCGCCTAGCGGAGGCTCGTCGAACTCCTCCGATAGGCGGAAATCCAGTAGAACCTTCAGTAAGGATTATCGGTGGCCGGAATCGAACCGGCGGCCTCCCGAATTCGAGACCCGTGTGTCACCGCTGAGCTTAGCTCCCTATCGGTCCAATGGGGATGGATCTGCGACCCTTTGGCCTTCGTCAGTATTCTGTACATCATAGAGAAATAAAACAGGCTGCATCGTTACTGTCTTACGATCAAATGCATAGTCGTTCCTCACGTGCTCCTCAACTCAGCCTTTCCTCAGACTCGCCCAACCACCAATTACACAGCAGTCCACATGGCAATGCTGTTCTATGATTGGTGGTTGGGAGAGTCTGAGGAAAGGCTGAGTTGAGGAGCACGTAAGGAACGACTATGCATTTGACCCTTAGTAGCCGTAGTCCTACTGCAAATGCATGGCCGATAGAGGTGGCTCGGCGGTAAGACACGATACTCTAATTCGGGAGGTCGCCGGTTCGATTCCCGCCGGTCCTGACTGTTGGTTTTTCCGAGGTTCCCTCAGTCGTAAAGGCGAACGCTGGGACTGAGTCCTACTAATAGCCCTCGGACATTCCTTCCCAGCTATCTAATAACCTAGTTGGGCACATCAGGTAAAGCCCCCTCCCATAACTACGAAACATTAATTATATAATATGCTGGAACTTTTTCTGTCCCAAGACTTTTACCACTCTCCCCCCCCCCCCCCCACCCCCCGTCTAAACGCTGATACGAATCGTACGTACGATACGATGTACATTTTAGATTGTTTTACATTTATTTCAAAGGCTTACACGGCCAAAGTCAACTATACTATCGTGGTTTTCCGGGTATAACCATATTAAGTCCGCCTTTTGACGCGGTTATACCCAGGAAACCACGATAATAAAGTTCTACTTTGTTGATATGAAAAATTGTTGCGCGCTTTTAAAAGTGCGTTTTAAAAATAATACAATGTGCGCAACACAAAAAGATCATATTTTAAAGAAATAAATTTTGTTTGTGTCTCAAATTAAAATTCTCTGTGTCCCACGACGGTCAATTTTTTTTTTTTTTGTACTTTACATTGGTATTTCGTGTTTATCTCCCCGACTGGGCCCGAAGTAGAATTTGACCCAGGGTGACTCTGCCGATCGTAAGAGGCGACGAAATGAGGTATTATATTTTCCTCTTCCTCCTATTTGACCCTTTCCTCCAATTACCCCTAAACGTCATAATATGATCTAGTTGATGTCGAGTACGTCGTTAAACACCAAAGTATCAATACAATAACGCATGTATTATGAATGAAATCGCAGAGCGCGAAAGAATTATTTTTAAATTTAAAATGCATTTGATTGTTTATAACATTCAATTGAAAGCATGACTTATATACCGTGGCTTTCAGTTAATTACCACATGAGTTTTACACCATGCGAATGTAGCCAGCAAGCAAACAATATCTAAAATCTAAATACAATAGTGAACTCCATTTGTGATGTTGGCCGCCTTAGCCCTAGCAACAAGTAGTTCAGTAGCAACAAGTGGATAGTTGTGCCATAGTTTCCCTATTCCCAGTTCTTACCATATTTGGCACAATTTACTACTGAGCACATTTTGTTGACTGATCCAGCATCAACAATCAACAGGTCTGCATTTATGGTAGATGTAGGGGCGGAATTATTACCAAGCGCTAAATATTTAGGCTGCCACCAACCATGGACGAAAACAAGTTATAAATAATATTTATAGCACATAATAATAATTTTTGTAGGAATACCCGTTCTAGGGTGCTCACCCGCTTTACCTGATGTGCCCCTCTTCAGGTGACTAACTAGGTTATTAGGGTGTTTGGATAGTTGGGAAGGATTGTCCAACGGCTGTTAGTAGGACTCAATCCCAGCATTCGCTTTTACGACTGAGGAAAACCTCGGAAAAAACCTTCAGTCAGGACTGCCGGTGGCCGGAATCGAACTGGCGACCTCCCGAATTAGAGTCTCGCGTCTTACCGCTGAGCCACCTCTATCGGTTTTATAGTACATGTATAACTAATAGTAATGGTGAGGCAGAGTTTATTATTTTGTATATTTTCTCTCTGAAGAAGGTATAAATCAATAGTAATAACACAGATAACTAATTAACTTCGTAGTTAATTAGTTATCTGTGGTAATAATAATAATAATAATAATAATAATAATAATAACGACAGATTTCATTGATGTAATTGACATTTAGTGCTTCATATTTTCATTAGATCGACATTATAATCTAGATGTTTGCAGAGAACTTATATTTTTGTGTGGGAAGAGGAATACTGCAGTACAGGGCATGTAACATAACTTCTTCAACCTCGTTTCCTCATTCAGCGATCAACAAGTATAACTATACAATAACGTACTGGTACTGCTTACAAATAAAATAGGAAACAAATCTTTAAAATTTTGTATTTATTTGTAAACCATAAAACATGATTCGATACAATCTTTCAAAATATCATGAACACATGGAATTTGGAGAATCTACAAATTACCAAATAAAACATCATAGCCTACTATATTTTTAAACCTAAATTGTCTTGGCTTATCGTTCAATAATTGTACAACATTTTGAAAACCCCCTGACTCAGGAGGTCCAACATTTTAGCCTAAATGTCGGCTAGTATAATACTTGAAACTCACACTTCAACCCTTCAACGTGACCAGCACAATCATTACAGGTTTAAATTTGAACACCTGCTACATTTCCCATCTTCACTTGGAAATCACAACATAATTTTACTAACATTATTGTGCTTAGTTTTAATACTATATATTATTTTAAAGCTGTTATATATTTCACAACATAAAATTATACAATCATTCAGAATTAAATATAATTCTGATTAGATAAATATAATTAATGAATGAATTATTGATATATGCCTTTATGGCATATGAATAATACAATGTGTTACATATAAAATGAATGCAAGACCACTTCTAAACCAGAGAGCGTAGAAATGGCCGACGGTCTCATAACGTACGGTTGCTGGTAAAGTAGCGACTCTTTCGGTCAGTACTGGTCTTGCATTATATAAATATCTCTGATTATTTAGATCACTCGCTCGGTGTACTCGGTGTAATGCAAGCAAACGTACAGTGGTCGCGAGGTGGCAACACACAGCAAGTACAAACCATGTAACTTGTTTGGTAAGATTTGTGTGATACGTATGTATGTACTTATCGCGACAATACTGGAATCAATTTAGTGTGGAAACACACATCGCTGGAACAAGTAAAAAGAGAAGGCAACATTTTCCGTGTTTTACATGTGGCGATAACGGTTTTGTTGTTACTTTCTGCCGCTTTGCGGTTGCCACTAACTGTCAACACGGTTATCTTTTTGACGTTCCATGTGGCACTCTGGCACTTTGAAAATACCCATCAATTTTAGTTAGAATAATGTTTAGGGCTACCAACATAAAAAAATTAAAGCAGGCGCTATAGCTCTACAGAGGATATTTCAGAGAGCGATTGACAATTGATTTATTTTACTTTGCCGATATTTTCGTGTATCTATGGACACAATGGAAAGGAAAGTGCTGCCTTCCGCAAATACTGCTTAAAGCCTATATCAGACACCAACTAAATGAGCAGACTCATTGAACTTACAAGTTGGCACAAAAGGAGACAATTGCCCATGTAAAAATGTCTTGTACATACATACAGTATTATACAGAATAGAGGGTATCACAAAACATATTGTATTTAGTATGTCTTGGCCGTGTAGGCTAGAAATGAGAATTATATAGTAAGTTAGGTACTACAAACGTAAACGAGGGTTTTATACAGCGTTTCAGTAGTTTGAACGCAGAATTACGAAAACCGTGTTCCATCGTCGAGGTCAGATAGAAAATTGTACACATGACATGGATTTGTTGACGTAACAGCAGAATATAATTTAAATGTCGACACCAACATCTAGATTTCACAAGCGACAATAAATCAACGATAAAGATCAGGGGAAAAGACTAAAAACATGGTACTAGGGAAACGTGTGCACATTAAAAATACCATACACTACTAGGTAGTCTTAACAGATTGAGAATCCATAGAGTATTGTACACTATGATTATTGGGAAATGCGGTAAGGGGGCCAAATTTGAAGCCTACATAAAATACGATAGATATCTCTACTAGATATACATAACAGAATGACAATGACTAACGACCAACACAAAGAACATACGTTCGTTGTCTTCGCAGTCTGAATTCGTCAGGATGAACGAGCCACTCTTATAAGGTACCTCAACAAATCACCACGCGACAATGTTCTCAAGTTCCGCATCTTGTGCGGCCAATCGCTCGCAACGTAATCTCCTCGTAGGCGCAAACACTGCGCTGATTTGTGCCGTGAGACTTACTTTCGGCCGAATCTGGACGACATCCGGACGAATAATTTGCTGCGTTCGTGACCGCGGTAACCGCTCGCAAACGAAGGGTACGTAAACATACGTTTACCTTCTGAACAGTGTTAATAAAACCTACTGATTTAAAATAATCAAAGACATAGTGTGTTAACAATAACATATACAATCAATGTGTATCATACAATTATACACCTTTACACGCTGCACTCTTTGTGTTATACCAAAGACAGCAGACCTTTAAACCAATCCAAATTGAACATATGCACTGTTATTATTATGCCAGACATGTGCGCTGGCTGACAAATTAAATTTGACAAGCAATGAGCGAGCAAGCAAGCAAGCAAGCGTTACAACTAATTGGACATGGTTACGTCCGAAGACTGAGAACGTTCCCGTGCGACGCAATCTTGTGCTCACAAATGTTCTCGGGACGTTAGGACTCGTAAGAGAGCTTTGAAAAATATTTATCTCGCTGGGGTTAGACTAGAATTACAATGGCACAAAATAACTTTGGATCTGAATGTCACACACAGCCGGGCAGAAACAATCTATAAAAACGACACCGCGCGCACAAATAGCAAGGATTAGGGGTAGCGTATTTCCCGTCGACTCGGTTGGAACGCGGTCGAACTACAATTGAGGGGGAAGACGGATCGAGTCTGTTCGTTTGCTTGAACCGGCCGCAGGCAGCCAGTTTCGCGATCCAACGGACTCAGACTCGGAATAATTATAAAATATTACAAAATCTGATCTTTTTAATCTGATAAAGGTTTGGTTTGTTCTCACAACCACTCAGTATTCACAAACTAACAACAATCGTCAGTTGTCGTCACTTATCAGAGACGTTTTTAAAACGACTTTCTGAAGTTGCAACGCAAAAGTTCTAATAAAAAAATAAATAAAAAAAGAACTACAGATTCGAGACTGACGCAGAAGAACGAAGATGCAGGAGAGTGTCTAAACAAACAACATCTGAACATTGGAACAGATACACACGATAATCACATTAATTACAAGTAGGTAGCATCGTGTCCGATAGCTAAAAAACAACGTAAGCATTCCGACACAGGTTGTCGGGTAAGGGTTCGTCGCCACCAACACTTGGCGCATTATAAATAAAATGAGAGCCAATCTTAGCATATTATAAATACATAATTTTCGTTGTCTTAAATGTCACGCTCGTTGCCGTTACTCTCGGACCGTCGTTCATCGACCATAAATAACAATAAAGAAAATAATAATAAATAATAAAAATATATAAAAAGAGACCACCTACTCGATTCTTGATCGGGTTGCCGTCGACAAACAGAAACAAGCGGTTCGCTCGCCACGTTCACTATCACGCCGCCCGCCCGTCTAAAGCGCCTAGTAGGCACGACCCAAGGTGGTACAACGATCCCGCCGGCAGTAAACACCCGTGTTGCACGACAAAAACGCCGACAAGTCATTCATGTAGATATTGGCGAATTTATTGTCTAACCATGTTCAATTCCTTCGGGAATTGACACTCAGTCGATAACGTTTTGACCGTCGACCGTTTCGTTGTTACAAACGAACGAGCTCCCTCGAAGCTTCTCTCGCGTGAATAAGAATCATAAAATCTTACCATCTTTGGGTGTTCCCGTGTGCACGATCTTCGTCGAGAGTTGGAGCGAGCTAGAAGGAAAGAGAGCGAGAACGAGAGGGAAACACAAATCGTTGCGGGAAAGACTTGCGGGCGAAACATAAACAAGGAAATCAAGCCCGTGAATATCTAATAAAATCAGGCCACACCACGAAAAGGCTCGCGTCAAAGCAGAGCCGACGGAAGGTCGCAGCACTTACGGAATCAACGTCACGACACGACGTTACAAAACTACCACGAATCTAAAGCCAATTAAACGTGCCGTTTACTTTCTATAGGTCTCTTACAACAACTTTGGTAATGCTTTCGTCATCAATCAATAACGTGTTTACAGTCTCGGCCAACCAGAGCAGGTATTTGAATTAGCCACGGCCGCTGGTTGGCTGCCGCTCACCCACCCGTGACGGAAGCATTACCGAAGATGTTGTACGACGAGTATAGGTCGTCTGTGTCCCTTTTGGGAATAACAGGGGGACACACAGAAAAGAAGAAGAACAGAGAGGGAAGTACGTCAAGTCTGCCGGCCGGTCCGAAAACACGTCGACGGCTTCGGTTCGGTAAATTCGTCAATCAAATGTGCGCGCGACAAAAACACTCGACCTAATTTCTGTACACACGCCCGTTCGCTGCCTACGCGGGCGGGCTCGCTCTAGATGCTGCAAAGCTGGCGGAGGCTACCAGGGATATTAGCACGTACGATACTCATCCCTGAATAGTCGATAAAAAATATTAGTAGAGCTACATTCTTATATATATATATATATATACGAACATTTCCGTTTCACATCACTTCCCGACGACAGCGCTTGAAATCCATCAAATTCAAACGGTCGGCTCCGTAAACAACAAACGGTCGCACCGCACACACACACAGAGAGACCGACCCTCATTCCACGTCGCACCCACACACACACGTCACGTTGTAAAACGAGAGTTTCCTTTAAAACACGCAAACGTGTCCGAGCACTTAAAGACGCGCACGCTTAGAGGACGATGCACTTGAGACGCGTGCGCTTAGAGGACGATGCACTTAAGACGCGCGCGCTTAGAGTACGATGCACTTAAGACGCGCGCGCTTAGAGGACGATGCACTCGAGACGCGCGCGCTTAGAGGACGATGCACTTGAGACGCGCGCGCTTAGAGGATGATGCACTTAAGACGCGCGCGCTTAGAGTACGATGCACTTAAGACGCGCGCGCTTAGAGGACGATGCACTTCATCGGGCGCCTGCGTTTCCGACGGCTCTTGTCGAGCGCAGCGGGCGGCTGGTTGCGGATGATGCGCACCACCTGCAACAACACAACGTTACTAGAGATATCGATCTTTGATTGGTTATCGCTCACTCGTCGATGGTGTTCGAAGCCTACAGGGTTGGTTTAGTCACTTTAAATTAAAGTCCCCCACTGCAAATCAGTTTAGTTACTGCTAGTGGGTAGACTCTAAATGTGAATTTATTTATTTATTTACAAGCGACATAGTTCTGGCGTTAATTTCTCCCAAATTTATAGCGTTATTTACCTCGTGGAAGGCGGCGTCCACGTTGAGTGGAGGGTCCTTGGCGCTGGTCTCTATGTAGGGGATGGCGAGGTCGTGGGCCAGCTCGCGACCAGACTCCTCGGTGACCTTGCGCACGTGGACCAGGTCGACCTTATTGGCGACCAGTAGCATCGGGTACAGATCCCTGCGACAACAACAGACGTCAGAGCACTGCGCGTCACGTAAAGTACCGTCGAAATTCGACTAATTTTGCCAAAAATTTGTCCGATAGACCTTTTTCAGATTTGATCTAGGAGTAGGACCCTTAGATACGGCCTTCTAGATAAATTCTGATAATCATATATTGAGATCCCTCACTTAAAAATCACTGGAGGACGTTTAAACGGCAGACAGACTTACCGGTCCTTGACCCTGAGTATCTGCGTGTGAAAGTTGACAATGTTCTCGTAGCTCTGCTTGTCGGTGACCGAGTAGACCAATAGGAAGCCGTCTCCCTTGCGCATGTATTGCTCGCGCATGGCCGAGAACTCCTCTTGTCCGGCCGTGTCCAACACTGGAACCACACGGATAACATTTGTAACACATTTGTAGCTGTTTATGAATCGATGTTTTTGTAAAGAGTCAAACGACCGCAATTAAAATGAAAAAATCGTGCAGTCTTAAGCCGTATTTACATCCACTTAATGTTCGTGCAAACTTCAAAACTTCGTCAAATTTATATGGTTGTCTACAACCAATATACGAAATTAGCAAAACTTACTTCAATCAACAAATCAGAATATTTCTGGGGGAGAGAATTGGCTCTGCGCATGCGCCACTTAACCAACTTTGTCACATTAACAAAAAGTTGAATTTGATTGAACTTTCGCCTCAGCTTGGTTGGCTTGGCGTACGTAGCGTTTATTTGCTTAATTTCAATGTAGACGATGCCATTTGATTTGTACAGGCTCAACTCGTGGGCTTACCGGTACGTCAAGTAAGTTAATTTACGAACGTTGAGTGGTTGTAAACGCGGCCTTAGAAGGACTGTGATATTATATCGACTTACCGTCAAGGACGCACCAGGTACCGTCGACTTCAGTGTGCTGGATGTAACTGTCTTCGATGGTGGGGTCGTAGTCGGTGACAAACATCTTCTGGAAGAACTGAATGGTTAGGGCGCTCTTGCCCACCCCCCCGTCCCCCACCACCACCAGTTTGTAGGTCTGCAGGTTGTCATTCGGGGGCCGGGACATGCCTGGAGCTCTTCGTCTACCTACGAGCCAATCAGAACACAGCTACATTACAACCAGACTCCACCACCACCACCAGTTTGTAGGTCTGCAGGTTGTCATTCGGGGGCCGGGACATGCCTGGAGCTCTTCGTCTACCTACGAGCCAATCAGAACACGGGCTACATTAAAACCAGACTTGCATCTTGTCAATTTCCACAACTGCGACAAACCTAATTCTGGGGAAGACTATGAGCTGTAGTTCTTAACCAGTAGACCTAAACAACATCTGAAGTTGTCGTAAACATTTTGTGAAAACCAACTTTTTAAAGGCAAAGTGTTGAAAATTGTCCCGTTTTAGCCCCGAATCACCCTACGTACCTATTGTGACGCGATGCTCTGAGAAAGCAGCTGTTATGCTGCATGGGGGCAAACCAAGTGGGCTGAAACTGCAGCAACAAGTAGTTCTTCACCTGCTGAAAGAAGATACAATACAATATTAGAATTACGGTGAGAAAGTTGCTAAATTGGTGGGTCGGAAGCCTATTGGCCTAGGCCTAACATTGATGGGACATCAGCACAGGTCATTATGTGGTTAGCTGGTAATTTCAACTAGGCCTAGCCTAGCCAGGGGCATCCTTGGCCCAGCCTCTGCTTGGCCTACATCTAAACCTGAAAATATTTAGGCCTATAACTCCAACGCCCGTATGACTAGGGCCTACACCCTCTCTACGTAGGGCCTAGGCCTAGACCTAGGCTACACATCAAAGAGGCTAGGGCATTGTGGCATTGGCCTAGGCCTAGCTGAATTCAACGAGTAAGGTATGAGCCCTCGTATAGGGCAAAGCTATACAAATGTCTAGGCTAGGCCTAGACCTACCACCAAGACAGTATGATAGGCCTAGGTTAGGCTACAAGCAGGACCTAGGCCCTAGGGCCTAGGCCTACGCCTATAACATCAAATTTGTCTGCATTTATAGCTGTCAAAACCTCCGACGAGAAATTCTAACAGCTTTCAAGTGGTTATTTCTAGATGTTCTTGCACAAGAGATTAGCTAGGGCCTAGTAGGCCCTAGGCCTAGGCTACGCTAGGCTGGGCTACCTAGCCTGGCCTGTCTAGGGTTTAACCTTGGTAGAGTAGGGTAGGCCTAGGCCTAGGGCCTAGGCCTAGGCACCCACTGATATGTTAATTATCAAAATGCACACGCCAATCAAAGATCTACGTAATGAAGCTTGAAAATCAACAGAACATATCAAGAAGATTGTTTTGCACTTAGCTGAAGAGCTAAACTATACATATACGAATGTAAAACACTTAATTTACCTTGGCATTGTGCAGCTGTCACCTCGACAAGAGGATAAAATGGCAACTGCGTAACTCTGCTCCGATTACCCGGTAGAGAGCAGCAGGTGTCAGCGACCATCCTTCCGACCACTCCCACTGTCCTACATTTACAGCGGGGATTTTAAACATTTTCAGGGAAGTTTAAAAAATGTTTATTTGATATTATTATTCCCTGTACGAATCACATGGTATGATAAAATAATATAAAAAAAATACAATCTAGGTCAAAACCGGCCTGTTATACGGACGTAATATAGTACGTAGAGAAATAATAGCAGAGTGTAGCTGCTAAGCAGTATTTCCAGGGGTTCAAACTGTCATCAATCTCGGTCAAAGCCGGTGTTTACATGTTTTACGGACAGTACGTATTTCCATGAGGTACCTTGTTCAACTTCAGTCGTTATTGTCTTATTAGAATTTGTTCATAGTAAAGTACACTAATAATGATAATGATATGATCTTCTTTGCGTCGTCCTCGTGTGTCTCTTCTTTCTTCTTTGCGTCGTGTACGGTCGTGGCCGATTTTTCGAAGCCACTCTAGTATTCTACTACAATGGGAAACCACGAAAACCACTGTCATGATAGAAGTTATCTCGAAGGAAGTTGTGGTTTGTTACCGTCAAGTGGAGGAGGGGGCCGCTCAAGATCCAATATCAGTCAAAACAACAACAACAACAACAACAACAACAACAACAACAACAACAACAACAACAACAACAACAACAACAAAAAACAGCAACTTACAAGATAGTCTACAAAGACTGTTGGATGACAATGAAATGAAACAAGTGATATAGCTATACCAACAAAAACAAACTGTCTGCGGCCTGGGGCGTCAGTTGTCAGTTCAGTCTATCTGTCATAACAGTTGTAGCTGATCGTCCACACGATGGAGGAAGAGAAGAACAATGCGGATGAGGCCGATAAGGCTCACGAAGCAGAGACGCATTCTGAGGCAGAGAAGAGCCATGATGGAGGGAAAACCCCTGAAGGAGAGAAGGCTGAAGGAGATAAGTCTGATGGAGAGAAGGCTGAAGGCGAGAAGGCTGAAGGAGAGGCAGCTGAAGGAGAGACGGCTGAAGGAGAGAAGGCTGAGGGAGAGGCAGCTGAAGGAGAGAAGGCTGAAGGAGAGGCAGCTGAAGGAGAGAAGGCTGACGGAGATAAGGCTGAAGGAGAGAAGGATAAGCCCAAGGCAAAGGACAAGTTGAAGGGGACAGACATCATATCGCGCATGGAGCAGTCAATGGAACCTGACGACGGGGGGATGTACGAGGTGACGACCATCCAGGAGCAGCTGGACGAGCAAAAGATTATGACGATGCAGAGCGTCTTCACGAACGCCTTCCGCGGCCACCTCAACCGCGAACAGTTCCGCGAGGCGCTCAAAGAGGTCGCAGGGATCGAGTACGAAGACACTGCCTACAACGTCATCTTCATGAAGATCGACGCCAAGCGAGACGGCTTCATTGACTGGGACGAGTTCATAACGCACCTGTGTCTAGAGTTTCAGGCAAGTAGTTGTGTTGACCAATCAGGGAGCGAGTTGCTGCAGTTCCCGGCAAGTAGTTGACCAATCAGGAGGCGAGTTGCTGCAGTACCCGGCAAGTAGATGACCAATCAGGGGGCAAGTTGCTGCAGTACTCGGCAAGTAGTTGTAGTTGACCAATCAGAGAGCGGGTTGCTGCAGTACTCGGCAAGTAGTTGTAGTTGACCAATCAGAGAGCGAGTTGCTGCAGTACTCGGCAAGTAGTTGTAGTTGACCAATCAGGGAGCGAGTTGCTGCAGTTCCCGGCAAGTAGTTGTAGTTACCAATCAGGGGGCGAGTTTCTGCAGTTCCCGGCAAGTAGTTGTAGTTACCAATCAGGGAGCGAGTTGCTGCAGTTCCCGGCAAGTAGTTGTAGTTACCAATTTATTTATCAATCAATCAGGGAGCGAGTTGCTGCAGTACTCAACAAGTAGTTGTAGTTACCAATAAGGGAGCGAGTTGCTGCAGTTCCCGGCAAGTAGTTGACCAATCAGGGGGCGAGGTCGTATCACACGTGTTGCTGCAGTTCCCGGCAAGTAGTTGACCAATCAGGGGGCGAGGTCGTATCACACGTGTTGCTGCAGTTCCCGGCAAGAAGTTGACCAATCAGGGAGCGAGGTCGCATCACACGTGTTGCTGCAGTTCCCGGCAAGTAGTTGACCAATCAGGGGGCGAGGTCGTATCACACGTGTTGCTGCAGTTCCCGGCAAGTAGTTGACCAATCAGGGGGCGAGGTCGTATCACACGTGTTGCTGCAGTTCCCGGCAAGTAGTTGTAGTTGACCAATCAGGGGGCGAGGTCGTATCACACATGTTGCTGCAGTTCCCGGCAAGAAGTTGACCAATCAGGGAGCGAGGTCGCATCACACGTGTTGCTGCAGTTCCCGGCAAGTAGTTGACCAATCAGGGGGCGAGGTCGTATCACACGTGTTGCTGCAGTTCCCGGCAAGTAGTTGACCAATCAGGGGGCGAGGTCGTATCACACGTGTTGCTGCAGTTCCCGGCAAGTAGTTGTAGTTGACCAATCAGGGGGCGAGGTCGTATCACACGTGTTGCTAGAGTTTCAGGGGAGGGAAGTAGAAGACCATCCCCATCCCCAATCAGGGAGCGATTTGCCGAGCAGTTCCCTACAAGACTTGTACTACTACTACTTAGTAGCACCACTTAGTAGCTACTTAGTAGCATGACCAGGGATCTCAGCGTATCGTATAGGTATTGTGTTTGTTTCCAAGCTTAGAATGTGTCGGGTTGCAGGAGGCCGCGGTCAACACCAACCAAGGGTTCCTGGAGGTCCCTATCGAGTCGCAGCCCAGGATAATAAGGAGCAACCATCGCTATCCCCTGGTCCGCATCGCGTTCTACCCGGCCCTGATGGCCGACCGGTCCACCAGCTTCCTGCGAGGCAACTATCTCACCTGCAGCGCAGACGGAACCATCAACTATTGGAACCTAGACCTCGAGGTAAGTTGGAAACAGGAGCCAGAGATATATATATATATTACTAGCCTTTAGGCCTCTCTTTAATCCAGTATGTAATGTAATCTATGTTAATCCAGTAGGCCTAAGAGTACTTCGCTACTCCCCCGTACCCGATAATTAATGTTGGAAACGGGGTCCAGATATGTATATATACTGGATTAAAAAAAAAACTTAAACATCCGGTGAAGAGGAACTATGTCCCTGTTTCTCCCTCCACCTTCCTAGCCTTCCAACCCCTTCTTTCTGCCACTCTCCCCCCCACCCCCCTAACAGCCGATAGGGCCAGCTAGTTTAGTTCATAGTAGTCATCTTACTCCCGAGTGATCAAGGTCTTGTAGCGAAACGTCTTGGAAAACTTGTGTTGTCCTTTATATATGTTGTCTTTTATCTCTATACCACAACGGTCTACAATTCAGGTAAGCTGTTGGGGTCTATCCTCCTACCTATCATATATACATCTTTCAGCTGGAGTACAGCACGTTTGCGGCGCCGGTGAACCTGAAGGTGGCGGCCACGTGGATCACGGACATGACCTGTCTACCCGACGTCAACATCATCTGCGTCAGCTCGACAGAACGCGACGTCCGCTTCTACGACACGACGGCCAAGAAGTTCGAGCTACGCGTCGTGATCGCCAGCTGGGAGTACGCGGTCACGTGTCTCTACTATCACTTCTCGCGGGACATCAACGAGGACAGTCGGCTGGTGTTGGGGGACGTGGGGGGTTGCGTGAGGGTGTTGCTGTTTAGTAGCCGCGGCAAGGGGCCGTTCTACCACACGCCCGGCATCGACGTGCGGAACGTTACTTACGACCGTATGACCAAGGGTGCGTTGTCACACTCACATAGCATGTCACACACACATAGCATGTCACACACACATAGCATGTCACACACACATAGCATGTCACACACACATAGCATGACCAAGGGTGGGTTGTCACGCACACATAGCATGTCACACACACACATAGCATGTCACACACACACACATAGCATGTCACACACACATAGCATGTCACACACATAGCATGTCACACACACATAGCATGTCACACACACATAGCATGTCACACACACATAGCATGTCACACACACATAGCATGTCACACACACATAGCATGTCACACACACATAGCATGTCACACACACGTAGCATGTCACACACACATAGCATGTCACACACACATAGCATGTCACACACATATAGCATGTCACACACATAGCATGTCACACACACATATCATGTCACACACACATAGCATGTCACACACACATAGCATGTCACACACACATAGCATGTCACACACACAGCATGTCACACACACATAGCATGTCACACACACATAGCATGTCACACACACATAGCATGTCACACACACATAGCATGTCCAAGGGTGGGATGAATTGAATGTATTGAGGTTTTCTCGCCCGGAGGCGAGAAGGCCGATATAAGACCACAACACGGCCCTCTGCAGCCTAGGTTGTCACACACACACATAGCATGTCACACACACACAGCATGTCACACACACACACAGCATGTCACACACACATAGCATGTCACACACATAGCATGACACACACACATAGCATGTCCAAGGGTGGGTTGAATTGAATTTATTGAGGTTTTCTCGCCAGGAGGTGAGAAGGCCGATATAAGACCACAACACGGCCCTCTGCAGCCTAGGTTATCACACACACACGTAGCAAATACGGTACTGATTGGAACTCAGAACAAGATAAAACATGTTTTAGTGAGGGGAAAGATACAGAAGGACGACAGCTTACCTGAGAAAGTAGATAGGCCGCTTTGGAAACATATACGAGATGAGAAGACAAATAGATAAATATAGAGACGTTTCGGCCAACTCGTGGTCTTGCGTCTTGATCACTTGGCGAACTAAACTTACAACTATGATGGCTTTCATGATGCAAGGTGTAGGGGCCGACTATGAATTCCAACTTTAACTCGTGTGAGAACCGAAATATTATGGATTTTTGTCCAAATCGATACAGTACAACTACTGAAAAATTGGCCAAGATGTATTTAAAAAAATTTAAAATCTTTCCAAGGTGAGCTGCCGGGCATGAGGGTGGTGGAGTTCCGCTACGTCCACCAGGACTGGGTGCGTCAAGTCTCCTACTACTCCTCGCTCAACTCGTTCCTGTCGTGCGCCGTCTGTCCGGTCAACTCTATGTATCTGTGCGACGCGCTCGGCACCAAGACCCAGTACGGCTTCCACGTGCAGAAGGGCATCTCGTGTTTCACGTTCTGCGAGGAGACTCACGTGCTAGTCTCGGGCGGACCCGACTGTCTCGTGCGCGTCTGGAACACGTTCGTGCCCAAGAAGGCGAGCTGCGTGTTTCAAGGTCACCACGCGTGCATCGTCGCCATCGTCATTCAGATGTCGGTCGGCTCCGGAGGGAGGATCTTCTCCATTTCCAAGGACAGGTCAGCTTCTTCTTCTTCTTCTTCTTCTTCTTCTTCTTCTTCTTCTTCTTCTTCTTCTTCTTCTTCTTCTTCTTTTTAAATGCCCCCATTTCGCTGTTATGCCATCATGCCGGTAGAGACACACTTCTTTTTCCTCCCTCTTCACGCCGCTATCGGCATTGCATCACGTCCACCTGCCAGTTCTGAACATATAAACAGGTGGCTCCTATCTTGTTCCCCATTCGCACTCAGTTTATAGTTACTGGAGCCCGATTCTCTAAATCTGTGGTAAATTTCTCACCGGTTTCTGTCGTTACGGAAGGCGAATGGATGGCTGTGATTGGGTCACAGCCTTCTCAAGTTCTCATAACGACCAAAACCGGTGATCACCTTATCGTTGACCCTAGAGAATCAAGGCCCTGGTCCCAAACATCCCTATTTAGTGGTGGTAAATGTGAATAATAATAATATCAATAACTTTTCGTAGAATACCTTGTATTCGCGATCGCTGAGCTAAGATTATAACGTGCTTCCTAGCGGGGAAGCTTAGGGGAGCACGCCACCCTGTCTCATGCAGGTGCGTGAAGGTTTGGGACACAGACGTGCCTGCAGACCTGTCTCATGCAGGTGCTGTGTTGCAGGTGCGTGAAGGTGTGGGACGTGGGGACGCAGACGTGCCTGCAGACCCGTCTCATGCAGGTGCTGTGTTGCAGGTGCGTGAAGGTGTGGGACGTGGGGACACAGACGTGCCTGCAGACCCGTCTCATGCAGGTGCTGTGTTGCAGGTGCGTGAAGGTGTGGGACACAGACGTGCCTGCAGACCTGTCTCATGCAGGTGCTGTGTTGCAGGTGCGTGAAGGTGTGGGACGTGGGGACACAGACGTGCCTGCAGACCTGTCTCATGCAGGTGCTGTGTTGCAGGTGCGTGAAGGTGTGGGACACAGACGTGCCTGCAGACCTGTCTCATGCAGGTGCTGTGTTGCAGGTGCGTGAAGGTGCGGGACGTGGGGACGCAGACGTGCCTGCAGACCTGTCTCATGCAGGTGCTGTGTTGCAGGTGCGTGAAGGTGTGGGACACAGACGTGCCTGCAGACCTGTCTCATGCAGGTGCTGTGTTGCAGGTGCGTGAAGGTGCGGGACGTGGGGACGCAGACGTGCCTGCAGACCTGTCTCATGCAGGTGCTGTGTTGCAGGTGCGTGAAGGTGTGGGACACAGACGTGCCTGCAGACCTGTCTCATGCAGGTGCTGTGTTGCAGGTGCGTGAAGGTGCGGGACGTGGGGACGCAGACGTGCCTGCAGACCTGTCTCATGCAGGTGCTGTGTTGCAGGTGCGTGAAGGTGTGGGACACAGACGTGCCTGCAGACCTGTCTCATGCAGGTGCTGTGTTGCAGGTGCGTGAAGGTGTGGGACGTGGGGACGCAGACGTGCCTGCAGACCTACACCGCGCTACCCTCGGAGATAGGGGAGCACGCGGCCATGTCCATCATGTACAACCCTCTGAACCACTGGCTGTTGGTCGGCTGTGTCAAGATAGCAACCATCGTACTCGGAGCTCTCATTGACGAGGAGTTGACTGACGGTATAACACACATGAAACCCATCACCGTCGTGCTCTACAACCCGCTCTTCAAGTGTGTCATCTCCTGTGGCATGAACTCCTGCATCATGTAGGTCCTCTCTCTCTCTCTCTCACACACACACACTGACGGTATAACACACATGAAACCCATCACCGTCGTGCTCTACAACCCGCTCTTCAAGTGTGTCATCTCCTGTGGCATGAACTCCTGCATCATGTAGGTCCTCTCTCTCTCTCTCTCACACACACACACTGACGGTATAACACACATGAAACCCATCACCGTCGTGCTCTACAACCCGCTCTTCAAGTGTGTCATCTCCTGTGGCATGAACTCCTGCATCATGTAGGTCCTCTCTCTCTCTCTCTCACACACACACACTGACGGTATCACACACATGAAGCCCATCACCGTCGTGCTCTACAACCCGCTCTTCAAGTGTGTCATCTCCTGTGGCATGAACTCCTGCATCATGTAGGTCCTCTCTTTATCTATCTCCTAGGTCCCTCTCCCTCTCCCTCTCCCTACGACCCGTCTTGGCGTCTTGGGGGTAGAATAGGCCCAGAGTGACTCTGCTGCTAGTCCTAAGAGGCGACAAATGGAGACCCTGTCCCATTCCTCCTCCCTGTCTCCCTCACCCTCTGAAGATTCGTCCTCCCACAGGGCCTGCCCTCCCTTGCTGGACTTCCGTATGACGACCCACGCGACGAACTTAATGGATCTGATTCGGACGTGGCTTTTTTCATCATCTTCTTCATCACCCGCTCATCCTATTTATTTATTTATTTTATTTATTTAATGTCTATCCTATTCCGTTATAAAAACTGATTAAGAAAGGAGGAACTTACATAAAACTATAGGCTATGAAAACAATGAATAAATTAGCCATTGTTGCACAAAAAATATGATTAATCAATCCATCTCGCTCTCCCCTCTATGTGTAAACGATGCCGGTGTGTTGCAGGGTGTGGGACCCGTGGAAGTGTCGCCGCATGTTCCTGGTGAAGGACGCTCACGTGGGCATACTCTACGGGGAGTACAAGCCCGTGGAGATAACGGCAGGGACCTTTGACCCCGGCTATCAGCTACTGCTGACGGGCGCCAGGGACGGGACGGTCAAGATGTGGAACTTCAATACCGGCACGTGCATACGCCACATGGAGATCGAGAAACAATCCGAGGTATAGTTGCCACTACTTACAAGAATACAAACACACAAATAGATATGTAAAAAAAAAAAAAAGCCGACCAATCAGACTCCATCATCACGTCGCTTGGCGAACTTCTACTACCCGACTAAAGTATGTTGGGCAGCATAAGGCGGTATAGACAAACTGCCGATGGCGTGGGACCTCTACCCTATATTACTCACTCAACGCTTTGAGCTAATTGCGAATCCAGGCACTGGGCTTTGATTCACCCCGGTTTTAAATGAGAGACCAGCCTTTCTAATAGTGAAGCTGGGTTCTCATGGTCCATACAAAGCGTTAGTCGTTGGCCAATCAGGCAACGGAACGTCACCCCTTACTTGCTCTAACGTCTCACGCTAGCGCGTCGGCCAATGAGAACCCCGCGCTCGTGTCCTGCAGGTGACTTGCGTCGTCTGGCTCAGGAACAGGATCCTGGCGGTCGGATGGAACCGGCACGTGACGGAGTTTGCCGACTCCGGGAAACTGTTGGACGGGAAGTGTTGGGAAAAGAGACACACCGAAGATGTGTTGGCTGCCGCAGTGAGGCCGCCTCAGTGCATAGCCACCAGCTCTTACAGGTCAGTACCCTCATAGTACCCTTACATGGCCATAGTACCCTTACATGCCCAAAGTACCCATACCCATAAGAGACACACCGAAGATGTTCTGGCTGCCGCAGTGAGGCCGCCTCAGTGCATAGCCACCAGCTCTTACAGGTCAGTAAATATATATATATATCTTGACCCCGTTTCCAACATTAATTATCGGGTAGTGGGGAGTAGCGAAGTACTCCATGTCTTGGGCTAATGTCTTCGTTGCCGGCCCTAGCCAGGGCTGACACAACCACCTCCTCAACCTCTTCCTCGATCACTTCTTCCGTTACCCAGAGGGCTGTTTAGTAGTTCCCTCCATCTCTCACGGTTTTCCCATAGTCTTTCTGCTTCAACTTCGTTCTACGATCTTCCTCTATTCTCCACACTGTCTTTGATCTGATTCATTCACTTGTCTCTTGGTCTGCCTACTTTCTTCTTATGCCCTTCTTAAAATAAAATAAATTAATAAATAAATTCACATTTAGAGTCTACCCACTCAGTAACTAGACTGATTTGCATACCCCATACATGCCTATAGTACCAACACATGCGCACATGTTTCAGCGGGGAGCTGGTGCTGTGGAGGCTGGAAACGGGCCAGGCCTACAAGAAGTACCACGTGGCCAACCCCTGGGGAGTCATGTCATGTCATGTTATAGCGGGGAGCTGGTCCTGTGGAGACTAGAGACGGGCCAGGCCTACAAGAAGTACCATGTGGCCAACCCCTCGGGAGTGTTCAAGCTGCAGTACATCAGAGAGAGAGAGAGAGAGAGAGAGAGAGAGAGAGAGAGAGAGAGAGAGAGAGAGAGAGAGAGAGAGAGAGAGAGAGAGAGAGAGAGAGAGAGAGAGAGAGAGAGAGAGAGAGTAGCTAACACATGCGCACATGTTTCAGCGGGGAGCTGGTCCTGTGGAGACTAGAGACGGGCCAGGCCTACAAGAAGTACCACGTAGCCAATCCCTCGGGAGTGTTCAAGCTGCAGTACATCAGAGAGAGAGAGAGAGAGAGAGAGAGAGAGAGAGAGAGAGAGAGAGAGAGAGAGAGAGTAGCTAACACATGCGCACATGTTACAGCGGGGAGCTGGTACTGTGGAGGCTAGAGACGGGCCAGGCGTACAAGAAGTACCACGTAGCCAACCCCTCGGGAGTGTTCAAGCTGCAGTACATCAGGGAGAGAGAGAGAGAGAGAGAGAGAGAGAGAGAGTAGCTAACACATGCTCATATGTTTCAGCGGGGAGCTGGTACTGTGGAGGCTGGAGACGGGCCAGGCCTACAAGAAGTACCACGTAGCCAACCCCTCGGGAGTGTTCAAGCTGCAGTACATCAGGGAGAGAGAGAGAGAGAGAGAGAGAGAGAGAGAGTAGCTAACACATGCTCATATGTTTCAGCGGGGAGCTGGTACTGTGGAGGCTAGAGACGGGCCAGGCGTACAAGAAGTACCACGTAGCCAACCCCTCGGGAGTGTTCAAGCTGCAGTACATCAGGGAGAGAGAGAGAGAGAGAGAGAGAGAGAGAGTAGCTAACACATGCTCATATGTTTCAGCGGGGAGCTGGTACTGTGGAGGCTGGAGACGGGCCAGGCCTACAAGAAGTACCACGTGGCCAACCCCTGGGATGTCATGTCATGTCATGTCATGTCATGTCATGTCATGTCATGTTATGTTTCAGCGGGGAGCTGGTCCTGTGGAGGCTGGAGACGGGCCAGGCCTACAAGAAGTACCATGTAGCCAATCCCTCGGGAGTGTTCAAGCTGCAGTACATCAGGGAGAGAGAGAGAGAGAGAGAGAGAGAGAGAGAGAGAGAGAGTAGCTAACACATGCGCACATGTTTCAGCGGGGAGCTGGTCCTGTGGAGGCTAGAGACGGGCCAGGCCTACAAGAAGTACCACGTAGCCAACCCCTCGGGAGTGTTCAAGCTGCAGTACATCAGGGAGAGAGAGAGAGAGAGAGAGAGAGAGAGAGAGAGAGAGAGAGAGAGAGAGAGAGAGAGAGAGAGATAGCTAACACATGCGCACATGTTTCAGCGGGGAGCTGGTCCTGTGGAGGCTGGAAACGGGCCAGGCCTACAAGAAGTACCACGTAGCCAATCCCTCGGGAGTGTTCAAGCTGCAGTACATCAGAGAGAAGGAGTCATCGCGAGCATCTCTGAGGTCCGCCAGCAGCCGGGGCAGCACCAAGAGTATGGCCTCGGGCAAGAGTGCGACATCGGGCAAGTCGGAGGGGAAGCGACGGCAGAGTATGGCCGTGCTGCAACCGGGGCAGATACCCTACTCGGCTGGTGAGGTTATACAACAACTACCACTACCATACTACCACACTCCGTCGCAGTCTTGTCTTGTTGCGCGGTGACCAATCAGAATTGGTCCTCAAAGCTCTTGCCGCGTGGCAGCACCCCGTGTGATTGGTCACCGCGCATCATCTAGCCGCGCGGCAAGGCATTGCGTGGTGACCAATCAGAACTTGGCCTCGTAACACGTAAAACGTAACGTTGTGTGTGTTTAGAGAAGGGTAAAAGTGACCCCACGTAACGTTGTGTGTGTTTAGAGAAAGGTAAAAGTGACCCCACGTAACGTTGTGTGTGTTTAGAGAAGGGCAACCTGACCGCGAAACAGATGGAGATGCGAGTGCGCAAGGTGTCGATAGTCAACCTGCCCAAACAAGGGAGCGCCCTACGCACATTGGCGGTGCACGCAATGATCTTCCTGTGTTCCCGACCCATGCAGGTATTACACCACATTACACCTTATTACACCGTATAACAAACAAGGGAGCGCCCTACGCACGTTGGCGGTGCACGCAATGATCTTCCTGTGTTCCCGACCCATGCAGGTATTATTCTATATTTTATATAAATATATACTATTTTGTCTCGTTTAGAATGGCATATTATAATAATCATCATCATTATCCATCACTGTTTCCTGCTTCTGGCAGGGTCAGCTTGGGTTTCACAACCAAATTTTTCCACCTCTTCCTATATCTTCCCACAATCGTACTTCCTCTACTTGCTCCCAGTTCTCTCCTCTCGTCTGTAAGTCTTCAGCAATCTTTTCCTTCCACATCTCTTTCTTGGTCTTCCCCGTCGTCTTCTATCATATTATAATAATAGTTTTCGTAAACTTGATCGCGGTATAGAATATTCGTCTTGTATTGATTGACAGCTCCAATGTCGACGTACGTTTTGGCTTCCTTTATAGTCGATGTGACGTCACGCTGATGACCTAACCCCCCCCCCCCCCCAGCCCCCCTCATTATGTATCTTCTCCGATATCAGTATATTCCTTTACCGTACATTGGAACGTTCTTCACGCATAGACGTGTTCGGCTGAATTATATTACTGCCAATTCCCCCCCCCCCCCCCCCCCAACCAAGAATGTGAAACTCTGACAAATGACGTCAATATCTAACATGGCGGCAACAAGGAGTGGTCTTTGTTTGTATACAAACGAGCGCAATATCGTCCAATCCGCACGATGCCCGCGCGCTACGTCGATCAGTACTACTCTGCTTCCAATGCAGAAGGTCCCGGGTTCAAATCCCGCTTCAGGCAAAAGTTTTTTAACTTCTAATGTGGATTCAATTCCATTACTTTTTGGCTTAGGAATAAGTAAACGGTGACTTTGGAGCCGTCCTAGCAACGAAGCACTCAATAAATTAAAAGTTGTTCTGAATCGGCCTTGTTGATTCTGGCATTTGTCCGCAGGTGTTCGCACTGTCCAATCACTGATTCATATGTTTCGTATTTAAAATATCGATCTTTGATTGGTTATCGCTCACTCGTCGATGGTGTTTGGATCCTACAGGGTGGTTTACAGGTTTAGTCACTATAAATTAAAGTCCCCCATTGAAAATCAGTTTCGTTACTGAGTGGGTAGACTCTAAATGTGAATTTATTCATTTTATTTTTTATTAGCTCGAGGGACAAGTTTTCCCGCCAGGAAGCGTATCTACGATCTCGTTGTGACGTCACTTGTCTTGTACAGGTGGACGTGGGCACGCTACTTGTGTCGCTGGAGAACGGTCACATACAGATGTGGTCTCACCACTCGGCCGGAGGATTCCTCTTCCAGTTCTTCGCCATCCACACGGTCGGCGACTACGTCGTCAGCATGGCCACCGACCCCGACAACGACTACCTCTTCACAGGTGATGACGTCACACTTTTGGAATAGGCTCCACCCCCTTTCACTCTGTATACTATTTGGTTCCAACCCCTCACTAGACTCCCATACAACACTAGTGGCTGCCTAGGGATCACTTTTTAATTGCATTTTACAGCTAAACCGTGCATCGTAGAGGGAAACGGGGCTTATTCTGGCATCACACAGACACCCATACAACACTAGTAGCTGCCTTGGGATCAATTTCGGCAGTTTGTCTGCCACCTTTTACTGCCCAACATACTTTAGTCGGGTAGTAGGAGTTCGCCAAGCGACGCGATGACGGAGCCTGATTGGTCGGCTACTTCACCGAAGATATACGAAGACAGCCGAGAACTCCGTCATCGCGTCGCTTGGCGAACTCCTACTACCCGACTAAAGTATTTTGGGCAGCATATGGGCGATAGACGAACTGCCGATTGCGTTGCGGCGACTCTACCCTATATTACTCGCTCAACGGTTGTATAGTTCTCTTACAACAGCTTCGGTAACGCTTTCGTCATCAATCGATGACGTGTTTACGGTCTCGGCCAACCCGAGCAGGTATTTGAATTAGCTACGGTCGCTGGTTGGCTGCCGCTCACCCACCCGTGACGGAAGCATTACCGAAGATGTTGTACAGCGACTTATTCATAGTTCCCACGTGACGTCACAGCGGCCATGATTGCGACACAATTGATGAGGACCAATCCTAGATCATTGGCAAATACTATTCAAATATAATAAATAAGCCTAATTTAGAATTTAAAAAGCAAACATAATCAATACCAAAATAAGAAATTACCACACATACCAATTGGCAATTGTATATCAAAAACAGACTGGATTTGAAAGAACTAAGAATTTATTAGTTCTACCACAACAGCCTTCAATTGTTTCTCCATGGCAACGTCAAAGTTTGACCACAAATGTGGCCGCCACGCGCACAGATGTGACGTACGTGCAACCTATGAATAGCACGAGAGCATACACGGGAGTTAACAGTGACTGTCTCTGCGCGAAGGTACCACGGTCGGCTACCTGAAGGTGTGGCTGATGAAGAACTACGGCCTGCCGTATCCGGTCAAGGTGGTGATGCCCCTACTACGGCTGGAGTTCCCCTTCATGTGGCGGGACCGCATCGAGGGGCGGGCAAAGCGTTCCATCCGGGACCAACCTCTGCCGGTGCTGCTCAACTCGTACAGGGCCCACCTAGAGGGTGTGTCGTGCATCCAGTACGTCGTCAGCTCTAAGATGTTGATCACTGGTACGTCATAGTGGTACGTCATAGTGGAACGTCATAGTGGTACGTCACAGTAGTACGGTAAACGTGGAAGGTGTACGTCAAAGATGACTGGCTCGTAACGTTTCGGTCGCGACTGTTGCTCGAGAACGCGCGGAAGAAGGTGTAATTTATTATTGGAGGTACAGGTACGACTCAAATAAATTACCCAGCTTCTTCAAATTGTATCAATACTATGAAAGTAAATGTGAAATTACAAAGTGAGTTTAAACTGGTGAGTCACTATATCGGATAACTACCGCTCATGGGAAGAAAGGCTCATGGGAAGGGAGGCTCATGGGAAGGGAGGCTCATGGGAAGGGAGGCTCATGGGAAGGGAGGCTCATGAGAAGGGAGGCTCATGGGAAGGGAGGCTCATGGGAAGTGAGGCACACACGACCGAATAAGATGGTGAATGCGTTGGTTGGTTCCAGGCAGCATCGACCACTCGGTACGACTGTGGACTCTGGGCGGAAGATACATCGGCACGCTGGGGACCTATCGGCCGTGGGTGCAACTAGTGCCTGGCGAGATACCCAGCATGCACTACCCCTACCGCATCCCCCCGGACATCAAGAGGGTTGGATCATCCACCACCCTGCGGGTAGGTAGCTACAGTCGTCATACAACATCAACGTTAAGACTTTCGTCACGGGTGAGTGAGCGGCAGCCAACCAGCGGCCGTGGCTCATTCAAATACCTGCTCGCGGGTAGGCCGAAGACACAACACACACGTCATTGATTGATGACGAAAGCGTTACCATGATTGCTTTACGACAACTATACACGAGTAGGCGCAAAGCTATCGGCAGTTTGTCTATCGCCTGAAATACTAGACTGCCCAACATACTTTAGTGGGGTTGTAAGGGTTGCCAAGCGACCCAGAGCTAGATTGCGAAGACAGCCGAAAGCTCTGTCGTTGGCGAACTCTACTACCCAACTGAAGTATGTAGGACGGGTAAACGCGGTAGACAAACTCCCGATCCTCTATACTCACTCAACGCTACACGTGCGGTGTGCGTGTGACGTCATACGTTGCACGGGGACACAATACCGCCCTGCATGCACTCACTACCCCTACACCGCACCCCCGCGGACGTCAAGAGGGTGACATACCGTGTGTGTGTGTGTGTAGGTGATGCGCGGGGGACAGCGACTCCGCGACAACTTCAACAAAAAGGAAGATGACGCGGACGACAGACGAGAGATCACCCCCGAGCTGCTGGAACGCTGCACGTACGGACAGAGACTCAGACTGTGTGTGTGTGTGTGTAGGTGATGCGCGGGGGACAGCGACTCCGCGACAACTTCAACAAAAAGGAAGATGACGCGGACGACAGACGAGAGATCACCCCCGAGCTGCTAGAACGCTGCACGTACGGACAGAGACTCAGACTGTGTGTTTGTGTGTGTAGGTGATACGCGGGGGTCAGCGACTCCGCGACAACTTCAACAAGAAGGAAGACGACGCGGACGACAGACGAGAGATCACCCCCGAGCTGCTAGAACGCTGCACGTACGGACAGAGACTCAGACTGTGTGTGTGTGTGTGTAGGTGATACGCGGGGGACAGCGACTCCGCGACAACTTCAACAAGAAGGAAGACGACGCGGACGACAGACGAGAGATCACCCCCGAGCTGCTAGAACGCTGCACGTACGGACAGAGACTCAGACTGTGTGTGTGTGTAGGTGATGCGCGGGGGTCAGCGACTCCGCGACAACTTCAACAAGAAGGAAGACGACGCGGACGACAGACGAGAGATCACCCCCGAGCTGCTAGAACGCTGCACGTACGGACAGAGACTCAGACTGTGTGTGTGTGTAGGTGATGCGCGGGGGTCAGCGACTCCGCGACAACTTCAACAAGAAGGAAGACGACGCGGACGACAGACGAGAGATCACGCCCGAGCTGCTAGAACGCTGCACGTACGGACAGAGACTCAGACTGTGTGTGTGTAGGTGATGCGCGGGGGTCAGCGACTCCGCGACAACTTCAACAAGAAGGAAGACGACGCGGACGACAGACGAGAGATCACCCCCGAGCTGCTAGAACGCTGCACGTACGGCCAGAGACTCAGACTGTGTGTGTGTGTGTGTGTAGGTGATACGCGGGGGTCAGCGACTCCGCGACAACTTCAACAAGAAGGAAGACGACGCGGACGACAGACGAGAGATCACCCCCGAGCTGCTAGAACGCTGCACGTACGGACAGAGACTCAGACTGTGTGTGTGTGTGTGTAGGTGATACGCGGGGGTCAGCGACTCCGCGACAACTTCAACAAGAAGGAAGACGACGCGGACGACAGACGAGAGATCACCCCCGAGCTGCTAGAACGCTGCACGTACGGACAGAGACTCAGACTGTGTGTGTGTGTGTGTAGGTGATACGCGGGGGTCAGCGACTCCGCGACAACTTCAACAAGAAGGAAGACGACGCGGACGACAGACGAGAGATCACCCCCGAGCTGCTAGAACGCTGCACGTACGGACAGAGACTCAGACTGTGTGTGTGTGTAGGTGATGCGCGGGGGTCAGCGACTCCGCGACAACTTCAACAAGAAGGAAGACGACGCGGACGACAGACGAGAGATCACCCCCGAGCTGCTAGAACGCTGCACGTACGGACAGAGACTCAGACTGTGTGTGTGTGTGTGTAGGTGATACGCGGGGGTCAGCGACTCCGCGACAACTTCAACAAGAAGGAAGACGACGCGGACGACAGACGAGAGATCACCCCCGAGCTGCTAGAACGCTGCACGTACGGACAGAGACTCAGACTGTGTGTGTGTGTGTGTAGGTGATACGCGGGGGTCAGCGACTCCGCGACAACTTCAACAAGAAGGAAGACGACGCGGACGACAGACGAGAGATCACCCCCGAGCTGCTAGAACGCTGCACGTACGGCCAGAGACTCAGACTGTGTGTGTGTGTGTGTAGGTGATACGCGGGGGACAGCGACTCCGCGACAACTTCAACAAGAAGGAAGACGACGCGGACGACAGACGAGAGATCACCCCCGAGCTGCTAGAACGCTGCACGTACGGACAGAGACTCAAGTCGCCCGTGCTCGGCAAGCGGTTTAAGATGCCCAGTCGCGAGGTGCCTCCTTCCAGGATGCCGGTAAGTACCCCACCCTCTATATCGGCCGGTAGGATTACAACTCTTCCACCCACCCTTATCACTTTCTACCCTTCAATCTATTTCTAGATTCCCGTACCCCTCCTAACCTTAAGTACCCTCCTACCCTCTATATCGGCTGGTAGAATTAGAATTTTTGCACATTGCACATTCTGCACATGTGGTGGGAACCTGTCTCCACTACCCTTCCACCCTTCCTAATCATTTTCTACCCTACAATCTATTTCTATAAATTCCCTTACCGATTCACACTCGACAACTTCCTCGGGTAACTCAATCAATCGACTGACCTTCCGATCTATCAACAAAATATCCAAACGCATCACCCAGATCACTTCATACCACCGTCCTGTCGTTAAACTTCCATTTATGACTCCCCCCCCTCCCGTATACTTTTTCTTGCATTCTGCTCCGAGTTTCACCCCCCACTCTCTTCTCCCCCTAGCCGCCTGCGTTGTGTAAATGCCACATTATATCATTCCTCCGTCTTTCCTCAAGAAAGTGCTAAAAGTTCAATTATTTGATTGATTAAATTAATTGGTGTTTAGCGAAGTGCTCAACAGCTTAGATCGGGTATACGACGTTGTCCGTATCAGGTCCATCATATAAACATCGCAAGACTCGTCAAGAAAGTGATGGCAGAGGCAAAAGTGTGGGGAATGGAACAGGGACGCCTCTCACGACTAACAGAGTCACCGTAACGTTGATTGTTCTGTCTGTACACGCAGGCATTGGATACCACGATGCCCAGGATACCAGTCTACTGTCACCTTCACCTCGATACCATGCAGATCGTTGAGAGGCCGTCAACCCCGCCCATAGTGCAGGAGGTATAACCACTAGTGTATTGGGGGGTATAGGGGAGTGTATGGGTTATACCCCAAAAAAATATTGCCCCCCCCCCCCCCCCCCCCTTATACATAAGAAAAATATGCAGGGTATTGCTGTAAACCTCTTGGTATAAATGAACTTACTTTCGTGGGATGTCAGGCACCTGGGCAAAGTCACTTTCGAGGTGTTAGAAGCCAACGGATCATAGCCCAGTTGAAACCGTTGCCCAGTTGGGGAAGATTTTATTACTAAATTGTAGCCCAGTTGAATCGTAGCTCAGTTGAAACCGAAGTCCAGTTGGGAACAATCTTACTAAATCAGCCCAGTTGATTTTAGCCCAGTTAGGAACAATACTAAATAGTAGCCCAGTTGGGAACAATTTTACTAAATAGTAGCCCGGTCGGGAACGATCTTACTAAATCGTAGCCCAGTAGGGAACGATCTTATTAAATAGTAGCCTAGTTGAACCAAAGCACAGTTGGGAACGATCTCACTAAATCTGAACCCAGTTGAAACGTTACGCACTTGCACGTGTCCACAGATGCGAATACTGAAGACCAAGGATTCGGTTGCCAAGTCCACTAACAAGCACGTGAACGTGTCACGGTCGGGGGGCAACGTGAATGCGAGGGGCTCCATAGAGAGTAACGCCTCTTTCAAGGAACAGCCGACTTAGCTCTTCGTCGAGACCCCCCCCCCCCGTTTTATATACATGATGAGATTGTTTATAATGATTACGAAATGTATTCAATTTTACGTAGCTATAAACACGAAGTTTTGAATTGTTAAACTTTTGCAGTTGTACATTTATTTACTACACATTGTCTAAAACGTCTGTTCATTAACAGTCGCAATAGTACTTTTTGTGATGAATAGATGTTGATTAGTTTTTTAGAATGTGGGTAGGGTCCAACTGTCCTACATACCCAATTATTGTCAGACAGGTATCCAACTGAAAGTAGGAGAGCTCATCAACTGAAAGTAGGAACTTTCAGTTGGAATATCTGTCTGACAATAATTAATTCAATAAGTATTAGTTAATGTAATGTATTAAAAAATATGTATACATTCCTAGGGGGTACCCGTAAAGTCGACCTGCAGAAACTCGACAGTAGATAACCCCCTAATTGGTGTATTGATAGCGCGTTATCTTATCGCCTTTACCGCCAAAGGTATCGCGCCAACTGTTCGAGTTTCTGCACCAGAGATAGATAGCGGCTTCCTTTTACTTCCGTGTAGATGAGTTTCTGCAGGTTGACATTCTGCGTTCCCATTCCTAGGTATGTAAATGAGAGTTGTCCCTACCACACAAGACATGGAGAAACTATACTTCAAATCCATTACCGTACGAGGAAGAAGTTGTCGTGAGGAGGTATTGTCGTGAGGAATGGTAAATGACCGGGCGGCATCACAAAACGTGTACGTAAACATAGTCTCTTTATTTCTTCGGTATAAATTAAACACGTAATCGCGGGTGGCGCCGCTACGCCCGGAACTTCTTGAACAGCGGATGTTTGATGTTGGCGTTGTACTGTCGCTTGTACTCGAGGTAGACCGCGTCGTCGGCGCCGGAGATGGAGCTCATGTTGCCGACACGTCGCTGGGCCTGCGACAAACACAAGGCGATTAAATTAGATTTAAAATTTAAATTAATAAAAAAAAAAAATTAGAAATAAATTTTTTTTTTTTCGAGTTTATAAATTTTAACGGCTACGTACCATCGGTCCTCCCTTCCCCCCCTCTCCCGGTATCCTCTCCTCCTCGGCGTCCATGTCGTTGGCAGCCAACACCTGCTGCAACAGTTGGCCCTGTTCCTCACGAGTCTTGTAGAGCATGTCTGGCTCCTGGCAGACACAAAGACAGACAGACACACGTTAGTGGTGTTGGCGAGTCGAAAATTATCAATTTAAAATTTAAATTTTCAAGAAAATTTTGAATCTAAGACTTTTTTAAAAAATTTCAAGTATTTACTTACTTAAGATCCCTACTATATAGGGAACTTGCAACTGACGTCACAGCCGAACTACAACAATGTAACAAATGAATCGAACTGATGGACAAACAACGAGCTGTCAAAATAATTAAATTGCAACATTTTGAAGAAAACAAGGTATGGCGATAGTAACTGCTCACCAGTTAAAACGTTTAATGATGGGGAACCAAGTTGTGAAAGTTTTGTACGTTTCTTGTTTGTTTTGAAGATTTGTTTTCAAAATCAGAACATTTTATTGTTTGACAGCTTGTTGTTTGTCCGTCGATTCATTTCATTTGTTTCATTGTTGTAAAGCAAGCTTGCAAGATCCCTATGTAGGCTAACACTATAGGCCTACATACCTCATCCATGCCAGCCAGCTTGGTAATGACCTTGTAGCTGTAGCCCTGGTTCACGAGGAACCTCTGTCTCTTGCGCGAGTAGCTCATTTCCATCGTATCTTGCGACACCAGCGTGTAGAAGAAGGCGTTGTACTCCTCAGCGATGGCACCTGCGCACGACCGCACCGTTAGCTACCACGGACGTTGCCACAACTCTGCCTCGCCACGATTCGGCAATAACAATTTATCAATCATATATATATATATATATATAATTGGAGCTCAGAACAAGATAAAACATGTTCTAGTGAGGGGATAGGTAGTCTTAAGTTTAGTTTAGTTCTTCTACTCACGCTGAGTGATTAAGACCACTAGCTGGCCGAAACGTCTCAGTTTATTTGTCTTCTTATCTATTTGTTTCTCTAAGCGGCCTATCTACTTTCTCAGGTGAGCTGTTGTCCTTCTGTACCTTTCCCCACACTAGAACATGTTTTATCTTGTTCTGAGCTCCAATTAACCCAGCCTTTTGGCCTCTCCAAGTATACACTATGTCTATATATATAGATATATATATATTTTTTTTTTATTATTATTTTATTAAGTATTTGGTGGCAACCTTACCTGACAATGTTGGAACAAGGTGTACAGATATATGTATTTATTTCTTGATATTTCAGGTACAATTAACGAGTACATTAATGTATAATATTTTATAAACCATATAATGCAAGGTAATTGTTTGATTATATCAGGTTACAATACACTCAAAACTTCCTAGCGGCACAAATGAATTGTGGGAGGTGTCCATTTTTGTACGATTAGACCTACAACTGATAATTCGTGCGTTTCCTGCTGTCTCCGTGGGAATTATGGTTACTTCTCGTCATTTCTGGCATCTTTCGGCGAACACAATATGTATCAACGTAACCATACCTGCCAACTTTATAATTTAAAAATTCGTAATATTCCAAAAGAAGCATATAAGGGGTGTACAAGTTGCGCGGCATGATGGGGGTCTGGGGGGCTTGTCCCCCGTTTTTTTTTTTAGAATCTTGTTGCAATTTGGTGGATTTTGGAGGGTTTTGGGGACTTTTTTGTCATTCTTTTCACACTATCTAAAACTTACACTTATGTGCCATTTGAAGAAATCCATTGCAATGGTGGACTTCCATCCACTCTTTCTATAGGAGTCTCTCTATAGATAGGCCTATGTTATATAGAGTGGGCGGGTTACACTTTGCAATGTTAGGTAGCAGTAGCACTTGTTGGTTTTTAGCGTCATTGACAAAGCGCGGCACTTGAAAAAAAAAAAATTCAAACTCAAATTTTTTGAGTTTGAAAAATTCGTAAAATAAACAAGGCAATCGTAAAATCGTAAAGGAATGCAGTTTTTCGTAAATTTTACGAATAATTCGTAAAAGTTGGCAGGTATGCGTAACGTACGTATCTAAGGTAAGTGGTAAACGCAACGCGACGACGTACCTTTCTTGGGCCTGAGTATCCGTCCCAGCCGCTGGGCCTCCTGTCTCCGAGAGCCTCCGTGGGACGAGATCTGTATCAATATGTTGGCCTCGGGGAGGTCGAAGGAGGTATCGGCCACCTTGCTCACGAAGATGGTGTTGACCTTTAATGAATAAATAAAAAGATAAGTAAATAAATACATAAATAAATAAATAAATAAATAGCCTAAATAAATAAATAAATAAATAAATAAATAAATAAATAAATAAATAAATAAATAAATAAATAAATAAATAAATAAATAAATAAATAAATAAATTATTAAATAAGTAAATAAATATCTTGACCCCGTTTCCAACATCAATTGTCGGGTAGGGGGGAGTAGCGAAGTACCGTACTCCATTTCTTGGGCTGCTAATGTCTTTGTACATTATTTATTAATTTATTTATATATTTATATATTTATTTATATATTTATTTATTTATATATTTATTAATAAATAAATACATAGATAAAGAAATAAACAACGCAACAAGTGGCCATGCACGCACCTTGGGATTGAACTTGAAGTTCTGCAGTATCTGGATGCGCTCGCTCTGCGACGTCGGCCCGTATATGTACGGCTTGTTCATCTTGATCGCGTAGTGTTTCAGCGCAAACACGTTGTCGGAGAAGACGATGGTCTTGTCGCCGCGACGCTCGTGGTAGCGGATCAGGAACTGGGTCGTGCGGAACTTGGTCGGGTTCATCACGTAGAGCAGCTGCGCGGGAACAAACAGAAACGTCGCGTCGAATTTACCGTGGCGGTCGTGCCTCCGTTCGAGTCTAGTATCTCGGTAACAACGTTTATATCTATGGTTACGGTAATGGAAAAGATATTCAACAACGTCTACTTGATCTCCGCCTAGCGGAGGCTCGTCGAACTCCCAAGTTTGGTCGTCGCAGTCCGTTCCACAATGTTAAAAATCACATGTTATTCAAATGGGAGAAATGTGAAAAAAAACAAATGAAGTGATCTGTCAAATAGAATTACCTCCTAAAAAGGAAAAATCATCATATTTTATAATCTTCAATCATTATATTCTATCAAAATTTCTCTTTTAGGTGTTTTAAGAATTGTGTTACATGATCTGCAACGGATATTTAATTATTATAACAGTTTTTTTAGTGGGATCCAAAATGGCGATTTTGGTTCCCTTGCGACGACCTAACTTGGGAGTTCGACGAGCCTCCGCTAGGCAGAGATCAAGTAGACCTTGATATTCCAATAAGGACGCACCAGCTTCTTGCAGGTCCGGCACACCAGGTACTCCCGGTAGAACTCCGGCGTCATCGGACACCAGACCTCGGCGCATTGGACGCGAGCGATGAAACCCTTCTTCTGCAGCTCCAGCCAGTTGGCCTCGTACAGCTTCGGACCGATGAGGAAGTTGAGGTCGGCAATCTTGTCGTCCTCTCGCAACAGAGTGGCCGTCAGCCCGAGCTTGCAGTGGGACTGTACGATGGTCAGCACTCTGCGGAACATCTTGGCCGGTATAGTGTGCACCTCTGAAACAACGACACTATCCTGTCAGCACCGAGCTTGCAGCGAGACTGTACGATGGTCAGCACTCTGCGGAACATCTTGGCCGGTATAGTGTGCACCTCTGAAACAACGACATTATCCTGTCAGCACCGAGCTTGCAGTGCGACTGTACGATGGTCAGCACTCTGCGGAACATCTTGGCCGGTATAGTGTGCACCTCTGAAACAACGACACTATCCTGTCAGCACCGAGCTTGCAGTGAGACTGTACGATGGTCAGCACTCTGCGGAACATCTTGGCCGGTATAGTGTGCACCTCTGAAACAACGACACTATCCTGTCAGCACCGAGCTTGCAGTGGGACTGTACGATGGTCAGCACTCTGCGGAACATCTTGGCCGGTATAGTGTGCACCTCTGAAACAACAACACTATCCTGTCAGCACCGAGCTTGCAGTGGGACTGTACGATGGTCAGCAACATCTTGGCCGGTATAGTGTGCACCTCTGAAACAACGACACTATCCTGTCAGCACCGAGCTTGCAGTGGGACTGTACGATGGTCAGCACTCTGCGGAACATCTTGGCCGGTATAGTGTGCACCTCTGAAACAACGACACTATCCTGTCAGCACCGAGCTTGCAGTGGGACTGTACGATGGTCAGCACTCTGCGGAACATCTTGGCCGGTATAGTGTGCACCTCTGAAACAACAACACTATCCTGTCAGCACCGAGCTTGCAGTGGGACTGTACGATGGTCAGCAACATCTTGGCCGGTATAGTGTGCACCTCTGAAACAACGACACTATCCTGTCAGCACCGAGCTTGCAGTGCGACTGTACGATGGTCAGCACTCTGCGGAACATCTTGGCCGGTATAGTGTGCACCTCTGAAACAACAACACTATCCTGTCAGCACCGAGCTTGCAGTGGGACTGTACGATCGTTAGCACTCTGCGGAACATCTTGGCCGGTATAGTGTGCACCTCTGAAACAACAACACTATCCTGTCAGCACCGAGCTTGCAGTGGGACTGTACGATCGTTAGCACTCTGCGGAACATCTTGGCCGGTATAGTGTGCACCTCTGAAACAACGACACTATCCTGTCAGCGCCGAGCTTGCAGTGGGACTGTACGATTGTCAGCACTCTGCGGAACATCTTGGCCGGTATAGTGTGCACCTCTGAAACAACAACACTATCCTGTCAGCACCGAGCTTGCAGTGGGACTGTACGATGGTCAGCACTCTGCGGAACATCTTGGCCGGTATAGTGTGCACCTCTGAAACAACAACACTATCCTGTCAGCACCGAGCTTGCAGTGGGACTGTACGATGGTCAGCACTCTGCGGAACATCTTGGCCGGTATAGTGTGCACCTCTGAAACAACGACACTATCCTGTCAGCACCGAGCTTGCAGTGGGACTGTACGATGGTCAGCACTCTGCGGAACATCTTGGCCGGTATAGTGTGCACCTCTGAAACAACGACACCATCCTGTCAGCGCCGAGCTTGCAGTGGGACTGTACGATGGTCAGCACTCTGCGGAACATCTTGGCCGGTATAGTGTGCACCTCTGAAACAACAACACTATCCTGTCAGCACCGAGCTTGCAGTGGGACTGTACGATGGTCAGCACTCTGCGGAACATCTTGGCCGGTATAGTGTGCACCTCTGAAACAACGACACTATCCTGTCAGCACCGAGCTTGCAGTGGGACTGTACGATGGTCAGCACTCTGCGGAACATCTTGGCCGGTATAGTGTGCACCTCTGAAACAACGACACTATCCTGTCAGCACCGAGCTTGCAGTGGGACTGTACGATGGTCAGCACTCTGCGGAACATCTTGGCCGGTATAGTGTGCACCTCTGAAACAACAACACTATCCTGTCAGCACCGAGCTTGCAGTGGGACTGTACGATGGTCAGCACTCTGCGGAACATCTTGGCTGGTATAGTGTGCACCTCTGAAACAACAACACTATCCAGTCAGCACCGAGCTTGCAGCGAGACTGTACGATGGTCAGCACTCTGACCAAAACAAGTTTGTTTTTTATACGAGAGTACAAAATTTGTACAATGATTTTGTTGAAAGGCATCAATATGTGGACATTTTCAACTCTTCTTTTTTTCAATATCAGACTCATGTGTTGAAAGCTCTGTATAAGTTCTTTTATCTGCTTCGATTATTAATAATATATGCTGTATAATTGTATGTACTTATGTTAATAGATAGTAGATTATGTGAGTTGGAAGATCAAGACAGAGCGCACCTATTTAGATGCGCCGCCCTCAAGAAGGACATTGACTCCCTGCCCGACGCAATGAGCAGGACAGAGAAGGAGGCAGCCTTGTATTGGATAGCAAGAAAGAAGAATGGTTGAAGAGGCCAACTCTGCACAGGAAAAAAAAAAAAATGTTAATGGTGTTTTGTCGACTTTATTATATTTAGTGTCTTGGTTTTTTAACTGTTGCTAAATAAATAAATAATACTAATATTAATCTCCAGTCAGCACCGAGCTTGCAGTGAGACTGTACGATGGTCAGCAACAACATTGTACGCCTCCCCATTACCGTTGTAATGGGGCTTTGCACTGCCACATTCTCCCACTCGCAGCCCCAGCGTAGTGCCAGCCCTCAGACAAGGATCTCCGCATAACTTAGCCATGAAAAAAGGGCTGATTTACCCATCCAGGAGGCTCTGGACTTGAGCTCGAACTATGGTGGCGCTACTTCTATTCCAATGTCTTTGGCAAAATGCTGCCATCACAGCCTGCTGGATGGGTCAAGTAGACCTTGTCCGCGCTGATTTACCCATCCAGCAGGTCATGGATTTGGGCTTGGACGGTGGTGGCGCATTCTACGTCAAGCTTTGCGTGCAAAGCCCCATTACTTGATGTAACTGCGAGTAACTTACGAATCTGTCTCACGCTGAGCAAAGCCCCCAACTCACCGTCTAGCACCATGATGCCCCACTCCTGTTCCTGTAGCCACTTCATGGTCTGTTCCGCCTCCCACGAACGTCTCTGAGTGTGCGTTATCATGGAGAACGTCGTGATCAGAACGCCGCAGCCCATCGGCTTGTCCTTCGCCTCGGACGTGAACCTGGAACGCAATTACTCTCGGTTCACGGCAAGGCGGTAGCGCGGCAAAAGATTAGGGCGCACGATAATATCCGTGACTGAAAGTACACACCAAAGACGTAATACAAAAATAATGATTTTCATTTGTTTGGTATTATGTCCTCAAAGTGTACTTTCAACTCTCAAATTCGTAATCTTGTACAAATGTAAGCTGATGGTTTCTATCCCTACATTATACTATTTTGGCTGATCGATATCTATCAAGCATCAACATAACCTAGAAATAATGAGAAGTTTGAAAAGTTTGGGCCTAATAAACTACAAACAGTTATGACAATTAATTCGTAGCATATTTATAGTAGTGGTAGTGGTAAATAAAAACACTAGCATTTACAACATTTAATGATGTCAAGAGGATGGAAAGAGAAAGATTACCGAAGAGAATGCTAGAACTGGAGATTCCAGGTAGAAGAACGAGAGGAAGACCACGACAAAGATGGCACGACAAAGTGAGAAAGGATGTGGAAATGCGAGGAGGGGACTGGAATGTAGTTGAGGGGGAAGAGTGGTGGCAGGATAGAAGAAGATGGAGAGGCTTATCTTCAATGCCGACCCAACGCAGAGTTGGACGTGGCAACAGATGATGATGATGATGATGATGATGATGATGATGATGAAGTGATGTAGTGATGTAGTGATGTACCCACCGGCAGATCATGCTGTCGTCGGCCGTCGACCACATCTTGAACTGTTGCTTCCACTGCTCGACCGACACCCCAGAGTTGCAGAGGACCAGCGCTCGCTTGCGCACGGTGCAGCACGCGGTCACTCCCACCAGACTCTTGCCCGCCCCTAGACACACAACATAGACATCGAGTAGGGTGTAAACATACGCGTTGGCAAAGATTACTGAGTGGGGAAGATGTTTCATCGCCGTGTTAAAATATCTGCGCGAGTTTTGTCGAAAATTTCTAAGTCTCACCACTAGTTTGAATTCTCACCGCAAGGAGCGGGATATATTTGCACTCGGTTCTGGCATTCAAAAACTATCTAGAACCCTTTGTATGAGTATCATCACGGTCTTCTAAATCTTCAATGACAACAATACACAACAATTAAAACTCAGTATCCAAGTGTTATATCAAGGTTCATTGATGCATATAAGATCGTCATCTACTAACCTAGATTTTACATTTATAATAAAGAAATGCAACTTGGGAAGAGGTCAATCAGGAACGATGGTGGGAAGATAGAAAAGTATGGACAGAATTTGTAGAAAGAGCAGAGGAAGAAGAAAGTGAAGAGGAGGAGCCGGAGGAAGTTAACATGAGGGAAGCGTCAGGCATGGCCAGCCGGCTTCGATGTACCTAGGGGCCAGAATATGATGGGATTAAGTTCCTATCCCCTACCCGACTTCATTGTTGGACACAGGGAGCAGATATAAAAAAAAAAAAATGGGTGTTTCAGGCGCGACTTTCTGCCGCTCGCAGCGCTAGCAGTACTGAAAGGTCCAACAGTCCAACTCGATCTTTGCACCTCGTTTACTCAATTCAAACATTCAAGTCGTTTATGTTTAATACTTTTAAATATAGATCATCCATTGTAGTAATGTTTTACAAGGTATTTGACAGAGAATAGTTTTGTTATGGATACAAAACAAACATATTGCCGTTTGACAGTTAGACAGTTGACTAACGACAATATTTAACATGGAATGAATTACAAAGTTGGACCTTTCAGGACAGGTGCTGCAACCTACTTCAGCTTTGACCTGAGACGCCCATTGTTGTGTATTGTCGCACAAAAAGATTTAGAGGACCGTGATGATAATCATACAAAGGGTCCTAGATAGTTTATGAGGTTCCCGCTCAGTTTTAAACTTTTGGAAGAGCGAGTTCTTGCGGTGAGACTTCGAACTACACGTCGGACTTAGAAAATTTCGCTCAGACACGCGCAGACGAATTCCCATATGGATGACCTATCTTCCCTAGTTTCTAATCTTTGGCGTAGGCCTGGACACACAACACAGATATCAAGTCGAGTGTAAACACACGCGTTATCGCGCGCGGCACTCACCGCAGGGCAAGACACACAACACAGAGATCAAGTCGAGTGTAAACGCACGCGTTATCGCGCGCGGCACTCACCGCAGGGCAAGACGATGACGCCAGATCTCGCCCGGCCGTTGCCAAACATCTTCCTGAGGCTTTTCTCCTGGTACGGTCGCAGCACGGCGGACGGCTTCAGATCGATGCTGGAAACAGAGGAGACGAGAGGTTGAGCGTAGGACGCAGAGCTTGCGACAAGGACTCAAATGTACTTGCATTTGCACTAACACTTGCTGGATTTTCATTATTTCAAATTATATATTTAGCAAGAGGGTTGACAAGAAGGAAACCAACAGCGTACCTTGTTGTTGACCTACAGAGTTAATAGAAACATAAGAAAAAAAAAATCTACCCTCATGCTCTTAACACATTCACATTAGTTTCAACTGCGATGCATAAGTTTTACGGCCTCACACGTGAGCTTATGTGCGGTAAACTGTCGAGCAGAACAAACATGTTATCGGCATTTATTTTGATTAAAATCGATCGATACGTCACTAGAACTGTCCCGCTCAACTATACACTCTACCAGTTACCTGAACTAACCACAGTCTATTTGTTCAAGGGCATTTAATTCAAATTGCAAGGACCCTAAAGACCCGAATTGGAAATTGAAAATTTCGATCAAACAAACATTAACAATGAGCCCTACCCGACTTCTCTGTGCAGCAACTTCAACGCTATGTACGTAGTTTGAATACTAGGGCAGCTACACACATTTTTATCTTCGTTCATCTGTCCTACACTTTACACTATAGTGTAATAAGTGTTAGTCCTACAGTGCCGTACTTACTTAATCATTCTTAAGTACCCGTGTAAGTCAGTTTTGTAAGAAATATTTGTACGGTGTGTGTTTGCCTGTAACTAAGATACAGAGAGCATCTGATGTAATGTCCAAGTCTTAAAGATGAAGTAAATGCCCTTCCACCTGGCATGAGCAATGAGGAAAAGGAAGCCTGTCTACTGGAAAACTAGAAAATGCATAATGGCCCAGTAAGCCAAAAATGCAGGCATAGAAAAAGAAGAAGAAGAAGAAGAAGATACACTAGACTAGTGTAGCCAGTGCAGGAGATTTTTCCACTGGTTATTTAGCTGATGTACGAGACATTTTCTACACTGGCCAGTATAAGAAAGGCGAAACCGTGGTTCTCACTTTATGTCCGGATTGACGGTGTCGTTCCTAAAGTCGTACTCGGCCAGCAGGGGATGTTCCAGTTCGATGCAGCGCTTCTGAATCACCTCGATCTTCTCCTGTCGGGGGGCAGACAAACCAACGAGTCAAGGGAACGTTACGAAAAAAAAAGTTATGAAAAGACACTTGGTAACGTTGCAAGTAGGGATGGGCAAATACGTTTAATAGTCTAAACGTTTAACCGTTTTTAAAACTCGCGTTTAAACGCTTAAAACGTTTCATTCGCTCGATCCACTGCCACGAGATAAATAAAATGATCTTTGCAGTAAATTACCGAAAAGTTCCGAAACATTGGGTATAGTTACAATTTGTAGCTAGAAAAAACTATTATAGTAGACTAGTACTGCAGTACGCTCCGTTGAAAAATATTTGTTTCTTATATACAAACACTTCTGTACACACGTTCAAACGAGGCGTAAAAAGTACAAACGTATAAAGCCACTCCCATGTTTAAACGTTTAAACTAGGGATGCACACGATAATCGATATTCGATAAAATTTCGATAATCGATAATACAAATATTATCGAATGGTCTGATTTCTAAAAAAGCTGGTTCGTAAAGCATTATTTCGTTCTTTTTGGACCTTTCTAGTATTTAAATACTCAAAGATACTGCCAAAATACTAGGCCTCGGGCCTCGTAAAATGTGATTATACTCTCAGCAGTGTCACGTCAGATGTGTCAAAGTAATGTTGCCATATCCTTATGTGCTCGATTAGGCGACATATCACTGAAACTGTAAAAGATTACTTCAATTTTGTAAATTTATTATCGTTCGATATTATCGATCAATAATGCAGTCATCTTTTCGATTATCGATAGTTTATATTTTATCGATGTTCATCCCTAGTTTAAACGTCCCATCCCTAGTTGCAAGGGGGTTATGTAGTTACCTGGTTGACCTCGAACGAGACCGTCTTGGCCAGCGAAGCCTCGTCTTCTTCCTCTTCGTCCTTGTCGATCTTGTCGTAGAACTTGGATATGTCCTCCGGTATCGCCGCCCCCTCCGCCTCCTGGCCCGGGGGCGGCGGCTCCTCTCCGCCTGCGGGGGCCGGCTTGGCTCCGAACTGACGCACACACATCGCAACATTTCACATTTCATTGCTTTATTGATTCAATTTCTTTAAATATACATCATATGTGGTATAGATCAGGGGCCGGATTCACAAGAGGTCCTAAGTCTTTTTTTGGTCTTACTTCTAAGACCGGCCTAACTTTGAACCTCTTATAAAACCAGGAAATATCTTGGAACAGATTTTAAAACATATCATTGGAATGTTCATTATGTCCTTGTTCCCACCAGGAATTAGTAACTTTTCATGTGACCTGGGTCTGGTTTTACAAGATGTTCAAAGTTAGGCCGGTCTTAGAGATAAGTCCAAAATAAGACTTAGGACCTCTTGTGAATCCGGGCCCAGTGTTCTACATTTACAATTTATCAAAACTTACAAGTTTTTGTTTTGTAATATAGACTACACATACCGTACATGTTTTACTATCATGGCTTACTATCACTCTTCTCAGGTAACCTGTTGGCATCCTTTCTCTTTCACGCAATTACGCTAACACGTCTCGACACGACACGCGAGCGTCTCACCTGCAGGGCCGCCTTCTTGTCCGCCTCCTGCGTGATAAGGTCGTCGCCCGCCTCTACGCTCTGCCTCAGCCGACACTCCTGGATCACCGGATCCTTCAGGAGCTTCTGCAGCACCTCTGGGAACGGGGACTCTACGAAGTAGCGGTTGTGTTTCAGCACCAGCTTCACCTGCAGACAGACGGAATACACACGTACGTGTGGCGTTACGCGTACGTAGGTAGCTACATGAACAAACACTACATAGAGGGCTCCGTGTAAATTTCGCGAATGACTTACACCGAAACCTCCCCCCCTCCTACTTTCCTCCCTTCTCTCCATGTGTTTTTTTTTGGAGGGGGGGAATGGGGTAAGTTTGAGCCCCCTTTCCCTTGGATACTGCCTGTTGTCAACGGAACCTGTTTGTTTCAATTTACTAACAAATTGGTTCTGAATTTTTTTAATTTGTCATCCCCGCTAGAATACCTAGACATTGGAGTAACCTAGCTCAACGAAACGGCAGCTTACCTTGCCGTACGAGAGCGTGCACAGCTGTATGAACTCGACAATGCCGTCCGGAATGCTGGTCTTGCTCAAGCGTTTGAGATATTCGATGATGTCGTTGGTCTGGAGTCCCACGCTGACGGCAGCGTACAGCGAGTAGGCCGTCAGTTTGTACTGCAAACAACGTCCGTTGGAATTAGGCACCGTACGGTAAGAGCGGAACAAAAGGGTACAGGGTAGGATGAAACAGGTGGTGTCATGGTTTCACCGTCCACGCCACGTTTTGTCCTTCTTGGCCTCTTCACACAGATAAAGGTCTTTTTTTTTTTAAAAAGGTTTTGAAGGTCCTTTCCAATTTAATGTAGTAAGGACCACTACAATCTATAGAAAATACTTAAGACTAGGATATATTCACAAAAAGCAAATGGCTCTCTCTTGACCTACCTCGTGAATGTGTTCCGGCCTACAAACCGGTTCGGATATGGCGATGAGAAAGTCGTGAGCGTGTTTGTAAACGGGAGAAAACGATTCCAAGAAAATGTGTCCGTTTGGTGCCTGGAAAGGGAAACGCATGAAATTAATTGTCTCAAGGTAAAACATGAGGACAAATTGAGACTTCAGTTTGGTACACTAAATATATATATATCTTCTTCTTCTTCTTCTCAAATGCCCACATTTGGCTATTATGCCATCATGCTGGATCTGGTCAATTAATTCATTAATTTATTTTTTGTATTTTAAGGTGAATTTATTTTTGGAATAAAATGATTATCAATTGAATTGAATTGTATGTACGTACAACCCATAGGGGCCTTGATGTGTTGTCGGACTTGAGGATCATCTGGGACCGATAGTCCTTGGCCCCATATTCGTCCTCCAGGGCGTGTTGTTCTTCCTCCACGTTCTTCTTTGCCGCCTCAGGTATTCCGTCTGAAAGCCATTGCGGAACGTTGGCCAGAATCCTTGGTCACCCGAAATAAATTAATGGCGGCCTAGTGACCGTATTTGTGGATCCACGGTTTACTAACCAACTCGTTTATAATCGTCGCAGAAACTCTTTTCTGATTACAAACTAACAAAATTTGGAGTAACCGCAGGTCCTCCAAGGGGAAACCATGAATTCCAAGCCATAGGCCTACTGATTTGTTCTCAATATAGTGCCGAGCAACAGGCATCATTCTATTTCACTTACGGACGAGACCGACTCTAAGTCAATTCCTACTCCGAGATTAATTGGCAAATAAAACCCTATACGAGCCCAAACCACAGGTGGGGCTAAGTTCACTCACCTGCATCATTTGTTTCGTCATCTTCTGGTGTATATTCGTCTTCATCCCTCTTCTTGAATTTCTTTCCTTTTCCTTTGAAAGGTCCCCTCTCTAAAGAGAAAACAACACACTTTAGGCAGAAGAAAGCAAATTAGACGTCTCAAATCCTGTATTGGGTAGGCCTAGGCCCTAGACTGATGTATCAAGATTTAGGTAGGCCTTAGATAGCGAAGCTTGATGTTTTAGTAGTATATGACTGACAAGGGCTAGACTAGGAAGAGGCTGCGGACTGCCTCCTAGGCCTAGCCTAGCCTAGGCCAAGAATTTTAGTCAAGAGATAGGCTAGGTCTATAAGCTTCATACATTGAAATACATCACTAGGCCTATGCTTTACTTTGATTTCATTCCAACCAGTTTGTAGCCTTGATGATTTCTAAGGCATAGCATAGTAAAGAACATGAAAGCCGTCCTAGGCCTAAGCTCCCTTAACTTCTTAACTTCGCCCTATTAACCATCTACTTTGGGATTTTTAGGTTATGTAGCCCTAGGCTAACCTAAAAATCCCTCCAACATTGCCAACAACCATTTTAGTGAAGCTTACGGTTTAAAGTTAAAAAGAAATTACCACTTACCATCTTTTTTAAATCTTTTTGGTGCCATTTCGTTATATATACATATTATACGGTCTCAGACTGATCGAGCCGTTTTTCTGACTGTCAACATAAGCTACACAAGTGTGAAACTAGCATCGACCGAAGAGCCGGCTGTCAAATCGCTGTTAGCAAGTTGAGAAAGGCGGGGCCACGTGGGCGGGGCCGGGGCCTGCTTGACTTCCGATGTGTGTGTTGCGCATTTTATGAAATTAAATACACCAATACAGAGATATTCTTATTTAAATTATTGTTAATAATAATAATAAATTAATGTAAGTTAAAGACACTCTTTTTCCACCAATTCCGCTTCCTTTGAACTTCTTTGGATTCTCGTTCAAGTCGCGCGCCGCGTTTGCCGGAAGGGAGGAAGGTTTCGTCTGCCCACCCGTTGTCTGCACCGATTTCGGCATCTGCCTGCCATTTTCATTTGATATCAGTTTTCAATACAATAGTTTCTACATTTCTGTTACTTACTTGTTATTGTTGTCAAAAAAATAACCTCAACTTTCACGTAAGTTTAGATATAGATATTAGTGACTTTCTGCTTGGATAGGGGTCTAGACAAGCTCATTGCTCCATCCAGCACACATGGTGGGAACAAGAGTTTTACCGGCAATTGGTGATTGATCTGTCCATTGTATCAAGCTAGACCTAGTCTAGGCCTAGCCATTCCATCGGCTTTTTGTTTGGGTTCTTGTTTGAGGAGTGGCCTAAGCCTAGAGCTTAGGCGAACACCTCGACCTCGGCTTTAATGCAGGTCCTTGGCCTAGGTCCTAGGCCCTACATAGGCCTAGGCCTAGGCTGGCATAGGCTTAGGCTAGGCCTAGGCCTAGGCCTAATCCACTTGAAGCATAGGCCTAGGCCTAGGCCTAGGCCATTGTGTTTCTAATCCCTTCCCGTAAGGGATGCCTAGGCCTACATTTTGCTTACTCTCTAAAGGCCCATTCACAATCAGTTTTAAGGCGTATGGTTTAAGGTTTGAGGCATAGCTACCGGTAGTGAATTGCCGAAATCTTAATTGTTATTTGTTACGACTTGAGCCTTACGACGAGCCAATCACTGCAAGGCATCTCGCACTCCATGAACCATACGACTGAAACCATACGCCTTACGCCTTAGACCATACGCCTTAAAACTGATTGTGAATGGGCCTTGCTCTACTACTCGATTAGATAGGCCTAGGCCTAGCCGAATTAGCTATGTGGCTAGGGTTGCTATAAGTTGTGGTAAAAAGAGGACATTTTAAAAAAGAGTGGTATACTCAGGGATTGATGCATCTAGTGGGTCAGGGAGGGGTGAAACCCATATTAGGTGTAGATAAGCTTGTAGTGGGCTAGTGAGAGAAATGAGTTTTCGTAGCCTGAGGTGATCCCAGCTCGCAGTGAAACCCATAATAGGTGTACAGCCTGATGTAGATTAGCTTGTAGTGGGCTAGTGAGAGAAATGTGTTTTCCTAGCCTGAGGTGATCCCAGCTCGCAGTGAAACCCATAGTAGGTGTACAGGCTGATGTAGATAAGAGAAATGTGTTTTCGTAGCCTGAGGTGATCCCAGCTCGCAATGAAACCCATAGTAGGTGTACAGGCTGATGTAGATAAGCTTGTAGTAGGCTGGTGAGAGAAATGTGTTTTCGTAGCCTGAGCTGATCCCACCTCGCAGTGAAACCCATAACAGGTAGAAAGGCTGATGTAGATAAGCTTGTAGTGGGCTAGTAAGAGAAATGTGTTTTCGTAGCCTGAGGTGATCGCAGCTCGCAGTGAAACCCATACTTGGTGTAAAGGCTGATGAAGATAAGCTTGTAGTGGGCTAGTGAGAGAAATGAGTTTTCGTAGCCTGAGGTGATTGCAGCTCGCAGTGAAACCCATAATATTATGTGAACAGGCTGATGTAGATAAGCTTGTAGTGGGCTAGTAAGAGAAATGTGTTTTCGTAGCCTGAGGTGATCGCAGCTCGCAGTGAAACCCATACTTGGTGTCCAGGTGTAAGGCTGATGAAGATAAGCTTGTAGTGGGCTAGTGAGAGAAATGAGTTTTTGTAGCCTGAGGTGATCCCAGCTCGCAGTGAAACCCATAATAGATGTACAGCCTGATGTAGATTAGCTTGTAGTGGGCTAGTGAGAGAAATGTGTTTTCGTAGCCTGAGGTGATAGCAGCTCTCAGTGAAACCCATAATAGGTGTAAAGCCTGGTGTAGATAAGCTTGATCCTACAATCCGTTATCTGTGTTTCTCCCTACATGTTTTAAAATTATAAGAATCATTTTTGTAGGTATGCCTATTGGGGAGGGGGGGGGGGGGGGGGTTAAGCCCCAAAATTCCCTTCGGTATGCCACTGAAAATAATGATACCATTTATACTTAAAGCAGTGTTGTAAGGGACCTGAGGCCTAAATGCGACTAATCGAATGGTGAACATGACACCTGCATTTTTCGTGAAAAAGACGTGACCCGGCCGTAGTGAAACCAAAAACCCGGACATTTCATGCTTTTATTAAAAAGCCGCCCGGACGCACTAAGAGCATACGAAAAAGAGGATATGGCCGGGTTTAACCGGACAAATGGCAACCCTATATGTGGCAGAGATTTATTATCGTAGGGTAGGCCCCAGGCCTAGGCCTATGACTTTTCTCATTCTTGAAAGTATTCTGCACACAGCCTAGCCCCTACACCCACTTGGGAAAGAAATAACAACCATTGTGCCTAGTTTTTAATGAAAATGTTAACTTGGACTCATGTAGGCTAGATGTGGACACACAATGCAAAGTTTATTTATCATAGGCCTACCTCATAAAATTGAGAATGTAGGTCTAGGCCTAGCTAGGCCCATATCGAATGTCACTATAAAATTACCGTAGGCCTAGGCCTATTACAGTTTATGATTCTGATTTAAACAATGTGTGACATATTTCTACAAGTTGGAATCTGAGCTTGCAAATGTGCCCTTGATTACGCTGTTGAAATTGATGCCGGTTTTCTGATTGTAGCTCTGATTTAAGTTAACTTGCTAGGCTGCACTGCTACATAAATGGGCCTCATTAACGAGAATGCAAGACTTGCTAACAGTAGACAATCAGTACCTAGCCTACTGCAGCTGTATGCATAAAATAAGACAAGCCAGACATAGAAAACCAATGTTTCATTTAGGCCTTTTTCAATTCTCTTCTTTGATACAGCTGGGCTCTCCTTGTGCAATGGCAGCCACAGAGACTTCACCCTCTCCCCAAGATTTACCAAGTGGGCGTTTATGTCCTCTAAAGCACAAACATGCCCAGGACGTAACAATCATAAACGGTAAACGATCTTGTAGCGCGACCGAGTGCGTAGACGGTATAGATAAAACGAGTATTGTTTGTTTTGTCTGCAGCATGGCAGCCGCGAGTACCGGCAAGACTCCCGTGTCGATCCTGCAGGAGCTGTTGAGTAGGCGCGGCACCACCCCCAAGTACGAGCTCGTCCAGATCGAGGGGGCCATCCACGAGCCGACCTTCCGCTACCGGGTCACGGTCGCAGACGTCGTCGGTGAGTCGCTCGCTTTTTTTTTAAAAATTTTTATACTGTTTGGTATAGGCTACCAAAAGGTCAGGAAGCTGGTTTGGAATGAGCATTTCCCTAAAAGATGTAAAATGCTGCTGTATAAGCAATATTACCTACCAATATTAACATATGGTGCTGTGACATGGCCGATGAGGTGGAAAGAAGAAAGTGCACTACAGGCAGCTGAGATGAAATTCATCCGCAGTGTGGCAGGTGTCAGTAAGTTGGACAAGATACAAAGTAGTGTGATAAGGAAGAAAGTGGGAGTTGAGAGCCTCAAGTTCAAGATGGTCAGGGACCGACTACGATGGCATGGACACAAGAGAAGAATGGGGAAACATAGAATCCCAAGACAAGCCTTTGAGTTAGTGAATAAGCGAAGAAGAGTGGGAAGACCTAGAGATAGATGGCAGGACCAGGTACAAGTAGATGTGGAAGCGAGAGGAGAGGAGTGGCCAGTGGTAGAGGATAGAGAAAGATGGTGGGAGGACAGAAAAAGTTGGAGAGAATTGGTGGAACGGCAAGAGGAATTATTTATTTATTTATTTATTTATTTATTTTCGGTCGTTTGACTCTTTACAAAATATACATGATTCGTAAATCGTATTGACCATGTCAATTTAGAAGTACGTACGGCCTGTACGTACTTCTGGTGAGTAAGTTATAGGTAAGTAAAGGTATGAAGAGAATTAAGTTAAAGAAAATGATGTTTCGAGCCTGGCATGCCGATACTGATTCCTGGGATGCCCAAGATCAATGGTGGAAACACCCCTTTACCCAACTAAATGATGTTGGAATAAAGAGTAGCAATATATGTATATTTACTGTTTGGCGTTTCGTTTGCATTGGTGTCGAAGCTAACGAGTGTCTCTCTCTCTCTCTAGCGATGGGTACGGGCCGCTCGAAAAAGGAGGCGAAGCACGCAGCCGCCAAGGCCGTCCTAGACAAGCTGATTGTCGGCAACACTGACGACCCCAACCACACTGGGGGGCAGGACGGCATCGTCAACAACACCATCACCGACGTGTGAGTAGCACCAGCCACCGCTCGCATGACCCCCACAATTCTCATGGTTTGTCAAAATGCAGATATACTTAAGTTTTACTTACTACCTATCAGCCACACTATCACACAGTCCTATCAGTCGCAATAGAATAAATCTGATTGTATTAAATTCATTGCAACTTAATCTTTTATTGTGTGCTTTTAGTGTAGGCTTTGAAGTATTTCACTAAAAATTATGGCTGTCACGGTTTAACGGTCTTTTTTTGTAAGTATCACGGGATATTTTTGAAAGAATTTCGACAGTAAGAAGTCAATGTACAGGAAATGTCTATGCGGCCATCATGTCTTATATTTATTTTTTATTTGTGTAGGCCTAACTTTCTTCATTTTTTAATTTGTAAATGGAGTAGCATGCTCCTCTCTCCAACTTAGTGCAACATCAGTTCATTGTAGACTAAGGTAGTACGTACGGGTGGCTGCTAATCTCCCCCCCCCCCCCCCCGCCCCCGCAGCGAACAACTGGAGTCGGGGGTGGCGAACCTGTGTTTCAGCAAGAACGAGATAGTCTCGCCCTACGACGACAAGATACCCGGCAACCCTATCGGCACGTTGCAGGAGATGTGCATGTCTAGACGCTGGCCCCCTCCCAGCTACGACATGGTGCAGGAGGAGGGCTTGCCCCACGAGAGACTCTTCACCATATGCTGCACCGTGTTCAAGTATAGGGAGACTGGTACGTACGTAGGTGCTGACAATTACAATTTATATTTGAGAGTCTGCAAGAGATGCCAGCCACTAAGTGTTCTGTAATGCATTTGAGATTATGATGATCCCGACAACTAAAGTTTCGGAGCTGTTTGCAGTGGATTTACGTTCGTGTTTGGTACGCATACGTGTCCACACCGTGGTAGTAAGATGTCGGTGAGGTTTTAGTGCATGTTTTCCCGCTTGTGTCCGGGCGTTCGTGCTTGCGTGCATGCTCGTGTGTGGGCATTCATGCTTGTGTCCGGGCGTTCATGCGTGCTTGTTGTCGCAGGTGTGGGCAAGTCCAAGAAGTTGGCCAAGCGCCAGGCCGCGCACAAGATGTGGGAGAAGCTCCAGGATAATCCCATCTCGGTCAACAACATCAACACCGGCTTGGACGAAGAGGACGAGGTAAGCTGGGGGGCCGAGTTTTAAGAAGTCTAGCGTCAACGTTGATAAATACAAAATCTCGGCAATAGACGACTTGGGAAACTCTTGGCGCATGCGCGAGCCACAAATCCATCATGGCCGATTGTGTTCCGCCTGAGGCGATCCCTACGCGCGTGTAAGGTATCGCTTATGGTGGCATAGGAGGTGCTCCAGGTTTGTAAGTTTGCAGCTGAAGCTTGCCTGTTACCGTACTACATTACTACACATAAAGCCAAGACGTGTTTGAGTGTGTTGTAATTGCTGTGTATCTTTTTACTACAGGCCTATGTTTAGGCCTAGATAGCAGGAAGAAAAGTGCATAAATGAAGTTGTTGAAGCTGTCACTGTCAGTGTCATTCTAACCTCCAAGTCCAAGCCAAGACCGTCGTGACTTTGGCGACGATATCTCAAAGTCGAAAATGACCGCCGTCCGTGTTGTCAACATACAGACTTGATGTAGAAAATCCGCTAAGAAAGTGATGGCATATAATAATATGTATCCAAGAACAATGCAATACATATTATCACGTAGAGAACGAAACCCAATAGAGTGAATACCAGTATACATTTGTACCTCCGTGAGGGGAACGATACCCCATTAACCAAATGTGCATCATTAAATATCCCCCTAAGCAAGCACTACAACGTTTTCTATAACGTTTTATGTAAATAATTACTACCTATCCATTTCCTAACTAAACCCTTAGACCTAATTGACACAGGCTCGTACCTCCGTGTGGGAAATATTACCCAAATTATCAAATTTGCATCATTTTTCAACTAAACCCTGACATGTTTCGTGCCACCCATAGTAAATATTAAATCTGCAATATATTACCTATGCAAATGTTATTACCAAACTGCGTGACACCCCACAGTTTTTGAGTCATTGACCCAGGTTCGTACCTCCGCGGGGAAAATAATACCCCAATAACTAAATGTGGATCATTTTACAACTAAACCATGATATGTTTCGCGCCACCCATAGTAAATAATTCATCTGCAATATATTACCTATGCTAATGTTATTACCAAACTGCGTGACACCCCACAGTTTTTGAGTAATTGACCCAGGTTCGTACCTCCCATCCCCCCCTCGCGCCACCCATAGTAAATAATTCATCTGCAATATATTACCTATGCTAATGTTATTACCAAACTGCGTGACACCCCACAGTTTTTGAGTAATTGACCCAGGTTCGTACCTCCGCGCGGGAAATAATACCCCATAAACAAATGTGGATCATTTTTTAACTAAACCCTGATATGTTTTGCGCCACCCATAGTAAATAATTAACCTTCAATATATTACCTTTACACACATATTTTCCAATCAGCGTGACACCCCACAGTTTTTAAGTAATTGTCGTTAGTCGGACACACAACTAGCAACGCGCGGCAAATGCATAGTGCAAACCGATGGCAATCGCCCGGGGCGGAACACTTTTGAGGTGGCCGTTAGTTCAGATACATAGAGTGCGCCACGAGTTTCCGAAGTCGTCTATTCATCTCACTTAAATGACAATTCCAGAAGGACAATGAGGTAGCCTATTTAGTCACTCATGAAAGATAAGACTTGAGATGCCCAAAAATTCTGAAAATAAAATAAATGATTTTTAAATTCTCTTGAGGATGACAAGTTTTGATTTTATTTTGGGACAATTTAAACCCATTTTATTTAGCAATTTTAACAGATCAAAATTGCAGGGTAAGTCAACATACAGCTTTTTAGACCTTCTCTGGTTTTAAAGTGGTTCTTTTATCAATGAAAATGTCGTTGTACTCGCTGAAAAATCGCTCACTGTTGGACACTGCTACCGAGATTCTCTTGTCCGTAAGACTTTCTAAAAACCCTGTCAAATACTGTCTAGCCCGGTATCTCAAGTAGACAAATTATTATTTTATATAACTAGCTCAGTCGATATTACATTACTTACTCGTTTGATGGCTTGATGTTTACCTCACGAACAACCGTCGCACTTCGAAACAGGCCTGTTTCGACGTCCCGAAGCAGCTGTCGTGGACGTCACACACACAAAAACCAGTCCTCCACTGACACCTTTTTAAACAACACTAAGTTTTTTTATCTTGTTATTTTTCTCAACTCAACAACAACTTCACTGAATGATTTCCTAACCCATATTCATTTCCTTGACCGACACAACCATACTGTCAGTCTTCCTTCCAACATCAAGACTCACTCACTACTCCTCCCTAGCAACCTGATCAACAAACTTCAACAATCTTTCTTTTCTAAAAAACTTCTTCTTTTTACCAAGCTTCCTAGATCCAACCCTATCCGCCTTCCATATATGTTACAATTACCCCCCTATTTCTTATATTTGTCCTTTTAACGATAAATATAGAAATAATTATACCCCAAATGACCATCCCCTAAACGAATATATCCTCCATTCATACTGACTACCTCATCAACACTCCAACTATGGTCAAAGTTTGACAATACCTCAACAATGCCACTCTGTAATTCCCAACAATGTCTGACTTACTATATTATGCAACAATCCTTTAGACAAAAAAAATCCACCCAGTGAATTTAAAAAATTCTTTTTTTTTTTTTAAATTATTTATACCACTGGTATCATCAACTTCTCGACAACATTATGACAACCCTATTATGACAATTTTACGACAACGCTATTACGACAATTTTACGACAACGCTATTACGACAATTACCCCCCATGTTTTTTTAATTTTTTGTCGCAATTTGTATTTCTTTCCACAAAAATGGTAAAAAAACATACCTATGGCAACCAAAATAACATCGAACCCAAGACAAAATGTCGGCCGATCACACTACAGCAACGAAACAAACATTTAACCACATTACTATCAACATGAAATCCACCAACACATACACAACAAGGTTATTCCATAAACATTTTGTACGGTTTCAAATTAACATCCCCGAAAATTTTTTTTTTTTTGTACCATAGCCCTACCTTTACGATAGTTTCAACAGTTCCACCTCTAAACTTACTCCAGTCTCTTCCTACCATCATCCATTCTTTCTCATAACAAACCCACTCCCTCTCATTATTGACCCTGAAATCATCTTTCTGCCCTACAGCCAAATCATTATTTTCCTCACCAACCACAGCATCCTTGTACTCCTCATCTATCTCCACATATTTATCCACCACTTTATCTATCTGTTGCTCTGTAACAACCACGTCTTTCTTATCAAACCTCATCTCATCTTGCTCCTCCACTATCTCCACATTTTTCTTATCATCAACCTTGTCCTCTTGCTTCTCAACTATCTCCACATCTTCCTTATTATCCAACCAGCCTACTTGCTCTTCAACAATCTCTTTCACAACATCTATTTTTCCACTTCCTACCTCTCCTAAGCTTCTCAAATCTTTTTCTTTCTTTACATCTCCTACATCCACCTGCTTTACCAAAAATATCGTTTTCATTTCCGCGGTCATGTCTCCCATCATCTTCTCCATATCTACCTGTTTAACCATATTCCTCTTCATCTCTTCCAAAGCCCTAGCTTGTTTATCCTGCCCTTTCTTCATCTCTTCCAAAGCCCTAGCTTGTCCATCCTGCCCCTTCTTCATCTCCGTGATCTTGGCTGTCACACCTACTTGCATCCTCATTAAATTCCTTATCATGCTCTTGATATCTCCATCCTCATCTGGTCCATCCATCATCAAGCTCCCTTCAATATCGTCAAGCTCCCTCTCCACTCTTAACCCCTCATATTCACTTCCTTCAATATCATCAAGCTCCCTCTCCATACTTTAACCACTCTTTGCTACTCCAAATTTTCTTGAACCTCCACTAGTCTATTCATACATTCACACAATCATACGTATCAACCTATGGACAATCTCGAATCTGATCTGCCGATTTAACTAAAATTTGGTAACACTTTCCCTAGACAAACTTCTCTAGCCTAATATTGATCTAAGCCTATGGACAGACATCTACCATCTCGGTCGTTGTAGTAGACCGAGCCCTACACGTTGGAGCGCCAAATTGTCAAATACTGTCTAGCCCGGTATCTCAAGTAGACAAATTATTATTTTATATAACTAGCTCAGTCGATATTACATTACTTACTCGTTTGATGGCTTGATGTTTACCTCACGAACAACCGTCGCACTTCGAAACAGGCCTGTTTCGACGTCCCGAAGCAGCTGTCGTGGACGTCACACACACAAAAACCAGTCCTCCACTGACACCTTTTTAAACAACACTAAGTTTTTTTATCTTGTTATTTTTCTCAACTCAACAACAACTTCACTGAATGATTTCCTAACCCATATTCATTTCCTTGACCGACACAACCATACTGTCAGTCTTCCTTCCAACATCAAGACTCACTCACTACTCCTCCCTAGCAACCTGATCAACAAACTTCAACAATCTTTCTTTTCTAAAAAACTTCTTCTTTTTACCAAGCTTCCTAGATCCAACCCTATCCGCCTTCCATATATGTTACAACCCAATGTGGTTTCCGTTTAGACCTAACGATGAGGTTAGTACCGACCGCTTCCTTGTCGTGGGGCACTTCACCGTGCACACTCGCTTTTTATGCACGACGAGTGAGTGACCTTCCACAAGTACGTTGATAGTAGGGATGACATCGGGTATCCGGGTATCCGGGTTACCCGAATCCAAAAATTACCCGAATCCGTTCTAAGGATTCGAATCTTGTTCTGGTACATTTTTAGGTGAATTGTTGTATGCTTCAATAATGCGCCAACAATGGTGATAACAAAATGACTTGTTTTAATTCAATAAAAAACTTTCCCGCTCCGTTATGTACCCATTATCGGCTTGATTAAAAATAGACTAAGCCTATTTTATGTGGTGTGATTGCTGCGGGCGAGTTCTGGTTTGCCTGTGCTCCTACTGGCTCTCGGCCTACCCCTACCCCTTACCGACCATCATCACTGGCGGACAGAACGCACGCTGGCAGCTTCTGCTACGGGCGGCCAATGGTCTTCAAATAACATGTTGAGCAACGTGATTTACACTTCCAGGATTCGGGTTACCCGAATCCTTGAGGGGCTGGAATCGAATCCAGATTTTACTACCCGATGTCATCCCTAGTTGATAGAGCTTAGTCTTCGAGGAGTGGAATAGGTTGGGCGTTGAGTTTAACTTCTTCGTTTGATGGGTAGCTATGTCTTGAGGACCAAACAGTTTGGCTGGATCAAAAGTTAGTAGAGATTAGGAATGGGAAAAAGCATTTAATAATCGTAAACATTTAACCTCGTTTTAAACTAATTTTAAATGCAAATACGCCCCCCCCCCCCACACGAAAAGTGTCTATTTTTTATTGAAATTAGACCTTCAAAGAGGATATACCGTGCATAAACTGATGGCTGTGACAGCAAAGAAAGTCGCCGGTCACACAGCGGGAACAGGGTAGTGCTTTGAGTTTGAGCCGACTTGAAAAAGTGGATAAAGCATAATCGATATTTTGACTTTCTGCTTAACAACAACAAACATTCGACTATACTTTTATTTATTTTTTAACCCCTAAAACGTTTAAACTCTTCTGTCGCGTTTTAAACGACCCTTTAGAGCCTTTCGGACAGCTTCGTGCAACGTTCTTTGCACAAGTACTGGTTCCTCTTGTAACATGATACTTGCATGGAAATTGAAGCTGCCTTCACTTATAATGGCAAGACCCGTGTGCAGGTCCATCACTTGCCATGAAGCTTGTGGGTACGATCACCCTTCCGTGGCTACGAACACGTCCGTCCCTGCCCGAGTCTGGTACTGTGATCACCGCTTTACTTCCGTTGACCGTTTGCCTACCTTGCGTTTCTCGTGCCATAAATGTGTGCCTAGCGTCTGGATATGTGCACGTTTGTGTGTGATCATAGTCTCACTTCCGTTGACTGTTTGCCCACCCCACCAGGCTACCTTGCGTTTCTCATGCCTTAAATGTGTGCCCAACGTCTGGATATGTGCACGTTTGTGCGTGATCATAGTTTCACTTCCGTTTAACTGTTTGCCCACCTTGCGTTCTTCTGTACCTTCTCGCCGTAAATGTGTGCCTAACCTTTGGACGTGTGCATGGTCACCGTTTCACTCCCTTTGACTGTACGCCCACCAGGCTAGGCTTACCATGTTCTACTGTACCTTGTTGCTGCCGTAAATGTGTGCCTAACGTTTGGACATGTGTGTGTGTTTGTTTGCGTAGATAGGGCAGCGGGCCGCAAACGCCACCACCCGTTACGCGGACCTGAAAGAGAGTAAAATCTCGACGTTGACCAATCCGCACAGTCAGAAAGTGTCGCAGTTCCATAAGAATCTGAAGCTCTCGACGGGCGAAAAGTTGAACACGCTCCAGGTAGGAATACCTCCCGTTATGTAAGGGTCTGAAGGAAACGGTTTTAACCCGTCCAGTCAATTTCACGAGTTCTGCCCGTGGTAGACTTTTACACGGTTCTTTGTTTCATTGATAAATAGATCCATTATAATTAATCTGGCTTGGTGGGTTGACAGACATTTGGATTCGGATTCTTTTGTTTGGTGCAGACTCCATTTATATAGCCTACGTTAAATAAAATCGTACCCAAGTAACTGAGATTGTTCAAAACTGAGGCTATTAATATGTACTAATACTGTTTGTACTGTAATGTGTACTAATAGTTGATACTTAGTATCTGCTCGGCAGTCCAGATTAGTGGAGGAACCTATTTGACAGGTCAAAGCTACACCGTCCTTTCGGATGGGATGTAAAGCTGATACTTTTCGACACGAGTAGGCTACGTGCCGGTACCAGGCTTCCCCTCCTCCCTTCTTCATCATCATGCATCGTTGTTAATCATCCGTTGTCATACTGGTCACTGTTAAATGGCATAAAATGCTGTATGGGGCCAATAATTCATAAATAAATAAATACAAAATAAATATATAAGAATATTCCTCTTTTCCAGCTTTTTTAATTCGGCAACTTTTCTTAGGGCCAGTATTACAAAACTACTTATTCGTCGATTAGCTTGTTTTCTCCGTGGCAACTACCAATCAAACCCTTTGAAATCCTCCAAATAGCTTATTTGCTACATATGACTTTCCTATTTGTTGATTGTAAGACCTTTTTTAAAAGTGTACATTTATAATTTTTTTGTTTTACATTTTTTCAACCACTGGGATAACTCACATAACGAGGATCGATGCAGGATACTTAACGTCGTCGCGTGTTTGTTTGTCCCCCCCCAGGGTACGTCGCTGAGCGACACAGACTTCAACTTTGTCAAGTTCCTGCAGGAGATCGCGTCCGAGCAACAGTTTGAGGTGACCTACGTGGACATTGAGGAGAAGTCCATCAAGGGTGAGTGAGGCTATTTACTTATTTATTTATGTATTTAATTTTTATTTATTTATTTATTTATTTATTTATTTATTTATTTATTTATTTATTTATTTATTTATTTATTTATTTATTTATTTATTTATTTATTTATTTATTTATTTATTTATTTATTTATTTATTTATTTATGTATTTATTTATTCATGCAATACACCTGCAAAATACAATAGTCCCTCTTTAATTTAAATTTCAAGGGACCCAAAAAACTCCAAAATTTGAATTACAAAATTTTGAATGCAAAAAGAACTTGAACGTTAAGCACCATACCCATATCTTTAGCTGGGAGTCCATCAATAGGTTCAAGAATTGTACATAAATTTACATTAACCGAGTTTTGAATTAACGAGAGACAAATTAAAAACAATAAAAATTACAAAGTAGAACAATAAAATAATAATACGTATTTACTAGGGTTGCCGTTGATAATCGAAATATCGATCGATAATCGATTCAAGTCATATGATATGATAATCGATTCAAGTATTATGATATGATATGATTTGATTATCGATTTGAATAATATCATCGATGTTTAAAACATCCGCGCTGCTGTTAAAAAATCGTGATTGGGTGGTTCGTAGCGGTGCGCGGAGCTGACGATAGAATGCGCGCTCGCTAGGTCGGTAAAATAGTAAATACTACTAGGGGTGTGCGAGAAGGGATATTTCAGGCTCGAGACGAGAACGAGAATTTGTTTACATTAAATTCGAGAATCGAGACGAGATCGAGAAATTTTCGGGTGAATAAAATGCTTACATTGTGTTATGTGTAGAAATCACATTAATTAGACAACTTTATTGACTTTGATTGCAACTAAGACCACAATTGTATTCCTTTAAATGATTTAAATTAGGCTGCTATTTATGCAAATTAAGGTTATTGACACTAATAATTAGAGTAATTACTAACTGCTAGTTAGTATTCTAGTAAAATGAATGATTAATTAAGAAGTTGAAGTCAAAAATTTAGCTTAAAAGCTATGAATGTTCAAAATATTAACTTATAATAGATCTCTATGTAGGCCTATCAGTATCACATGATAATATTCAAAATGAATGTTGTTAAATGTTCATAAAATGTGTGTAGATAGATACAGCATTTTGATGATGCGGGCCACGCAAAAGATCGATTATTATTGAACGAGAATGATCACGACGCGGTGCGCAAAGTCGCCGGCAGAGTGCGTCACGATGCGGTGCGCTAAATCGTCGATAAGGAAGTTTTACTTCTTAACCGACTCTGTAGTAGCGCTGCCATCTAGCGGGTATCGGGCCAACTGTTCTCGAACTAATAAGGCGGGAATCCAAATTTCCCGAGATTTTACGTTATCTCGATTATTTTCGGGAAGAAAAAATTCTCGCGATCGAGAACGAGAAATCGATTTCTCGATCTCGTTCTCGAAATTTCGAGATCTCGCACACCCCTAAATACTACTTTACCGACGGGGGGAGTGCGCTCTCTAGGGGTTACGAACAACTATTCATCCACGCATGCGCAACGCATTCCACGGCAGTGACAGTGAAACACGTGAGCCAATTTGTCACGCACACGCCGTGAGTTGTAGTCTCCTCTCTTAAAGTTGTGAGCCGGTCTGTATTGTTGATGCCATTATTGTGCTGTTGGGGGGGGGGGGGTGGCGTAGAGCGATAGGTGTCCTATATAATGGCAGCTGGGATAGCGCTATCTCTCTCGCCCCCTTACGGAATGTGTTTATACCTGACTCAACCCTCGCAAGGCACGTCCGCGTACAATCAGTAGGCCTACGTGAAAAAAGTGGCACCCCAATGATCAACCAAGCAATTGCATTAGGCCTCCCTTATAATAAAAAGTGCGTGGATTAATAGTCCGTGATTTTAACACATTTCTATCCTTAAATACTCCTTTTTATTGGTGTTTGGGATTGTTTTCAGTTTGATTTCATTATTTTGGCATTTGATTTGATAATCGATTGAGGTCTACAATATCGATATATTTTGATATGATTATCGATTCCGCTCCGCCGATTATCGATGCCGATTTTCACATCGAACGGCAACCCTAGTATTTACCTGAATCTAAGACTATAATTATTTCCATTTTGTATAAGTTAAAATATCAGGGGTCGTCTTAAATTCGCATATTAAGATTATGAATACAGTATGTATATGATTATTTCCACTTTAAATTCTTGAAAATTGGGGGTCGTCTTAAATTCGAAGTCGTCTTCTATTCGGGTGGTAATAATAATGTGTCTCAGGCAAGAACCAGTGCCTGGTGCAGCTGTCCACTCTTCCCGTGGCCGTCTGCTACGGGGCGGGCGCAACATCGGGCGACGCCCAGTCCTCGGCCGCCCAGAACGCCCTCGAGTACCTCAAGATCATGACCAAGAAGTGAGTCGCCGTCGCCCGCAGGACAATCGCCTCGTGAGATCGCCCACCCGCCACATCACATTGTCCGCCCGACTGCGTCTTTCCATCGATCACGATATTTGCGTGCTACGTCCTGACTGTAGTCGAGAATATCCCGTGTCTGTGTCTGTGCTGCCGTCTGCGTCGGGCCGTTCTGTCTGGCTCAAAACAATCCCGCCCTCTGTACGACTAGATGCGGCCGAAATGAGCCAACTACCTCGCGGCCTTTCGTTTCATTGGGAAAAGTGTACTTCCTTTGTTGCGTTGGGTCGTATAAGCGTGGATTGATGATATTAACTATGTTATGTTGGACTTGCATCTGCCGGTAAATCAGTGTACCAACAAATTAACCCCGGAATTCGGCTGTGGACCGCCATTTTTCCACTTTGGCAACGGTTGCAGGCTTTTTTTCTACATTTGCTATGTTTAGCTATATGGGCTAGAATAGCCGACCATTTCCAATACCGGAAACGGATAGTTGCAGGCGCACTCTCTCGACAATATTGCAGGTGCATTATAACAATAGTTGTCTAGTCCACATGGTATAAGTTGCGTTTCAATAGTGCACGCGCGTGCGTCGATAACGGGGGGAGTGTTTTCTGCCGGACAGAATGGCCCTTCCATACCAGGGCGCTGGAAGTGGTGCACGTTTTAAAATAAATGTACAAGCTATACTTTGCATAGAACTAGTGGAACTTTTCCAAAAAAAAAAACTGTTTCATGCGTAAGTTGTTTAAGATAATAATTCAAAACACTAATCTGTGTCGTGTCTCGCTTTCAGACGTAGCTTAGTTATATTGTGTCCCGAGCTTACGTGTTGTCGTAACCTCCTAATAAAACTAATTAGAATTATGTGTGTCGCCAAAAGAGTCCCCTAGGAAAATGGGCATTACTTTAATGCAAAGTATAGAGGTTGTAAACTTGATTTTCGTAGATATTAAGACGGCCTCAAAGAGGTCCAAACTAATTGGTATAAACGGTACGGAAGGAGTTTCCGTGATGGACGGTTTTGTCTGTCGAACTCGGTGACGATCGATATTTTGGTAAATGTACCTTTAAGTTGGTGGTCGAGGGTGCCTTCGTCTGGGGTGGGCAAGCGGCGCAGGTAACTCCGCTCAGCGCTGCTTCAACAACGGAAGCTTGTGCACAGATCAATACAGTAATTCACTGTTGATTCATATTTCAAGGGACCCTAAAATTCCCGAATTTGAATGTAAATTTTCTAAATTTATCGGGGACTACTGCATACATTTGACTAGAACGTAGATAGAACCAAGTGCTATCTACATTTTTAGACTGATCAGGTATTGAGTATCTATTACATATTATTTTTGCAGTGTAGATAAATAAATATTAAATACCACCCTAAATCATTTTGGTTTTGACAGGAATTTTTAGATTGCTGAAATCCATCCACTTATTGAACTGTATAATTTATGCACAATGCTTATAAATTCATTTTGGAAATTGTGTTAAGAGAGAGATAGGCAAATCAAATCTCGTTTTAAAACTTGCCTTAAATGCATTAATCACTTTTAATGAATTTACTCATTATCTGAAGGAAGCTATGTCAATTATTGAGTTTGGTGTACTTTAGGTCTTTCGCAACGATAAGCTCTGAAAACTCTTGTCCCTTCAGTTATCCATCTTCGGCACCCTTGGCAATGGGGATTGGCGACCTCTTTGTGATCGCCACCCTCGAAACGATGTTTATTTAAAGTGAGGAGTGAGCGACCAGAATCTGGTACAACACGAACTTCGGGAAGATATGTCCAAAACAAACAAAATGTTGTTTATTTGGCCGTAGATTGAATAGCCTAATAGTTGGTAATGAAAACTGGTAGTTTGGTGAAATGTTTTGAGATCGCTTTCTTTTGGCAGAAATGTTTGTTCCCGCATAAAGCAACTCCAAGCCGAATTACGGCGTGGGGGCCTCCTGGCGTAAACATGTCCACACAGTTTGGTCCCATCTCCCTCCGACCCACGCGAGCGTATCCCCGCCGCAATGTCTCCGGCTAACGGTAAAGGAATTTATTGTGAATATTTGTCATCACTGTTGTTGAACTAGTTGTGTAACGTACGTGTTTAGAGTAAAGAGAACGGGAAACGTGGCCCGTCTGAATCACTCGGCCGAGAGTTGCACTGGTGGTTTTATTTCCCTGAGGTCTGCTTGATCTCCGTCCGGCGGACTCCCGAGTTCGTTCGGTCCGCAATGTTCAAAACCGCGCGAAATTGCCGGTATTTTATATCGTAACTCGATAATGCTACGCCGTATTGAAAAAGTGATCACACGGCTCAATTTGAGTTTAAAAGAACCGAATAATGTTTTCAAAAAACATTCGGATATCGTAATTAGCATGGGTGTTATTTGTTACTTAATTGCAAAGTATTTCGTTTATTACGAAGTAAATTCCAAATACTAACCATGATAATTACAGTGTCACAAGTCTAAGCATATATATATGCAAAAAAAATGTGTAGTGGGATAAAAAAAATGGTGATTTTGACACCTTGCAAATGACCCCACTTGTAAGTGGGACGAGGCTCTGCTAGGCAGAGATCAACTAGACCTCGCTGGTGACGTAATCTGTATTGTGTTCTTAATTATTGTTGTTTGTTTGCTTTATGCACAAGCTTGCACATATATACAGTATAACATTTTCTTGTTTTTCTGAAGGTCACACTGAAATGTTGCCCATCTGTGCTCGTGCATGCAAACACGAGGAACTGAAGATACTTTATGTAACCAGCGCATGAACTGGTTAGTTCCGTCAAGTGCCCAATGCCATTGTTTTCATTTCGAGACTCGACTGGTTAACCAGCTCAAACGTGATGCGTGTTGTTTACCTAATATGGGCTAAGCCAAAAGTGGGTATTTGAGTAGATCACTATTGATCTTGTACTGTACCGTCGAAAGTAGATAATGAATGTGGGTTTGTCTTATTGTCAGTGAAACTAAAAACACGATATGAATATATTTCTGACCTGTTTTTTTTCTTTTATTTGGTAAATGTATTAAAGCTTACATTACAAATTATGAACACATTATGAATTGAACCTGGTTTGTATTTTTATCAGTACAAAGTAGAAAGATAGTTACTGGGATTTTGTTTAGAGATTTTGTTAAAAAGTATTGTTTGTTACCATCAAGGGTAAGTCGAATAATTAACCTATAATTTAGGTTTTCTTTGCACCAGTGAATACACGATACCGTACTAACTGAAAAGTTTTGTTGTTAATATTTCATCATAATACAAACTACAGTATTGTGTTTTTGCTTCAAAACAAAACTGGTTTTGTCTTACACTGTACGTGAAAATATGACAACCTAACACGTTTTTTTTTTTTTTTTACTATTTTATTAGACAAATGTATCGTGTCACTATTAAGAGTAGTAATCGACACAATTGAATAAAATGGGATTTCCCCCTACACCAGTGAAAACATATTATCAACATGGTTTTTCCGCTTTTTTTTACTTTATTTGACTCTTGACTGTATATTGGGTACTTCAAATACATCAATTTTGATCTGCTAGTATGAAGCAAACGTTGTCATTATTCTATGGTAGTACTTGTCTCTCTCTCTTCCTACTCCTTTTCCCCCATAGTAGGAGTAAAGGTGTAATTGTACTACGTTGGTGCGGCTTGCTGACTACATACATAGCACTGTGTTGCTTGATGGGTTCATTCCTGCTTACAAGTACGTACACAATAGATTTATCGTATCTTTACTGATTGACAGCTACAGAACCATGTACGTGTAGGATTACTGTTTCGCTCACTTAGGTAACTCCGATGGGTAGGCTGCTTCACCATATTGCCGCCACTCATAATGGGTAATACAAGTGCATTTACGACAGCAGAGCCAATGTGACAACTAATCATACCTTATGTTTGAAAACACGAAAAATCATGTTTATGCATTCATTGTTTGAATTGCATTTGAATAGTATAATCACGTATAATATACTATAGTGACTATCATCGCTTGAGATGAGTTTTGATTGGAACCAACACTTACATTACCTTATTAATCTACATATTTTCACTTGACCTTGACTCTTACCATCTCATCTTAACAGTTTAGGGTAGTGGGGTATCTTATCGCCAGCCACAGACTAACGTGCAACACATCCTAGAGTTTGCTGTAACATTGTCCAGTCTAACGATCACCTGATGTAGAGATCCAAGAAAAGAAGACAATCCCGCCTATTAATGGCCGGGAAAAAAACTGGTTTTGTAATTTACATTAACGATAAATAATTTGTATTTGAGATTCAATTGTGTTTTTAACTTGACCAGAGCTCACTTACAGTCCTGTCAGACCCTGTACACCCTCCTTATTGCATATGCATACTTCCTTATACCATAGAAAGTAATTGAAGTCTCAAATTCACGGGTGGCGAAGGCAAGGACGGGGAAGGCAACATTTAGAAGAATACAACAACAAACAACTACAGTCCCAAGGTTCGTAAATCCCCTGGCGGGGGCTCGTCGAGCTTCCAACTGAACTTCGCCAGGAGATCGACAGACTGCTACAGTCCCCCTCTACCTTTCATTAACATCAGCAATAACAACCATAATGATTCAACTACTAGTAACGTTTTTAATCCAGTTTTAAGTTGTTAGGAAACAACATCATACGAACTAATAACTTATCACTAGCGTTCTCAAGACATTAGTGTGATATTCGCGCCACACGTTGCGATATCAAGAAGTGTGCTGGCCGATGCTCGCATCCACAACCGGTAGAACTGACGGGTAAGAAAAAGAACGGAAACGGAAATCCGAATTCGAAAGAAAGATGGCCGACCGCTTCATCTCTTCAACAAATTTGGTAAGCAAAATTAAATGTTTGTATTTAGCACTTTATTAATGATTATTTATACTGAAATTAACGATTCCTTTATCCCTTGTGTTTAGGTTTGTTGTAAATCACATGTCTCGCTGGGATCTCCACCATGGGCAGACTGGCCATCATTCTCGCTGGCGGCAATGGACTGATGTCAACAGGTGGGTTTGGCTTTTACGTTTACATTTTAAAATCTCGGCTTAGATACAATTTTGTTAATTTTTAATTGGTCCTAGGTGTAGGCCTATTTGCATATTTGGTCTATGGTGGGCGCTGGGCTGGATAAGCCTTGGCCCCTAGGCTCGGTGGGGAGGACATGGACTAGGCCTAGGCCTAGGCCCTAGGCCCTAGGCATTGGGTTTGAAATTTCAAACCCAATGGCCTAGGGGGCCTTGGCTTAGGCCTAGGCCTACATGTGAACCAGAGTCAGATAGAGGTGTTCTCACTTGACTAGGGCCTAGCCCATGTCTCAATTATTTGTTTTTTACGGGTACGGACACTAACCATTCTGTTATGTATCATGTGGAATTATTGAATAAAAAATTGAATTGAATTGAATTGAATTGAAACATTAAATCGTTATGGTCGGAACCGGGGTAGGCCTAGGCCTAGGCCTAGGCCCTAGGCTAGGCCTAGGCCACAACAGGGTATAGGCCTAGGCCTATCTTACTAGCCTATCTTTGGCCTAGGCCTAGGCTAGTTGTTTTTATTTGTGTCTCTGTGATGCCAATGTTCCTTAGGCGTACATTGAGTGCTGAGCAAATGAAGGAGTAGAAAGCGTGGGCTACCGACTAGCCTAGGCCCTTACATTAGCTTGCATTTTGCCCTTGTCTAGTACTCTTGACTGAGTGTTACTCTGTCCAGTGGTGTTCCAGTTCAGTAGGCTATACATAACATTGTTGCTACACCGCATCAGAATAACTTTCATGTGAAACACAAGATCAATTTATTATTTTATGCTGTTGGTATTGGGTTTTAGGTCTCATATTTTTGCAACTTGGCTAATTGAGACAATCAATTCGTACCTAACAAAAATCTCTCAATGAAGTTCACCCTAACCCTAGTTGACCTCACCGTAACCAATTTTAATTTGTTGTGGTTTTGTTTCAGGTTCATCAACTGGTGCGATGTGACCTGTGTGCAAGATTTTTAATTATTTTTTGCGTTTATGATCAAATGAATAAAAGGACATACTAAGTAAAATATGCTTTTAGGACAGTTCGTTACTCGTTTTAGAACTAAGTAGGCTAATATTTACAGTAGGGCCTACTGAATTTTGAAATAATAAGTAGGCTATGTAGTTCTACCTTTCTTGATTTATAGACATTCTGTCAGTAAAAATGCATTGTGTTGTTAGTACTAGGCCTAGTATAATAATAATTCTGGATGTATTATATAGATGCAGGGTAGTTTGGTAGTACTAATATGTTCCATATAGTAAATTCAGTAAGTTTCTTATGTGTTATTCATGTGCATCATAGTTATAAACTACAGTTAATTAGTATTACCTATGTAAAGAGGTAACCAAATAATGTTTTATGATTCTGGTCCCTTGAAGTTAGTTTTGAAGACATTTCACTAACCTAGCCTAGACTTAAAATACACTGGGACATACCTTACGTACATTATATTATTGCCTATCAATCAATGCTGACTATGTATTCTTCACTATTGATATGTGATACTAAAATTGAGATATAATAGGATTCTTAGATTAGGGCCTAAGCTAGAAAAACATTTGTAAAGAAAGAATTGTTTAGATTGAAAGTTGAAACCAACAGTGAATATGCACATTTATATTTTTTATTTTGTTAAATTGTTAATTCTACCATTTGTATTTAAATTTGTGATGTGCATCAGTTCTGCAATCTGCACCGAGCTATCAAATGTATTAACCGATACAAATTTTTCTAAAAGACACACACATAGAACAAAGACTGTAGCCTAGGCTGTTGTACTACAGTTGTGATTTATGGTTTAAACAAGATGAAAGTTCCAAAGAACATTTAACAATTATGGAGCAAACACTAAAATGTTACCGTACCTAATTATATTGTTTGTCAGTTGTGTGGTTTATGTGCATTGTGTCATCGAATCGTTAAAAAGTGATCATCAATCCGGACAAGAAAGTTTCAATGAACAAACAAACAGTAAAATACTATGGAATTATTTCATTTGCAAATTTGTCAGTGTCTTTCAAAGTAGAATCAATTTTTTGTTTACCTATATACTATTTCAGTTAGGCCTATATATTTTGTGTAAAAATTGTAAGTTTTCATTAAGTGAAATTATTTTAATGCAAGTGCATTTTATGTAACAACAATGGATTTAAAGAACTAAGTTCCAAAGAACATTTAACAAACCTGGAACGAAGATTAAAATATGAGTGATTTAATTTGGAAATGGTGATCCCGTAGCCTACTACATTAATATTTTTGCAAAGTGACTTTTCAATTTTCATGTGTTTTTGTGCAAATTGTTTTAGAAGTGTTTATTATTTTAAATTTTTTGGCGAATGTATTTTAAATGATGACAGAAGACAGTGAAGTGAATTTAACAATCTCAAGACATTTACAAAACAACGTTTAAGAAATGTGATTGACTCTGATATTTTGCTTTATAGTTTATACTTTGCTACTTTGTTTGTAGGCCTACTTGCTATGTAACTGTATACTACTACTATTGTTTGTTGCACTGACCATGTATGCATGTATAACTACTACCATTGTTTGTGCATTGTGTGTTGTATGTAATAATTTTGCTTACTTACAGCAGAACTTGAGTTGTCGCCCATCGGCAACCACGTCATAGACTGAAGTTCTCTTGGTGAGTGAATTATGATTGGCTGTTATTATACCTCATGATTAGGGCTCTGTAAAATCACTATATACATAGATGTGTGAAATTTGGTTTTGAATTTATTTACTGAACATTTGATTGGTTATGCCCTTACTTCTTTCTATATTATGTCTACTTCATTACCTTCATCTGTTGCTAATTAAAGTTAAGTAAGTTTAATTGTTAGTTTGCTTATTTTTACTAAAACTATAAACTTGTTCTAATGCTCCTAAATACTGTAAGGGTATATTATTTAAATTTCACTTAGGCACCCGTTCCTCATGTAGGATTTAATATTGTTCATATTCACTCTAATAAATTAAACGTAGTATTGTAGGCCTATTAACTTTGTTGCTAAATGCAAATCAGGCAATCTTTTAACCTTTAACTTTTAATTGTTTCAGGAGGTTATGCAGAGAACTAGCAGTAAAACGTCTCGAGATACGAGGCCCAACCTGACGGAGGAATTGTGTGAGTGGAACAAACTAATGGTTAGCCATACAGGTCTCAAAAACAGATCTCGTTGCTAATTCCATCGCTGGTCGATCATTCATCATAACGTAGTTTCTCACTTGACGCTGCGTTCGTTGATATACGGCGTGTTAAGTGCATGAGAGTTAGTAATGCCCTTGCCTGTTGCCAATACAATCAGATTGATCCAATTGCTTAGAAGGAACATTTATCAGTTTAATTGTTTGAGGATTATTGAAGGTTTTCAAACCCACAGGGACAAACAGGGATTTACACATTTAGTGAACTATGCGCTTTTGCTCTCCCTGATAGTCTTGTCCATAGAACGTAGCTTCAAACATGAACAGGGAATGATACTTAAGTGCCGATATAGATTTCATGTTTATGGTTTTGTCCACAGAGCAATGACATGGAACATTTCCAGTTGTATATTCCCCCATTTGTTCATTTCTCTCAGTTTGGCTTGGACTTGCATTTGATATGATGAATCCCCTAAAAAATCTAGATTAGTGTGGTGTGAAATGTTCTCTATGCCTTCTTCTTTTAAAGACAGCAACCCATCGCCTAGTGTTGCAGTTAAGGGTACTGCTTTAAATTGTGGTTTCAAAATTAGTTAATAGGTGTTCGGAGCCTACAGGTTTGGTTTAGTCTCTTTAAATTAAAGTCCCCCACTGAAAATCAGTCTTGTTACTGAGTGGGTAGACTATAAATACGATTTTATTGTAGTTATTTATAGGTGTTGTCTAGCCATTCATTATGCATAGTGAATAATGTGGGCAAGGGTAGGCACTAACTCCATGCATTGTATAGTAGTAATCTTGCACGGTTAGGCTACGGTAATGCGCTGTTGACACAACAGTCGCGAGCGTTGGAACTAGCGATGATTCACGTCCGGGCATGTCAAGCTCAACGACCTCACTCTCGCTGACCGTAGAATCCTTCCTCTATCACAATGCTCAATAAAGTATTAATTAATACACTCTAAGTTCTCACAACAAACTTTGCCACAAGAGGTTTAACTTTTGCTAATATTAAATTAAATTAAATTGTAATGTCATGATTATCTTCTATTATTACCTCTAAGAACTCATTTGTGCAGAACAGTATAATTTCTTTAATCAAAGAATCCCAATGAAATCAAAGATGAGCAAACCCTTAAACATTCAACCTCATTTCCAAATCACGTTTAAACATTTAAAAGTTGCCAACTCGGTAATAGAAACCTCTTTACAGTTAGGTGCACACTACCCTGTAGTGTACACCTAGCTTTTGATTGTGACTTGTGAGCAAATTATAGTCATTAATTATTAATGTTAATAATAATCATTATTATTAATATTTGATAATGTGGAAATATATAAAAATATATTAATTATAATATTAATAATAATGTTAATTAACATTAAATTAATTGACATTAAAATACACACTCAAATTAAATTCTTCGAACAAAACTATAAACATTATATTAAAACTCCACAGTCAAGTTTCAGCGTTTAAACGGACCTCCCCCATGTCAGCGTTAATGAGCTTGTCGAGTGTAAACACGTGTCACCGTCGTGTTGTCTCAGTGACGATCTGTTGGTGGTGAGGTAGTGGCTGGCAATGCAAGTAACTGAAGCTTGGTTGTAAAGTGTATTATTCCACATTGTAGTGTTTACGTCACCACTACCCACCACCACTTGTAACCTAATTGCCAGCGGTACGCATCAGACATTCTTAGGAAAGGAGCACTCGGAGGGTTTTTAAAGTTACTATTTATTTACAACTGACAATCTTATTCTTGGCACAATGTTCAATGAAAATTTTCCTAAATTTAAAAACTAGTTGCTTTTTCTACCAAAGGGTACAAATTGTGCATAGAAGCATTCTGTGATAAATGCCTTATATGTCTACATATTACATCAGTTGATAAAATAACATTTTCTTAGTAATTTATTTTTCTGGAGTGTAAAGCAATGGTATATAGTGATAATATTAATGGCATGTTATGTTGGTATTCTGATACAGAGGCAATTATGATTATTCATAAAATGCAGGTGTGTGAACGGTATTTATTTACCCATCGTAGGTTGATCAGAAAATCTGTCGGTTTAAAACGGATCCTTTTGAGCTAAAACAACTACCGGTAGCCTTCTTGAAAAAAATATTAAATGAAATATAAAAATGAAATAAAAATATAAAATGTAATGTAGCTAAGTGCAGTAGGAGGTGCCAAACGGCTAGATATGTGCAAGTAGGGTAAGAATAGAGGGAACCCAACAGCTTACCTGGTTGGTGACTGCAGGGGTCTCGTAGATAAAAGAATTTAGACATAAAACGCTGAAACTGTTTCGACATTTTATGTCTAAATTCTTTTATTTGTACACTTTTATCTACGAGACCCCTGCAGTCACCAACCAGGTAAGCTGTTCGGTTCCCTCTATTCTTACCCTACTTGCACGTAATGTAGCTAAGGAATAACAAAATAAATTAATTAATTTTGAGCTTGTTTTGTTTGGTTGGTAAGCATGCATACCATGGTTTCACCATGCCTGTCTAACATTTAAAGTTAACATTCAAAAGAAGTATTTTACTACAATTTAAAAATTTGGATAACAGACCAAAATTCCGATACGTATTTTAGTTTAAATTAACGGCTAACGCTGTACTTAGATGGTACAAAGTACCCACTAAGTGCTGTTCTGTTACACCCTACTGCTATGTTCACACACCTCTGTCCATGATGCTGGACCTGCTCTTTGTATCTGAATAACTCTTTCCATTGCAATACTGTAGGCCTACCTACATTAAGAGTTAATTTCTCAACAATATCTTGTTGACGGCCTATTTTGGCATTGTTGAATCCATTGGTGCGGCCTGGAATGTCTTAAAGATGTGTACTGCTGGCAAATGTAGATATGTGTACAGTTGTGACCATATGTAAAGATGAGCCTAATTTGAGAACTAACTAACTTTTTTTCAGAGTTCCAGTAGTTGTAATAAATTTATGTTGATGAGACAGCTCCATCATTTCCCCACTTGCCATACAAAGCTCTGAAAGTATATAGCTGTACTATAGTTAGTTACATTTTATTCTGATCCGGACATTATATGTAGTTAGGATTGCGGAACGACTGTATAGTAGAAGCGCAAGATGTATGATTTTGGCTCTCGTAGGCTATTCGTGGAAGAGTATAGCGGTAAACGGGATTATGCAAAGGTATGTATAACAATGTTTTTGGACCAGGGTTACATCGCCGGAATTACTGCAGACGGCGTCGGTGGCGCCACCTGACCCCGCCACACAACGCCACCCAACATTTTGGCTTATAACTTTTACACCGTTCGTCCTACAGAAAAAAACTACAATGATTTTTCGTTCCGTTTTTAAATACGAATAGATTGATATCAATAACGTTATGATTAGATGAGCGTAGCGAAGCGGAGTGAATCTCTTATTTCAACTCGATCGGCGCTTTGTCTATGTATGTGTTCAAAGTTTTTTCGTCGCGCACAGATCAAGGCTTGACGGATTTGGATGAAATTTTAAATCGACACTCGTGACCACTAATATAGATGCTGATAACATAACCAGCAAAATCCGTCTAGATGCCAACCTACACAAAATTAATTAGTGAATAATATCGAGTTTGAATGTTTTGTTCGTCGCACACAGGTCAAACGGCTTGACGGAAATTTAAAGTCAACATTTATGACTTCTATACTAAACGATTTTAACAAAACCAGACTAATTTGTGAAGTTGCCAACCTACAAAAAATTATTTAGTGAAAAATCAAGTTTTAATTTTTGTTTCTAAAACTTATAGACGAATTTAAATATATTTTTATATTTATTTCCAAAATAACCTTTTACCACGTGTTGACATTGTTATTTTGGAAATAAATATAAAAATATATTTAAATCCGTCTATAAGTTTTAGAAACAAAAATTAATACTTGATTTTTCACTTATTAATTTTTTGTAGGTTGGCAACTTCACAAATTAGTCTGGTTTTGTTAAAATCGCTTTGTTTAGAAGTCATAAATGTTGACTTTAAATTTCAGCCAAATCCGTCAAGCCCTTTGACCTGTGTGTGACGAACAAAACATTCAAACTCGATATTATTCACTAATTAATTTTGTGTAGGTTGGCATCTAGACAGATTTTGCTGGTTATGTTATCAGCATCTAGATTAGTAGTCACGAGTGTTGATTTAAAATTTCATCCAAATCCGTCAAGCCGTTTGATCTGTGCGCGACAAAAAAACTTTGTACAGACACAAGACAAAGCCCCGATCGAGTGGAAATAAGAGATTCACTTCGCTACGCTCATCTAAACATAACGTTATTGATATCAATCAATTCGTATTTAAAAACTGAACGAAAAATCATGTTTGGTTTTTTCTGTAGGACGAACGGTGCAAAAGTTATAAGCCAAAATGTTGGGTGGCGTCGCGGCGCCACCGACGCCGTCTGCAGTAATTCCGGCGATGTAACCCTGGTCCAAAAACATTGTTATACATACCTTTGTATAATCCCGTTTACCGCTATACTCTTCCACGAATAGCCTACGAGATACACTTTGCTGCTCTACTAATAGTATTTTTGCTAACACGTCTACTTGCCATCAAACAAACTCTATTTCAATAGTACAGTACTACATATATTTAATACTTCATATTAGCATTATGTTTCAGCAGTCAGATTTGTGATTTTCACACTTTGTAGCCTATGCATCTCATGATGAACATTGTACGCGCTATGTTAAATGCAAGGCTGCGCTTATTCCACTTAAGGAGGCTCCCCTGTTAGTAAGCGTACACATTACGGATAATGTTCCCTTAGCTTAACATTTCTAAATAATAACGTACCACAAACATGATTTTTCAATTGCCACTACGCATTCTGATTTTATGTAGACGTATTGTAGTACACAATTCCCCACGGGGTTAACCACATACTCCCCTAGATCGCACTTGTATTTGTTCAGTCGGGACTACACGTACAAAAATACGACCATTCAACTCATAACAAAAATATAGGTCGGAATAATCAAAGCTTTCACCCAGTAACAATTTCAAATGCAGCGTTTGCTTGAATGTCCCCCCCCAACGTTAAATGTAACAGAGGTCTTAGAAAATCAGAGCCAGCGGAGATTTTAACTTGTTCGCGTATTCCGTATCGTAATAACTTGCCATTACATGTTTGCACAAAACATCGGCCGTAAATTTACAAGGCCCCCCCATCCACAACGTTAAATGTAACAGAGGTCTTAGAAAATCAGGGCCAGCGGAGATATTAACTTCTTCGCGTATTCTGTATCGTAATAACTTGCCATTACATGTTTGCACAAAGCATCAGCCGTAAATTTACAAGGGAGCTTCCTTAAAATAGATAAAGCAGTGGCCTAAGTGTATTAAAGCGTGTTATGCCAGGCTTGGTCGTATCGTAGGACGCCAGCAGCCTTGCGATCTAATACGAATGCTTAGTGCAACCAATCCTAAGGTTGCCGGCAAGAAAATTACTGCAATAACAGTTGATAAACGTTTTGTTTCACTTAGCAAGGAAACAGTTTTAACTTCATCAATACAAAACAAATGTAGCATTGCGAATCAAATTTTGGCACCGTTTGCATAAGAAGTGAGGTGGAAATGATGGAATGTCTTTCAACATGAGGCTCGTCTGTACTTATGCTCATAACTGTACACATTCTTTGTTGCAGGAAGTTTTGGCATAACCATTGCTCGACGGGACTGATGACTGTGTGAACTCTTAAGGGATCGAACGCAAGAAAGCCACAGTGAAGTGGTGGCAGACAAGCCGCCGCTTCACTTTGGCTTTCTTGCCTTCGATCCTTGTTCTCGGCAGTCATCAGTCTCGTCTAGCGTTGGACAGTATAGTCCGAGTGACATGCCAAACCTTCGCGCTACACCTGGTTGCACGAAAAATTCCCTGTGAAAAAACGGCTATCTCCAACAGGGCCTTTCAAAAGTTCTTCAAAAGTACTTATATTTAGGACTTAGTTTATTTTTTTTCATTAAAAAGACTTAGTTTTTTTTTAATACTTATATATTTTATTTATATTGTTATATTATACAATGTTATTACATATTATATTTATTACATATTATATATATTACATTTGTTGTTATGTGAATTGTATGTTTATTATTACCAAATAAATATGATTACAAAATATATGAGTTTACAATTATTGATTAGAAAGCAAAGAATGAATGAATGAAGCAAGAAAAGAATGATAACTAAAGGAAGGAAGAGAGCAAGCAAAGAATGAATGAATGAAGCAAGCAAGAAAAGAATGATAACTAAAGGAAAAGAGCAAGCAAAGAGAAGAGCAAGCAAAGAGAAGAGCAAGCAAGCAAGCAAGCAAAGAATGAATGAAGCAAGCAAAGAATGAATGAAGCAAGCAAAGAATGAATGAAGCAAGCAAAGAATGAATGAAGCAAGCAAAGAATGAATGAAGCAAGCAAAGAATGAATGAAGCAAGCAAAGAATGAATGAAGCAAGCAAAGAATGAATGAAGCAAGCATGAGAAGAGAGCACAAGTGAATGGGCCCTGTGAACAGTGACGGGAGTGCCTCGCTAGAGTGTAGCGTACTGGCTGCGGCATGGAGAGGGGCTACATGGCAACAAGACAAGTCTCATGTCCATCCAGCCCACCTCCACACCACCTCCCATCACTGTTCAGAGCAAGATGATGATGGTAATGATGATGATGATGATAAGAGAGAGAGAGAGAAGAAAGATACAAAGCAAGAGATGTGCAAAAATGGTGACAAACAAATTTGCAATTTCTGTTTTAAGTTAAACTAATCCCTCTAAATCCAGTTGGCACACGAATCACCTGACTTGCGATTGAAGCCACGAAACGGAGCGCGAACGCGAACTAGAGTCAAAATTAGCAGTCGTATCTTAAAACGCGAATTAGCTCCTGAAATTTTATACATAGGTACTCCCTCGAAAATTAAATAACTTAATGAATTTGGGCTTTAAATAAAAACCGATTACGTAAGTCATGCTGAAGTTTGTGAAATCGATCGTTAGGAACGACAAACTGACAGTTAAAGCTATGCTTGTCAATATCATCATGCACTAGGTATGGGGAAATGCGTTCAACATCCTGAATGTTCATTCTCGTTTTAAAATGACGTTTAAACGTTCCCCCCCCCCCCCCATTAACACCACACGAAAAAAGAGTTTTTTGTATTTGAAATTAAATTAAATCTTCAAAGTAGGGATGGGTAGGTTAAATATTTAACCCGTTTAAACGTGAAGTGGTGGGATGGTTTGAGGTTATTAAATTTGTCACTACGTTAGCATCTGTTAATCAAGTTTAAATAAATAAAGAAGAATATCATAAAAATTGGGATTTTGACATCCGCTTGATTCACAAACTAGTACTGTTTATATTCAAAATGTTTTGGTTGGGTGGGCGTCTAAAGGGGGGGGGGGGGGGGGGGACCCTCATTTATCACAGCTCTGAAGTATCAATGAGACTTCAAGTGTCTGAAGCTGTGAGGGAGTACAGGGGATCAGTTACGAAATGTTATGACTACTAAAACAGAATTAAAAACATATTTTTTCGTCGGGGGGGGGGGGGGGGGGGGAGCGGTAATTTTTAACTTTAAACGTTTAGGAAAATAGCTGGTTTTTCCCATCCCTACCTCAAAGAGGGTATACCACGTATAGTGGCTGATGACAGTGACAAGCAAAGACAGTTACTGGCTGCACAGCGTAAACAAGGAAGCGCTTCAAGTTTGAGCCGACCGTGAAGTTGGTTAAATCATAATTGATGTTAACTGATTTTCTGATTAACGATAAAGGAAATTCGATTGCACGTTTAGTTTTTGATTAAACATCCTAACGTTTGAACTTGACCGCAGTATTTTAATGACCCTTCCCTATCATTAGAGATACGTCTTTTTTTGCATTATTTTCTCGATTTAAATTAATTGAATTTTGGCATTTTGTAGCATGTATTTTTTAATTTGTTTCTTTTCATTACACCCTTGAATATGAGGATTTTTTTGCACTTCTAATAGAAAATTACATGCAGATATTTAAAATCAATTCCGTTACAATTAATTTTAGGGTTAGAATGCAATTTTTAAATTTAGCTAAATCTCAATAGAAATGGGAACACCTAATTTCTTTGTAAAATTACCACTTTGTAGCATTTTCAAAAATACATTTTCAACAATTGAACATTTACTGTCTAAAACGCTAAAAACCGTATCTCTGCCTATCACGCACCCACCCTTTTTTACTCTTATGGAAGCATTTTTGTTTGAGCCGACCGAGAAATTGGTTAAATCATAATTGATTTTCTGATTTTCTGCGATAAAGAAAATTTGACTGCATGTTTATTTTTTGTTTAAAATTCGAAACGTTTGAACTCGACCATAGCATTTTAATGACCCTTCCCTATCATTAGAGATACGTCTTTTTTGGATTAATTTTCTCAATTTAAATTAATTGAAATTTTGCATTTTGTAGCATGTATTTTTAAATTTGTTTCTTTTCATTAAACCCTTGAATATGAGGATTTTTTTGCACTTGTAATGGAAAATTACATGCAGATATTTAAAATCAATACCGTTGCAATTAATTAGGGTTAGAACTTAGAATGCAATTCTTAACTTAAGCTACATCTCAATAGAAATGGGAACACCTCATTGTTTTGTAAAATTAGCACTTTTGCAGCATTTTCAAAAATACATATTCAACAATGGAACATTTATCGTCTAAAACGCTAAAAAACGTATCTCTACCTATCATGCACCCACCCTTTTTTTACTCTTATGGAAGCATATTTGTGGCTATTTTTAAATAAGAAGAAACAAAATATCGCGGTTTTCTGTGGTTAAGCCGTCAAGTTTAACTGCCTAAAACACCATTTTTGCACATCTCAAAATAATAGACATAGAACCAATGCTCCATTGCTCCATTGCTCGTGCTCCGTGAAGGTCTGGTTGGGGCTCCGGTCGACATGACGTGTTGCAGCTGCAGTTGACTTGACTTGGTGCGTTGTATCGGCAGTCGACTTGACGTGGTCCCATCTGCAGCGCAAACAATGAAACAAATTAGCATTGACAACGTATTGTTCTCTGCTTGCCACTACAAAAAAACTGCCTGCCTGTCTGTAAAAAAATGTAATAGTCAATAAGGAAATAAAACGATCTACTACTACAGTATTAAAAAACTTTCTAACCCAAGGTTTGCAAGGACAGTAAGATCTGAAGTTACCGATCCCCCTTTTCCCAAGATTCTGTATTTTCAAAACTCGATTCAACCGCATAGGTAACAGTAAATGGGGTTTGTTTATTATTTTACAATATCAAGTTAAAATATTAGACAAGACAATTGAATTCCATATGTAATAAATTATTGTTACCAAATCCCCATTGACCTAATATTTTATCATGTCTCATTGTCTTACAGTATGTTAACGTGTACTTAAACACAAAAGGTAGGATCTATTGAGTTTTCAATCCCTATGGTCAATAAGGCTTTGCACTGCCACTCTACGCTGGTGCTGTCTACGTCAAGCTTGGCGTGCAAAGCCCTATGGTCAATGAGGCTTTGCACTGCCACTCTACGCTAGCGCTGCCTACGTCAAGCTTGGCGTGCAAAGCCCTATGGTCAATGAGGCTTTGCACTGCCACTCTACGCTAGCGCTGTCTACGTCAAGCTTGGCGTGCAAAGCCCTATGGTCAATGAGGCTTTGCACTGCCACTCTACGCTAGCGCTGTCTACGTCAAGCTTGGCGTGCAAAGCCCTATGGTCAATAAGGCTTTGCACTGCCACTCTACGCTAGCGCTGTCTACGTCAAGCTTGGTGTGCAAAGCCCTATGGTCAATGAGGCTTTGCACTGCCACTCTACGCTGGCACTGCTTACGTCAAGCTTGGCGTGCAAAGCCCAATGGTCAATGAGGCTTTGCACTGCCACTCTACGCTAGCGCTGTCTACGTCAAGCTTGGCGTGCAAAGCCCAATGGTCAATGAGGCTTTGCACTGCCACTCTACGCTAGCGCTGCTTACGTCAAGCTTGGCGTGCAAAGCCCAATGGTCAATGAGGCTTTGCACTGCCACTCTACGCTAGCGCTGTCTACGTCAAGCTTGGTGTGCAAAGCCCTATGGTCAATGAGGCTTTGCACTGCCACTCTACGCTAGCGCTGTCTACGTCAAGCTTGGCGTGCAAAGCTTTATGGTCAATAAGGCTTTGCACTGCCACTCTACGCTAGCGCTGTCTACGTCAAGCTTGGCGTGCAAAGCTCTATGGTCAATAAGGCTTTGCACTGCCACTCTACGCTAGCGCTGTCTACGTCAAGCTTGGCGTGCAAAGCCCTATGGTCAATGAGGCTTTGCACTGCCACTCTACGCTAGCGCTGTCTACGTCAAGCTTGGCGTGCAAAGCCCTTTGGTCAATAAGGCTTTGCACTGCCACTCTACGCTAGCGCTGTCTACGTCAAGCTTGGCGTGCAAAGCCCTTTGGTCAATAAGGCTTTGCACTGCCACTCTACGCTAGCGCTGTCTACGTCAAGCTTGGCGTGCAAAGCCCAGTGAGGTGTTGGTATAGTCGGGCTTCGTGTGTTGAAACTCACCTGTAGAGTTGCAAGACGAGGCCGCTTGTATCGTAGTCTCCCGTGATGCCTCAGCTCCGAGAACTGTTGCCTTGGACGCTCGGACGGCCACTGGAACCAAGAGAATACACGTTACAGGCAACTTGTGGGGAAGGAGCTTTTATTTATTTGTTTGTTTCTGTTATATATTATATTTTTTGTCACATATTCAAATTAATAAAGGGTGTTTTGTGGTTTTTATTCTTGCTATTTTTATGATTTTCCATTATCATTATCGGTACACATAGTTCTATATATTGACATCCTTTGTAAATCAGTTTTGTAGCTGAATAGGACAGACACTAAATAAGGGGGTGACATATTTTAAGGGTACTTTTGACAATATTTTAGAGCATTGTAATGGAAGTTGAGAAATCAGGAGTCCCGTACAGTCGTATGGAGACACCATGAGCTTCGTTTGCCTGTCTTACACTTAACACTAGTGTAAGTCAGTGTAATATTTGTATAACGTTCGCCAGTAATTAAAACTTACCCTAGTGTAGCCATGGGCGCCCGTAGGAATTTTGTCAAGGGGGGTGGGCAATGACAAATTGAAAGTAATCTACATGTACAGACTAACAGAACACCCACCTACTTGCACAACCCCCCCCCCCCTAGCCTGGCCACTAGCACATACCCTTGGGGATCAGGGGGCAAGTTATTAAGATAACTGCAGGTCTATCTGAGAGGAAATTGAGAGTGTAGTTAGTTCCTGCCAAAGGGGGCAAGTGCCCAGCCTTCGCCCCCCTTCCCCCTCAATTAAAAATCAAACAGAAAGTGCATGTTGGTTGCCTAGCTGCGATATCACAGGGGCTACAGCAAGTGCTGTTACCTCGCGGAGAAATGTTGAACCCAGTTTCTACGGTGCCTTGCATTCACTCTGTTCCAAGATACATCCGAGTACTGATGGTTGCCTAGCTGCGATATCACAGGGGCTACAGCAAGTGCTGTTACCTTGCGGAGAAATGTTGAACCCAGTTTCTACGGTGCCTTGCATTCACTCTGTTCCAAGATACATCCTAGTACTGATGGTTGCCTAGCTGCGATATCACAGGCGTCATAGGAAGTGCAGGAGGTTTGTACAGTGGCTATGTAACTCGTGTAAGACGCTTTGCTACACTACCAGTGTAGGACCCAGTGTAAGACAGGCAAACGACTCAACAAGTCTTCTAGTCCGTCCACTCATAACACCCCCCATGGACCCACCTGAGAGCGAGAGATGTGTCCGTTGTTTCACGTCGTGGGCCCCTCGGTACAGCTGGGGGATGAAACCCCTCCACTTGTCGGTGGACTGAAGGTGGCCGTCATGGCAGGGGTGTCCACTTGTCGGTGGACTGAAGGTGGCCGTCATAGCAGGGGTGTCCACTTGTCGGTGGACTGAAGGTGGCCGTCTTGGCAGGGGTGTCCACTGAAAGACAGAGATCACAGAGTTTAGGCCGGCGTTCAGTGGGTTACGGGGATGTGTCAGTACAACACATGCCTGCCTGCTTACAGAGCTGAAACTATTGAAGCACAGAGGACAGTGCTTAAATTTTACTTTAACCAATAACCATCCGGATCAAACAGTTAAAACTAGTTTTACTAAAGAATTAGAGATTCTATTTGTTAGTTTTTTTTAATCCAATAACCTGTGACCGTTGGTCAAAGCACTCAGACATAATATCTGTGTTGACTACACATCCACATGTTTCGGGGGGTTGGGGGGGGGGGGGGGGGGAAATAGACGTACAGTATCATAGATGAGTTGGCAAAGAAAGAAAGAAAGGTTGGCAAAGTAAGTGGGACGGGCTAAGACAGAAGATATGAAGTAGTTCTGACAACTGCATACCTAGTCTTCCTCTTCAATGTGCCGTGTGTTTGATAGGAGTCCCAACATGAGGCGACGATCCCTCGAAGTTCCCTTCCTCTTGCATCTGTGTCTGTGTGTGGATCCTAGTTGCGCCTGTCTTTGGTTCCACAGCTGTCCTCTCTTGTGAGCAGTGCTGGAGTCATCCACTGAAAGACAGATCACAGAGTTTAGGCCGGCGTACAGTGGGTTACGGGGATGTGTCAGTACAACACATGCCTGCCTGCTTACAGAGCTGCAACTATTGAAGCACAGAGTCACAGTGCTTATATTTTACTTAAAAAAAAAACAATACGGATCAAACAGGTACTACTAGTTTTACCAAAGAATTATAGATTCTATTTGTTGCAAATTTTTTGAATCCAATCACTTACACAGCTTATCTATGTTGACTACACATCCACACGTTTCTGGGGGGGGGGGGGGGGAGTTAGACGTACAGTATCATAGATGAGGGCCGGACAACCAAACAAGACGTTGATTGGGAAAACTGTGGCAATGGGAAGACTTCCCATGCAAGTGGACGTACACAATGGTTGGCAAAGTAAGTGGGAGGGGCTAAGACAGAAGATATGAAGTAGTTCTGACAACTGCTTACCTAGTCTTCCTCTTCAATTTGCCGTGTGTTTGATAGGAGTACCACGATGAGGCGACGATCCCTCGAAGTTCCCTTCCTCTTGCATCTGTGTCTTTGTGTGAATCCTAGTTGCGCCTGTCTTTGGTTCTACAGCTGTCTTCTCTTGTGAGCAGTGCTGGAGTCATCCACTGAAAGACAGAGATCGCAGAGTTTAGGCCGGCGTACAGTGGGTTACGTTTACAGATCTGCAATTATTGATGTACAGTCAAAGTGCTTAAATTTTACTTAAAAAAATAACCATCCGGATCAAACAGTTAACTAGTTTTGGCAAAAATTAGAGATTCTATTTGTTAGTTTTTTGAATCCAATAACCTGTGACTGTTGGTCAAAACACTCACACAGCTTATCTGAGTTAAGACTACACGTCTATATGTTTAGTAGGGGGGGGGGGGGATTAGACGTACAGTATCATAGATGAGGGCAGGACAACGAGGCAAGACGTTGATCGGGAAAACTGTGACCATGGGAACACTTCCCATGCAAGTGGACGTAGACAATGGTTAGCAAAGTAAGTGGGAGGGGCTAAGACAGAAGGTATGAAGTAGTTCTGACAACTGCTTACCTAGTCTTCCTCTTCAATGTGCCGTGTGTTTGATAGGAGTCCCAAGATGAGGCGACGATCCCTCGAAGTTCCCTTCCTCTTGCATCTGTGTCTTTGTGTGAATCCTAGTTGCGCCTGTCTTTGGTTCCACAGCTGTCTTCTCTTGTGAGCAGTCATAAGCTGCCTTCCGCTTGCGCCTGTCTTTGATTCTACAGCTGTCTTCTCTTGTGAGCAGTCATAAGCTGCCTTCCGCTTGCGCCTGTCTTTGGTTCTACAGCTGTCTTCTCTTGTGAGCAGTCATAAGCTGCCTTCCGCTTGCGCCTGTCTTTGGTTCTACAGCTGTCTTCTCTTGTGAGCAGTCATAAGCTGCCTTCCGCTTGCGCCTGTCTTTGATTCTACAGCTGTCTTCTCTTGTGAGCAATTATAAGCTGCCTTCCTCTTGCGCCTGTCTTTGGTTCTACAGCTGTCTTCTCTTGTGAGCAGTCATAAGCTGCCTTCCGCTTGCGCCTGTCTTTGGTTCTACAGCTGTCTTCTCTTGTGAGCAATCATAAGCTGCCTTCCGCTTGCGCTTGTCTTTGATTCTACAGCTGTCTTCTCTTGTGAGCAATCATAAGCTGCCTTCCTCTTGCGCCTGTCTTTGGTTCTACAGCTGTCTTCTCTTGTGAGCGGTGCTGGTGTCATAAGCTGCCTTCCTTTAGCGCCTGTCTTTGGTTCTACAGCTGTCTTCTCTTGTGAGCAATCATAAGCTGCCTTCCTCTTGCGTCTGTCTTTGGTTCTACAGCTGTCTTCTCTTGTGAGCAATCATAAGCTGCCTTCCGCTTGCACCTGTCTTTCGTTCTACAGCTGTCTTCTCTTGTGAGCAGTCATAAGCTGCCTTCTGCTTGCGCCTGTCTTTGGTTCTACAGCTGTCTTCTCTTGTGAGCAGTCATAAGCTGCCTTCCGCTTGCGCTTGTCTTTGATTCTACAGCTGTCTTCTCTTGTGAGCAGTCATAAGCTGCCTTCCGCTTGCGCCTGTCTTTGGTTCTACAGCTGTCTTCTCTTGTGAGCAATCATAAGCTGCCTTCCGCTTGCGCCTGTCTTTGATTCTACAGCTGTCTTCTCTTGTGAGCAATCATAAGCTGCCTTCCACTTGCGCCTGTCTTTGGTTCTACAGCTGTCTTCTCTTGTGAGCAGTCAAAAGCTGCCTTCCTCTAGCGCCTGTCTTTGATTCTACAGCTGTCTTCTCTTGTGAGCAATCATAAGCTGCCTTCCGCTTGCGCCTGTCTTTGGTTCTACAGCTGTCTTCTCTTGTGAGCAGTCATAAGCTGCCTTCCTTTAGCGCCTGTCTTTGATTCTACAGCTGTCTTCTCTTGTGAGCAGTCATAAGCTGCCTTCCGCTTGCGCCTGTCTTTGATTCTACAGCTGTCTTCTCTTGTGAGCAATCATAAGCTGCCTTCCTCTTGCGCCTGTCTTTGGTTCTACAGCTGTCTTCTCTTGTGAGCAATCATAAGCTGCCTTCCTCTTGCGCCTGTCTTTGGTTCTACAGCTGTCTTCTCTTGTGAGCAATCATAAGCTGCCTTCCGCTTGCACCTGTCTTTGGTTCTACAGCTGTCTTCTCTTGTGAGCAGTCATAAGCTGCCTTCTGCTTGCGCCTGTCTTTGGTTCTACAGCTGTCTTCTCATGTGAGCAGTCATAAGCTGCCTTCCTTTAGCGCCTGTCTTTGATTCTACAGCTGTCTTCTCTTGTGAGCAGTCATAAGCTGCCTTCCGCTTGCGCCTGTCTTTGATTCTACAGCTGTCTTCTCTTGTGAGCAATCATAAGCTGCCTTCCTCTTGCGCCTGTCTTTGGTTCTACAGCTGTCTTCTCTTGTGAGCAATCATAAGCTGCCTTCCGCTTGCGCCTGTCTTTGATTCTACAGCTGTCTTCTCTTGTGAGCGGTGCTGGAGTCATAAGCTGCCTTCTTCTTGCGCCTGTCTTCTGTTCTGCAATCGCCTGTTTCTCTTCTTAGCGGTTCTGTAAGAAAAAATAAAGTTTCAATTATATCAATATAGTATTATTTTTTATCTATAGCTGATATTATGTGTTGCAAATACCGTAAATGCTATATTTGTCAATACACATTTAAAAAAGGAAAGTTATCTTCTATTCAGCATCTTTGAATCTTTCCCTACATTTTAAGAGTGTCCTATGTACAACACCAGAGACCCATCAGCTTACCTAGTTCTGCTTGCGGGAGTACCACTCGCTGGTGGGAGAACTTCACAGGGTGAGGTGGTCGGCAGTACCGCTGCTGCAGTAGCTTCGTAGTCTGCGTCTTCTACGATAAGAGAGGACAATATTAGTGAGTAGGTATGTCCTATACAGTATATTTCTGTATCTTTACGGACATTGTGTCCTACACAAGACCATCAGCTTACCTAGTTCTGCTTGCGGGAGTACCACTCGCTGGTGGGAGAACTTCACAGGGTGAGGTGGTCGGCAGTACCGCTGCTGCAGTAGCCTCGTAGTCTGCGTCTTCTACGCTAAGAGAGGACAATATTAGTGAGTAGGTTTGTCCTATACAGTATATTTCTGTATCTTTACGGACATTGTGTCCTACACAAGACCATCAGCTTACCTAGTTCTGCTTGCGGGAGTACCACTAGCTGGTGGGAGAACTTCACAGGGTGAGGTGGTTGGCAGTACCGCTGCTGCAGTAGCCTCGTAGTTCGCGTCTTCCCCGCTAGTCTTGGGACTGGGTCTTCGACGGACTTCAGCGGACCCAAAATCACAAGAAAAGCAGACATTAGTGAAATCATTTGGTGTTAATGTATTTGATTGAGCATAGAATTATAGAGCAGAAAATATAGGACTGGCAGTGGCGTACGCAGGAATATATTTCGGAGGGGGCTGTCCAAAGTAGAACCACTGTGAAAAGGTGCTCAACAAACGACACAAAGGGTGGGGGGGGTCCCCCACAATAGCGCCGCAATTTTTAAAAAATCCGTACTTTTTAAATGGTTTTCATGTGTTTTAGAGGCAAGCAAGGTGCTTAGGTGAACAGGATACGAGTTACAACTTTGACCAAGCCATTTAATAATTAGCACAATTAGCAATAGAGAAATCAATACACGTAAATCTATTTAATTTTTTGCCTAAATTTAGATGATTTGCAGAGCATAATTAAAGCTGGGATTTCGAGGAGCCCCCAGCCCCCCCCCCCCCCCCCCCGTGGATACGCCACTGAGGACTGGTATCATTGCAGTCAAAAGGTGCAAGACATTCAGTAGAATCATTGATCTGATCTGTATGGCCCGATAAATTTAGTTACAACAATAATACGACGATAAAAATTGGGTTTAGGAGCCAGTTAATGTGTTGCATCCCCCCCCCCCCCTCCCCCCACCATATACACAAACAATGATCACTGCCAGGTGGGTCATATGACGTCGGCTCATTTGTCGCCTCTCACGACAAGCAGAGCCACGTCCAGAAAGAAGACGTTAAACTATCTGGTGGCAAAGATAGCAACCAACCAAGAATGACAATGACACATGTATAAGATAGTCATAATATGAGATAACAGTGAGCAACAGTGGCGCACACCCCACGGGAGCAGGGTAGCGGCCGCTCCAGTAGCCAACGGGGGGGGGGGGGGGGGGGTCTGGGGGGGTCCGCATGAGAAAAAAATGTGAAAGAAGAAATGTGAAACAAAAATAAAATAATAACACACTAGAAAAGAAGAAAGTCCAAATCCTAAAGGAAAGAATGGATGGGTATAACCACAGATAACTAATTACTGGTATAACCATTGTGTTTAAAATACCCTTAATGGTATAACCAATGGTATAATATTATCCCGACATGAATGTATTTCCTTAAAGAAGATAGGGTTGCAACCTTGGAAAATACAATAACGGGATCGCTATTTGGCCACGGCGAGCGGGGGGGGGGGGGGGGTACAAAAAGTTTCCTCACATTGATTACCTTTAGTTTTGATGTTCGCACTACTCATAGTATAAACAAAAATGCACTACGAAATCCATACTGTTATATACGGGATGGTTGGCAACCCATATTCAGATTTATAACAAAACAACACTTGGCCTGCAAATTATGTTCATTATGTCAGTGGAGGCGCTCACACCACTACTCGTGTCACCATTAGGGATGGATGGGACGTCGGACGTTATAATTGCATTAAAAACAAACACTTAAAACCACGTCAAAAACAAGTATTTTTTTTTAAATCGCCTGCGGCGCTGTTGGTGGGGGCCATCCCCCCACTCCCCCCACTGTTTCATTTGTCCGGTCCCTTTTCCCTTTGGGTATTTGTCCCAGATTTCCTGATTTGAAATATGGTCACTTTAAACAATATACGATTTTCGCAGTCAGGATTACCAACATTTATCAGCACAGGTAACACATTTTATTTTAAAAAGAACATGTAATCTCGTCAACTAGATCACATATTTTCAAACTACTTTTCTTAAACGTGCGTATACCCAGCGTAACCTGCGGACACCATCTACTAGGCCTATATAACAGGATTAAGTTATTGCTTACATTAGCTTGGAAAGTACTCTAAAACTCGTAAAATGCCACCAAATGCAATGAGAGGACCAACAAATTTTCTCGGGCTATGCGCCCCAGACCCGCACAAGCTCCGGGGGGCGTCCCCATTGTAGTTCCCGGAACTAGGGGGGGGGGGGGGGCAGGGTCACGAAGAAAGTCCCTCCAGTAGTTCAAAATAGGGTGTGCGCCACTGGTGAGCAATTAAGACTGTCAAGGGAGGGGGGGGGGGGGGGGGGTGAGTAGAAATACGCGCGAGAACCCTCTCTGCGGGCAGCGGTCACCAACGCACCTTGACTTGACAACTAGGTCACATGACGTGAGGGGGTGATTGGAGGCTACATGACACAGCAGGGATTGGAGGAAGGTACACGTACAAGACAGGAGGGGGGGGGGGGGGGTGGGGCACATCAATGCCTCGTGCTATCATCTCGTGACACACTCATGTACACAGGCCGACCTATCAATGATTCTAGGTACTTCACGTACTCACTCGATTATTTGTTTGGCTCAATGTTCGGCCACCTTCGTCGATAAGAAATAACGATCAATAACAATTTAATTATAATTAATTTAATATCTCAGAGGATTTGAAGGATGTTAACTAAAAATTATGATTTATATTTTATGTGTACAAAAAGTATGAATTATAATAAAAAAACATCGGTTGAAATGAAACGTCGAGGTGGGTTCCTTCCCGTGGTGACCGGTGCCCGCAAAGAGGGCTCTCGTGCATATCTTGTCATTCCTGTATTCGTCTCATACGGCCTTCATCATCTTTCCTCTTCCAACTTGTACCTACTTGCTGCCCTCTATGCGACCTGACGCCTCCTGTAAGAACCTACACCGATCCTGTCGCGTGTAACGGGTCGTAGCTTTGTTAGTACGCGAGCCAGTTGTGAAAATTCAAAATTCTCTTTCACAAGATCAAATTATTAATTGTTGAGCCCTATTCCGCGAAAAATACAGGCAAAAACCAGAAAATTTGAACTAATGAGGCATAAGAGGGGGGGGAGGAGGGGGGGGGGGCGAAGGCACCCCAGTACACGCGCATGGTCAGCACACAACAATAACCTAATTTTAAACATTAATTACATGTTCACATCATTTAAACATCAATTAACATTTTGATTATAACATTGGGAGTATTTAGGGGCATACAGGTGTTCCCACTTGTTTTTATGTGTTGCATCATCCTTGACCTTTTTGTCCTTATCATCCTTAATTTAATTATCTGTCAAGAATGATACAACACATAAAAACAAGTGGGAACACCTGTATGCCCCTGAATACTCCCAATATTATAATCAAAATGTTAATTGATGCTTAAATGATGTTAAAATATAATTAAATTTAACGAACGGTAAAAGGCGCAGTTTTAAAAGCTGATAGTTGGACTGCTCAGCGGTGTCAAGGGGTATAGAATGCACATTTGGACTGTACGACGTGTAGGACTGTATTGTGATTAGTCAGCGGATCTGTGGCAGACATGAACGCAACTCTTGGAACCCAACAAAGAGTCATCGTTGACTTCTGGTCCAATTGCGTCGACTAATTACTTATTACAACTACTTATTTAAGATATCTGAATGTGCATTGAGTGTTTGATGAATTACTTAGTGTGGAAATCAAAATGTTCTTCAAATATCGCATGTTTACCTGATTTGACGTAGATTTGTTTTTAATTACTCTACGAACTACTTTATAATGATATAAGACAAAGCTACGTGGCCACTCAACAGTTGTAAAATGCCACCATCAATAATGCAATGAAAAACAAAATCCCGGGTAAACTGGGCGGTTTTACAAATCCCGCCCAAAATGTATGTAGTCTTACACATATTGAAACATGTTTTGTATAAAATATGATGGAAAAAATATGACTTTTTCTCCAGGAAATGCACGTTTTAATATCAAACAATTTGCGGTGGATGCAGAGATAGAAGGTAGTGAGTTGTCCACAGGGTGTGGCCGTATCACAGAGTTTAAAATCGCCCCTGGCCTCCCCCAGAATACCCATTATACAAAAGTATGAACTTTCTCCGTGTAAGATCGTATACACTAGTATGACACCGCTGGGACTGTCTACTCCCGTGTTAATGAGAAGATCAGCAGCAAAGTAGATATTAAAATAAAGTAAAGTCTTACCTGGCCATGAGAAGTGCAGAAACACAACCGGCCCGTACGAAGCACTGACCGAGACTGACTGAGTGAGTCATCCCTTGCGTGTGACGTAGTCGGCCCTGAGTGATAAGCTTGGCGGGAGATATCCGCTACAGCCACAACACAGCGTATACACATTGAATTACAACAATACTGAAAATACAAGAATAGACCTAATGTGAGAATAAAATAAAATAAATACATAAAATAAATTCGTATTTATAGAGTCTATTCACTCAGTAACAAGACTGATTTTCAGTGGCAGAAACAGAAACAGAACAGGTGAGAAACAGAGGTACCACTCTTGAACGAAACGGTGCCTATATAGGTACTAAGAGATACCATTTTATTGGAGACCTATCTAATATCAACAAAATAAGTTCGTATTTACTCCTTACCCACTCAGCTACAAGAACTGACCTGTGCCTGGCGGAGGAACTGCCGTGTTCATGGTGGAGGAACTGACCGGTGCCCAGTGGAGGAACCGAGAATTCGAGTCGGTGACGTTTCACAAATGGACGTGAGACGTCGTGAAGAGGGGTTTACAAAGTAAGAGTTTTTTTTTTACAGTTTTATTAATTTACGGTTATAAGTCTATAGCGTTCTCCATATATTTTGTGTCGTCTGTAGCCCTGATAATATGTAGCTGGGGCATCGAACCACAGTTTCGAAAGAAACAAAACAGGTACCATTAAATTACCACGTTTTTTTTTTTAGCTCTGGTGAAGAAGTAAAGTAGGATGATTACCTACACCGTAATCGTTGTTTTACGGCTCTTCAAACATATCTTTAGTTTTAAAATCGTTTCAGAGACCGATCGGTAAGAACGAATCTACGAATGAAGAAAATAAATGAAGTAAATAATATATACCAAGGATTAATAAAAATAATAAAATTTAGATTAAATACCTAATCGAAGTTTTTACAGGCATTTTCAAACATATCTTTAGTTTTAAAATCGTTTCAGAGACCGATCGGTAAGAACGAATCTACGAATGAAGAAAATAAATGAAGTAAATAATATATACCAAGGATTAATAAAAATAATGAAATTTAGATTAAATACCTAATCGAAGTTTTTACAGGCCTTTTCAAACATATCTTTAGTTTTAAAATCGTTTCAGAGACCGATCGGTAAGAACGAATCTACGCATGAAGAAAATAAATTAAGAAAATAATATATACCAAGGATCCGGCTTGGCTGTATAACAGCGTTATTAATAATAATAATAGAATTTGGATTACCTACCTAATCGTAGTTTTTTAAGGGCACTTTAAACATATCTTTAATTTTAAATCGTTTCAGAGACTGATCGGTAAGAACGAATCTACGAATGAAGAAAATAATACATACCAAGGACCTGGCTCGGCTGATACACTGTTTTTAATAATAATAATAATAATAATAATAATAATAATAATAATAATAACTTTGGAGAAGATACCTACTGATAACATATACCTTATATAGTGGGTAGTGTTGTTAAAAACATGAAAATGAAAAGAAAATGTGATTAAGTGTTTTTTAGAACTAGCGTCATGGGCTGACAGGCTAATAGGTAGGCATATGACAAGTAGAAGTTTTTTTAGAGGAAAAACTGCAATTTTTCTAGCAAATGAAAGTACGTAACACTATAGTTAGCACAAAACTGATAAACACACTGTATATACACCGTACGAGTTTCGTATGCGTACGACTAACGGTAGGGTGCAGTGAATTTATTCAAATATCTTTGTTTACATTGGTTTTAGTACCTTGTTTATTTTTTTACGGCCAAACGGTTCGGTTTAGCGGCAAACGGTTTTCATTTTCGTGATCGCCGCGTCGTGTTGTATCGAAATCAATTTTAAAACGAGAAAATGCCAAAAACACGAAATTCGTCAATGCAATTGTAGAGGTTTCAAAATTTTCAATCGCTCTTAGCTAACAAACGGTTCGACCAATGTTTTATTTTTATTTTTATTATTTTTTTCCCGCTAAACGGTTAGTGGCAGGTGTAAACTAGATTCAATTGGCGCCCATACCCGCCGAGCTAGGGCTACCCAAAATCTCAAATTTTGGAAATGGTGATGAAATTTGGAGACTTTTCTGATTTTGATTTTTTTTTTTTTTTTTTAACATGACGATTAAATTAAAGGGGGACTTCGATAACTCCTAAATAACATTAGATAAATTCTAACCCCTATCGTTTACCCGTGAGAAAATAAATTAGGCGAAAATATGAGATTTTCAAACACGTATTTGACGACACCCGACGTCGACGGGTAAAATTTACCGACACTATTGTTTTCAGTTTTGAAAGGCCTATCGTACGGAGTAAAAAATTACGATGCCTCACGTCACGACGCTACCGACGCTATTTTTAACTCGGTGACCGTTGGTCCGATCGGCCTCGTTCTTTCACCATCACGTGCGGAATCATCATTCCAGCGCACCATATGAATTTGGTATTTCTTAGATCATCGGTCACCGTACCTAAATTTTTTTATCCCGGCCAACTTAGCGTCGCGACGCCGTCGATTCGACCGTCGGGTCCACGTCGTTGAGACAAACTCGTAGATAGGCAGCACGGCTTAGTAGGTCGAACGCCTGCTATAGATTTTTATTTATTGTCACGTGACGTGCACGTAGCACACCCCTGGCGATTTAAATCTAAATTAATAACTCAGCCGGTTGACAAACTACGTGCACGAAAACTGGTAACCGTCAAATTTGGATGAGTTTGGAGGAACAATTAGGTAAAAATCATTCAAGTCCATCAAAATGTAATCGGTACAAAATAATTCATGTTTATTGTACTATACAACACTTAAAGCAACTTATAAGTACATTTCCGGAATCAATTCTAAATACATTTTCTTAGACAATTACATGAGTGAAACTTAATTACTAAATACATTAATTTTTATTGTTAGCGTAGGGACAAGAGAATATAAGCTACCAGTGTTTGTTGTTAATTTGAAGGCGATGCAAAGAATTTGGGAAGAGAATACATTTGTCACAAATCAAGTTTTACGATAATGTTGATCACGTCACATAGAATAGTCTGTTTTCAGAATTGATCTAAGACCCTTAGATAGAAGTAATCACGGATCTCTAGATCTTCAATGACAACAATGCACAACAGTGAAAAATATACCTTAACATAACGTTCGAAAACTCGTTGTTATTGTTGAGCACAATTCTGAAAATTTTCTATAGCGTAACTTACGTCCAACTGGTACACAATGAATCTAGCCTTGAAACTTGCTTGTCATTGATTAGCATTACAGAATACACAATAAGAATTTTTTTGGGATATAGTTTAGTCATCTAGAACTTTCTTACTAGATACTATTTTTTGGGTTTTAAATAGTGTGATAAATAATATTATAATATTGACTTTTTAGTAAGAATTTTTAATGAAAATAGATTAGATATACATAAGATTTCAATTTACCGTCAACACATACTGTAAACTTAGACTTATCTAGTGTTAAAGAAATGTTATGTTTATAAAAATATGAAGATAGCATAGTCGGGTCAGAAATGCATCTTGAAGAGAAACGCAATACATTTTAACCATTCTTCTTCATTTGGTTTTAAACACATTTAAGAAAATGTAAACAAATTAACATTTATACATTGATCAACATTGTTTAGGTAAAATTATAGAAGCCAACAGCTTACCCAGTAGGGGTGACTGTCCAAAGTTCAAAGAGAAGTAAAAACATAACAAGTACACAAGAACAAAATCTACCCAACGCGCTTGGCTTGGCTTGGCTTGGCTTGGCGAGTGCGAAGAATTATGAGTAAGGCAACTCGTGCCCGAGGTATACACTCATCTCATCCCCAGTCAAATACCACCCTCGCAGTCACCCTAAGAGGAAAACACTCCTCTACTGTTATAAGCTTTGTTCACCCGTCTTTCACTGGGTCCTACACTGGCCAGTGTACAGTTTATTCCACGTAGAGATTGCAGTAGGTAGTTGCATTTCTCTGCGACTGTCTACCCCCACCTACCCCTTGTGGACAACTTTCTCACTCGCCACAACGGGTGGGTGGGGGTAGACAGTGGCAGAGAAATGCAACTTGTACTGCAATCTCTACGTGGAATAAACTATACCAAAGTGTCTTATATCATTTAAATAGCCAGTGTAAAAATCTCCTGCACTGGCTACACTAGTGTACGTTTTAATTACAGCCGAACGCAATACAAATACACCGACTTACACTAGTGTAAAGTGTAGGACAGGCGAACGAAGCTACAGTCATGAGAATCCTAAGTCGATTTGCAGGCTTAGAACTGGGTAGTAATCAAATGTTTCACGGGTAGAAAGTACATACGCCAAAACGCATTCATCTTGAAAATCATTACAATAAAACAATTCAACAACACCGTTGAGAATAGACGATAAGTTTCACATTATTACTTCTAGACATTCGTTCAAACATCTACCCATTAATAAAAACACATTTGCGATAATTATTATCACTGATATTTCTTTTATGACTTGTTTTTAGCTGTCTTTACACTTGTACATTAGTCTTAACATAAACACTTGACATTGTTCGTGGTTACAAATTGTTCCTTACACTAAACGGGCGGAGGGGGACGAAACTACGACAGCTTGACTATGACGGACGTGGACTTGCGTCGAACCTTCTCATCCGGTTCCGGTTTGACGGGGAAAAGGGTCGAGAGGGAACATTTCCTCGTGTTTGTAACGACGGGTTTCGTTTCCGCGGTCGTTCCGCTCCTGAACTTCTCGATAGCCCTCGTGTACGAACCGGTGCACAGCCTCTTGACTCCGTCTTCCGTCCTGGGCGGCCGCGGGTTGGCTGACCAGTGGGCGTCGACGTTCACGGTTGGGGGCGTGGTCAAGATGTCCGTTGTAGCCGCCACGGTGTAGTGGGCGTCGACGTTCACGGTTGGGGGCGTGGTCAAGATATCCGTTGTGGGGGGAGTCGCCGCGACGGACCAGTGGGCGTCGACTTCCGTTGTGGGAGGCGTTGCCGCCACGGACTCGTGGGCGTCGACTTCCGCTGTGGGGGGCGTGGCCACGAAGTTCACCTCCTCCCACGAGAGCGAGCTAAGCGTCTCACTGCCGGGCGTGAGACAACCGCTCGTCTCACTGGATAGTGAGACGGAACGAAGAAAGTCTGTAGCTGTGTTCTCGTTTGTCTGGTCTACGTCTCTCGTAGCCGGAACACCGTTCTCTACAGCCGGCGTACAAACCGTGTCCTGCGCTTGAGCCCGCGCGACGAGCGTCCTGTAAGACTTGGTCCGGTTCTTCTTCTTGGTATTGGTGGTTTCGATGTCGATGTCTGGTATGAACAACCGCAGAGCGGTCGGACCCGTCGGGAACTTCGCGCTCGGGTCTTTGGCGATGATGGGCGTTGGTATCGCCCACAACGCCTTGTCGGCGGAGGTCATGGTGACCTCCAAGGAGGTCTTGGTGACCACCTCCTGGTGGCGATTGTACGCCGATATCAACTGGGCTACCGTGAAGGTCGGTTCATCCTCCGGTTCCCCCTCTTGGTCCCCTTTTGGCGAGGTTTCCGTTGTGTCCGGACCCCTTTTCTCTTGCTCTTTCACTCGGACCTGTGATTCATGATCCGCAATACTGTGTGTGTTGCCAACTACCGAGGACGTGTCTGCTTTGTTTTCAGCACTTTCTACACTCAGCAACTTCATGTGATTGGCCAAAGTTGTTTCAAAGTTTGAGATGGGTTCGTCTAACGTTTTGTCGTCGTCATTCGACTTCGTGTGATTGGCCAGAGCCACCTTGTGATTCGATTGTGATTGGTCCAATGTTTTGTCGTCTCCGTTTGATTGGATGCGATCAACGAAAGTCGTCTTGTATTTGGGCTCGACTGGTGTCTTGTCTTTGTAGCTCGATTTCGTGTTGTTGGCGAAAGTTGTCTCCAAGTTTGTGTTGCGATTGTCTACGAATGTTTTGTTGTCGTCGTTGTTGCGTCTCGTTCCGTTGGTCAAAGTTGTCTCGCCGTTCGAGGGCGGTTTGTAAAACGTTTTCTCGTCGTTTGCGAGATAACCGTTTGGAGTTTCGGTGTGTTCGGATACGGATGTTGTACTGGTCAGTTTGCCGCACTGTTCGAGAGTGTTTCTGAGCAGGGTTGGGCTCACGAGGGAGGTCGGACTCACAAGGGAGGTCGGGCTCACAATGGAGGTCGGGCTCACAAGGGAGGAGGGACTCACAAGGGATGGACTCACAAGGGAGGTTGGACTCGCAATGGAGGTCGGACTCACAATGGAGGACGGACTTACAAGGGAGGTCGGTCTCACAATGGAGGACGGACTCACAAGGGGGGTCGGGCTCACAATGGAGGTTGGACTCACAATGGAGTGTGGACTCACGAGTGAGGCTGGCACCGAAATGCAAGAATCAGAGTTCATCTTACGGAACGTTTTCTCTCTTCCCTCTACGGGGGCGGGGTCCGGGGTCTCCATCCCCCCCAGACAAGTCATGGGGGGCAGCTCGGCGGTGACAGCCCCCGTATAGGCCCCGCCCCTGCGCCCCCCACCCCCAGACATCCTCGTGAGCAGGTCCAGCCCCTCGTGTGAGCGCGACAGACTGCGCAGTCCGTACAGCTTCTCGCGCGACCTGCTGAACGACGGCGACAGACCAATCAGAGGGCGGTCCTCGCGCGTGCGCGATACCAGCGAGGTGTGAGACTCGCACATGCGCGTCTTCTTGTTGTACTGAGAGAGCAGCGTCGTCTTGCGCAGGTCGTTGTTGTTGTTGTTGCGCTGTTGCTGCACGACACGCTCGAACAGCGCCTCGCGTGACTTGGACAGGTACTTGCGGAGGTTCTTCTCGCCGGGGGCGGGGCTTGCGCCGGGGGCGGGGCTTGTGCGGCGGGGGGCGGGGCCCTGACGGGACAGCCAGCGGTGGCGGAGGAGAGTCTTGGCGGTGGGCCGGACGCTGGAACAAGCACAGACAAAGTAGTTAGTTTACAAAGACAACAGACTGTTAAATACCATAGTAGGACGGACACTGGCCGTGTTTAAGACTGTATATGTTCACCTAGACTGCGAAACTCCCGATTTTGTTTTGTTAGAATTGCTTTAAATGTGTTCAAATCGTCCCAAATGTAAATCCAAATGTGTCATCCTGTATAGAATTTAGTGCTCTTCCTTATTAATGTATCTTTGTTCCAATCAATATTTCCGTTTTTCAGATGATCTTATCATTACCTTTTGAATGGGATGTTGCTGGATACCTTTCACACCTAATTAAGAACATCTGCAAAACGGCAATATTTATCAGTTACAATTAGCGTTCATCATAGAAAAATAACTATAATTTAAAAGCCCCTTATAGCGAGCTTAGGCTCTTAGGGGCTATAGTCTCCATGGTGTAACTGTAACATGTATTTGTTAAATGTTAATACAAAAAAACCTTCAATCCTTCAAACAAAAACATTCATAAGGAAGAGCGTTAGACTGCTAAACAAGAGTCGACACTAAACATGTAGAGTAACAAAAAAAAAACATTCACAAGAAAGAGCCCAAGACTGCTAAACAAGAGTCAAGACACGTGGAGGAACCTACCCCGGTTCCCTGATCAGCAGCTGCCGAATGAAGTCCTTGGCGTCCTGGGAGACGTCCTCAAAGAGTTCCTCCGGGAAGTCCAGCTGAGCGCGGGAGATGTTGCAGAAGGTCTCCTGGTCGGTTTCACCACCGAACGGGGAGAACCCGGTGAGCAGGACATACGTAGTCACTCCCAGCGACCTGTGCAAGAGGTCACCAAACTTATGAGACATTTAAATGTTTAACAATCGATTGTTATTGAATTTAGAAAGATTCTTTCAAAAACGCAACAAAACTTAAATGAGCCGGGTAGTCTCTAAGTCAAAAACCGCAGAAAATGTTCATTATTAAATTATATCTCAAGATTGCAACAAGAAATCGAATATCTAAATCAGCAGCGCACTGTGCTTTGGTAAGCCCTACAGACTGAATAACATATTATAACCATTAGCGTAGTGATTGTGATATTAATTCGATAACTAGCAATAAAATTAATTATTTATAGAAGAACATACTGATTTTAATATAAGTCACAGCTTAGAGCATTCAATGTGTAGGGCTTACTTAACCACGGTGTGCTGTTGATTCAGATTTTCGATTTCGAAGCCCATTCTTGTGATGTAATTTAAAAATGAAAATGTTTTGCGGTTTTTAAGGTAGAGGTATCCTTCCCTGTTAAGCTAAGCAACATCAAAAATTAGAACAAATCACCTAGGGAATGACACTATGTTTATATCCTTGTGGCACTGTCAAAGCACACAGTGCGTAGTGAAGGAAGCAAAGTGCAGCTTACCACATGTCGGCGGCCAATGTGATGGGCTCGTAGTGAAGAATCTCGGGCGCTGAAACAAACCAAAACACGATGAGCGACAGAACAACCCGAGCACACCCGAGCTGCTTCCGTCTGTCTCTTCGGCGGTCGGAGGCCCTTACACCCTATTGCATGACACACTTTTGAAAACACGTTGGGCCATTTCGAATTAGAACGTTATTATTTTAAAACGTAAACCAACATCCACGGCGGTATAGTAGACTCCTCACAGAATTTCCAAAAATCGTTTCGCAACGAGTGGTTTAATGATAAGAGCAATGTCCCTTCCAAATTTCACGTTTCTAGGTTGAAAGGTTTGAGCTGGGCGTTGATGAGTCAGTCAGTCAGTCAGTCAGTCAGTCAGTCAGTCAGTCAGTCAGTCAGTCAGTCAGTCAGTCAGTCAGTCAGTCAGTCAGTCAGTCAGTCAGTCAGTCAGTCAGTCAGTCAGTCAGTCAGTCAGTCAGTCAGTCAGTCAGTCAGTCAGTCAGTCAGTCAGTCAGTCAGTCAGTCAGTCAGTCAGTCAGTCAGTCAGTCAGTCAGTCAGTCAGCCACACAGTCAGTCAGTCAGTCAGTCAGTCAGTCAGTCAGTCAGTCAGTCAGTCAGTCACTCAGTCAGTCAGTCACTTACTCTTTAACTCAGACAGTCACTCAGTTAATCAGTCAGTCAGTCAGTCAGTCAGTCAGTCAGTCAGTCAGTCAGTCAGTCAGTCAGTCAGTCAGTCAGTCAGTCAGTCAGTCAGTCAGTCAGTCAGTCAGTCAATTACACAACATTTCAAAATTACACAAAAATGTTTAGAGAATCTATCTGGTATTCCCGGTTGCCGGTGCGGGTGCGGTTTTGATCTCGCGGGGGCGGATGCGGATTGAATATGAACGTGGAGGTTTCGGATAACATATTTCCGACTCGCGAAGGTCCCTACCAATGTAGAATGTGGACTGCGGGGACTACACGATACACATTTCAACGTGTAATGTGTTCTTATCGTGAAAAAAAGATTTTTAAAATCTTCAAATGAAACCCGCAAGGATCAGATAGGAGTGTCCAGCTTATGTGTGCGGTCTCCTCTTGAACGCGTGAGTGTAGTGATCTACAGAAAATGGATTTTGATACAAAATTAAATTGAAACCCAAGGTTTTATGGGTATCATTTTCTTTGTAAAACTGCGCTTGATAATATATCCTAAATACGCAAGAATCCGTGTCGGATAAAGTTAAGAAATTTAGCTTTTAAGGGGACACCATATATCAAAAAATTTAAAATTTTACAAACATTAACCGATCATCCTGAAATTTTGTACACAGATACAACAACACCTTAATATTACGTGGTAATTTTTTAAAATTACGTGCTCTTTTTTTGATAATTTTTTGAGCGCATTCTCTTAAACTATGAGTACTTTAGTACTTTAAGACTAAGAGTAAACTCGATGCATAACTGGATTGCTCATTTGTTTAAATTACGGGGGGGGCGGGGGGTTCCCCCCTTATGCCCCCTCCCCTTATTTACGCCACTGCTTATGACTGAAGAAAACCTCGGGAAAGCCCTTCAGTTATGATTGCCGGTAGCTGGTATCGAACCAGCGACCTCGTGTGCGATATAAAAGACTTACCCACGTAGTCCGGCGTGCCCAGGATCTCGCGTATCTCGATACCTTCCAGGATCACTCTCGATATCTCGAAGTCGCAGAGCTTCACGTCACAGTTAGGGAAGTCCCCCATCATCACGAGGTTCTGCGGCTGTGGACAGACAGAGAATCGATATTACTCCAATCGATCAATTCAAGACAAGAAAATACTATATTCCTCGTTAATTAAACAGATAATGTACATTTAAGGTCCGTATTCGTAATCGTCCTCTACCCCTAGGGGCGCCCGTTGTTGCCAGGTAGCAATTGATGTCATTTCCCATAGAAAACAAATCCTTCCTATAGGGTACGCACAACTGACGTAACAGCCGAACTACAACAATGGAATAAATTAATTGAACTGGTGGACAAACAACCAGCTGTCAAAGTAATATCTTTGCAAATAATGAGGAGAAACAATTAGTTGTAACGATAGTAACTGCTCGCCGGTTAAAATTTACGTTCAGTAATGGACAGCAACTATCTGAAAGTTTGTAAACGTTCTGAACGTTTGTTTTTTCTAACTTCAGAACTTCATTTTTTTTCTGACAGCTTGTTTGTCCATCGGTTCAATTCATTTGTTTCATTGTTGGGTTTCGGTGTTGTGCGTACCCTATTGGTCAATGGAAAAGGCGACACCATGTTTCGGTTATGTATTATGTATGTACGTTTATGTATCGTATTAGAAAGCTAAATGAACACCTTACTACTGCTGGGTGTGATATAACGTGAAGACCTTGTGCACCAGCCTCGCCGTGTGTAACCGTGTGCACCAGCCTCGCCGTGTGTAACCGTGTGTACCAGCCCATGCAAGTGAATCAGTTCAACAATTGACCCCAGTTACTCGGGTCACACTCGTCACCTCATTACCCAAGTGATTAGCATGTCCAAATATGATCCGTGGAGAAAACCTACGAGACAACACCCAGCAATTAGACTTGAGCGCTTTGCATCCACCTTCTGAGCTCTTTGCGATCACGTGTTCTGAATTGATCTGAAGAAGTACTATAACAGATATACTACTACTATTTCAGTGTCTTTGGCCATAACACATTGATACATAATATCCTGGTTTGTAAACTGTGGAACCCTCGTTTCCTGTCAGTTAAATAGCTGTGATTTTTTTTTTAATCGTCTCAAAGTAGAATAAAATATGTCACCTGCTAGAACACATATTCTTACAAATAAAATCTTGAAATGAACTCTTTCTCTGCTTATTTTCTATAGTAATAGCACCCACTGCGTTGACGTAGATTAATTAAATTTTCTGTAACTTTTTTCATTCATCTTACTTACATCCTTACTTACTACAACAGATCGTAATGCGTTGAAAGTTATAATAAATTGAAGTAATCTGCATAAACGCAGCGGGTTGCGTTGGAAACACGCAGCCATACATGTGAACTAAGCTTTAGGTAGCAGTCCCAGGGCAGATAGGTATTTAAGGTCTTTGCTTATGTTCAGTTCCTGTGTTTCTGTTGTCTGCGAGTGTGAACCAAAGACATTGGAGTAGTAAGTGTTACCCTCCCACCGCCTTAGATACAGTTAGCAGACGTGTTGTCTCCAAGGAAGGCGGTGTGGGAGGGTCGCCAAATATCTCGACCTCGCGTGGTTGTGGAGGCGATGTCGGATAGAAAGTAGTCGAAGCAAAGAAGCGAACATTCATACACGAATCTGAGGCCCCAGGGTAGACAATGTAGCTATATTTATAATTTTTTTTTGAATTTGTACTTATTTCAGTGAATTTCAACTGCCCTGTTTTAGCCATGAGTTTTCACTGTCCCATAATTACCCCCCCCCCCCCCATGGTTACATTGTTAGGTGACTGTATTTATTTTCATTATTGGAGCTTAAAATATGTTCATCTAAGAAGCGATCGCTTCTACTCATTAAAACAGTCCATGAAGTCTATTTTATGAGTGGTTAACTCCTCAATACTCGTCCATCTGTCGCTATCCGGGCCGGGATCTTGAGAGATGACGTATGACGTATGACATATGATGTATGACGTATGACGTATGACGTATGACATATGACGTATGACGTATGGCGTATGACGTATAACGTATGATGTATGACGTATGGCGTATGACCTATGACGTATGACGTATGATGTATGACGTATGACGTATGACGTATGACGTATGACGTATGACGTATGATGTATGACGTATGACGTATGACGTATGACGTATGGCGTATGACGTATAACGTATGATGTATGACGTATGGCGTATGACCTATGACGTATGACGTATGATGTATGACGTATGACGTATGACGTATGACGTATGACGTATGATGTATGACGTATGACGTATGACGTATGACGTATGACGTATGACGTATGACGTATGACGTATGACGTATGACGTATGACGTATGGCGTATGACCTATGACGTATGACGTATGACGTATGACGTATGACGTTTGATGTATGACGTATGACGTATGACGTATGACGTATGACGTATGACGTATGACGTATGACGTATGACGTATGACGTATGACGTATGCAAAGTGCGCTGCTAATTGACAGATATCTCAAGGGGGCGGTGGACTGCAAGGTGGTGAGATATGATCTGCGTTGAGCCTGGGGGGTCGGACAGTAGTTAGGCAGGATGACTCGGTAGAATATCCGCAGACAAGTCTGTCTGGCATACATAGGCGTGCGCAGCGTCTAACATTAGACCCGGCCCAAGGTGGCGTGGTACAGCTGGGGCTTGGGGCCAAGCCCCCGCCGCTAGAGGCAATTTCGCCGCAGGCGAAACATTTTTCGGTTGATGCACTCCCCTACAACACTATTAGCTGCCTTGGGATCCATTTTTAAATGCATTTTACAGCTAAACCGTGCATCGTAGAGGGAAACGGGGCTTATTCTGGCATCACACAGACACCCTCACTAGACTCCCATACAACACTAGTGGCTGCCTTGGGATCAATTTATAATTGCATTTTACAGCTAAACCGTGCATCGTAGAGGGAAACGGGGCTTATTCTGGCATCACACAGACACCCTCACTTGACTCCCATACAACACTAGTGGCTGCCTTGGGATCAATTTATAATTGCATTTTACAGCTAAACCGTGCATCGTAGAGGGAAACGGGGCTTATTCTGGCATCACACGGGCACCCTCACTAGACTCCCATACAACACTAGTGGCTGCCTTGGGATCAATTTATAATTGCATTTTACAGCTAAACCGTGCATCGTAGGGGGAAACGGGGCTTATTCTGGCATCACACAGGCACGCTCACTAGACTCCCATACAACACTAGTGGCTGCCTTGGGATCAATTTATAATTGCATTTTACAGCTAAACCGTGCATCGTAGAGGGAAACGGGGCTTATTCTGGCATCACACGGGCACCCTCACTAGACTCCCATACAACACTAGTGGCTGCCTTGGGATCCATTTTTGATTGCATTTTACAGCTAAACCGTGCATCGTAGAGTAAAACGGGGCTTATTCTGGCATCACACAGGCACCCTCACTAGACTCCTATACAACACTAGTGGCTGCCTTGGAATCAATTTATAATTGCATTTTACAGCTAAACCGTGCATCGTAGAGGGAAACGGGGCTTATTCTGGCATCACACAGACACCCTCACTAGACTCCCATACAACACTTGTGGCTGCCTTGGGATCCATTTTTAATTGCATTCTACAGCTAAACCGTGCATCGTAGAGTGAAACGGGGCTTATTCTGGCATCACACAGGCACCCTCACTAGACTCCCATACAACACTAGTGGCTGCCTTGGGATCAATTTATAATTGCATTTTACAGCTAAACCGTGCATCGTACACCAGCCATCTTACTTAGCCAACAGTGATCCAAGTGTTCTAGTGTTCATACTGGATAGCTTTCTTACATGTTCCCGAATGTGCATATTGCAACATGTATGTTTTAATGCGATGATCACAACGCGTCCTAAGGCGTAAGGCGTAAAGCGTAAGGCGTAAGAAGTTCCACTCTTTGACACTTCTTACGCATTCCTCCATAAGACTTATGTAACTAAAGCATTAAAGCGGACAGCGGGAAAGAGGGAACTTTTTTCTTTGAAGTAAATTTATACGATTTTGTTTACTTAAGAGTGTGTACAAAATCAAAAAAAAAAAATGCCTGATATCTTTTTTCCTTTTTTCCCCTTCAATCCTAGCTTGCTTCTTAAGTACTTAGAGAATGATAGTTTTATGTATAAAAGCTGATGAACCGTCTGGGTTTAAAATGAATGTCCCCATTCAGCCTCCAATTGTCATTTTTAACCTCTAAGCCTGGAAGTTGCAGTGTTAAGATCAGTGTAAAGTCCTATATATTACAATGTAACTAAGTCCTTGTCTGTAGTACTGTGTAGTGGTCACTGCACGTGGTATCCAACCACCTGGCCCGCGTCATCAATCAAGTATGACGTCACTCAAAGTGATACGGGAGTTCCCGGAATCTGCCCGACGCGACGAAACTGCGGCCGCCATAAAAGGCAAAGAAAGATTTCACTCGACTGCGAAGATTTCTGGAAACAGTCACGAAGCTGAATAATATCGCCCTGGGCTGTGATTGGTCGACGTAATTACGCGGCCAAGGTGCGATTAAACATCCACTACGTCGAGCTTAGGTGAATATTGCAGTGTCACCAACTTTTTAAACTCCGATTAGAAGTGTTTCTACGAACACACATAGCAACTGCCATGTATTCTTAATGTTAGGTTTGTTGAAACCATGGTTACCAAACAGAGCTTACTAAATCGGAGCCCAAAGAAGTTAGTGAATACTGCCAAGAGATATAACTTCGTAACTGTGACATTTTTATGGGTCAGTTCAGGTTCAACAAAGCTCTACAATCCAACCAGTATTTTTTACTGTAACATTCATTGTTTCAATAAAGATATACTCCACATTATTCAATGCTATACCTATATTATAAACTAACATTTACAAATGAGAAGAATGTTTCTTAAGATTATGCTATACTGCAAAAGCATCGCGTATTTTCTATCACTACGAAACGCAGACGAATGCAGAATGGAGTATGCTTAGGCCTAGCTTAGTTTCCAAAGCTTAGGTGTGAGTGTACCAATGGTGACTGACTACTAAAATAGCCAATACATTAAAATATACTTAATTTAAAAAACTAGAATGTTTGGTTCCTCTACAATACACCATTCGTGAGACGCGAAATATGCTCGTTCCCTAACTCTATTTTATGTAGAACGTTGAAGAACCTAGCAGAGATGCATGGAAAACTACCATATACCAATTATGCAACTAGAATTAATTAACATGATATACGTTGATTGATGATTATTGGTTTAGCCACAATAAGTCTCCGTCATCAATCAATCACTCGGCTCCCTCGCTTGGCAGTCACGTGACATGACGTCATCGCAACAGGTAGTTGCTGTGACCACTGACCTTGATGTCAAGATGCGCGATCTTGCGCTCGTGGAGATAGGCCAGTCCCTCGACCAGTTGACGGACGAAGTTGACGACGTCTGCCTCGAAGGGAACGAGGTTGTCGTCGATCACGGTTTGGAGGTCTCCGCCAGGGGCGCTGAAAACATCGTACACTCCTCGTCACTTATACGTGCCTGATACAAGCAATTATATTACAAACAGAGGCTCTGAATATTCCTCGTCACTTATACGTGCCTGATACAAGCTTTAAAATTACAACGTGGCTTGCTGAAACACATCGGAGGCTCCTCGTCATTTATGTGTGCCTGATACAAGCTATCACATTACAACCAGGCGCGCTGAAACACATCGTAGGCTCCTCGTCACTTATACGTGCCTGATACAAGCTATCAAATTACAACCAGGGGCGCTGAAACACATCGAAGACTCCTCGTCACTTATGCGTGCCTGATACAAGCTATCATATTACAAGCACGGGCTCTGAATACTCCTCGTCAGTTATACGTGCGTGCCTGATACAAGCTGTCAAATTACAATCAGGCGCGCTGAAACACATCGGAGGCTTCTCGTCACTTATACGTGCCTGATACAAGCTATCAAATTACAACCAGGGGCGCTGAAACACATCGGAGACTTCTCGTCACTTATACGTGCCTGATACAAGCTATCAAATTACAAGCACGGGCTCTGAATACTCCTCGTCAGTTATACGTGCCTGATACAAGCTACCAAATTACAATCAGGCGCGCTGAAACACATCGGAGGCTCCTCGTCACTTATGCGTGCCTGATACAAGCTATCTTATTACAACCAGGGACGCTGTCGTCACTTATGTGTGCCTGATACAAGCTACATCATATTAAAATCAGGCGCGCTGAAACACATCGGAGACTCCTCGTCACTTACACGTGCCTGATACAAGCTATCAAATTTAAAGTAGGAGCGTTGAAGCACTCTTCGTAACTTAAACGTGCCTGATACAAGCTATCATCTTACAACCAGGCGCGCTGAAACACATCGGAGACTCCTCGTCACTTATACGTGCCTGATACAAGCTATCAAATTTAAAGTAGGAGCGTTGAAGCACTCTTCGTAACTTATACGTGCCTGATACAAGCTATCATACTACAAGCAGGAGCTCTGAATACTCGTTGTCACTTATACGTGCCTGATACAAGTTTTCATATTACAATCAGGGGCGCTAAAACACTTCGGAGGCTCCTCGTCACTTATGCGTGCCTGATACAAGCTATCAAATTTAAAGTAGGAGCGTTGAAACACTCTTCGTAACTTATACGTGCCTGATACAACCTATCATACTACAAGCAGGGGCTCTGAATACTCGTCGTCACTTATACGTGCCTGATACAAGTTATCATATTACAATCAGGGGCGCTGAAACACTTCGGAGGCTCCTCGTCACTTATGCGTGCCTGATATACAAGCTATCAAATTACAACCAGGCGCGCTGAAACACATCGGAGGCTCCTCATCACTTATGTGTGCCTGATACAAGTTATCATGTTACAAGCAGGGGCGCTGAAACACATCGGAGGCTTCTCGTCACTTATACGTGCCTGATACAAGCTATCAAATTACAACCTAGCGCGCTGAAACACATCGGAGGCTCCTCGTCACTTATACGTCCCTGATACCAGCTATTATAGTACAATCAGTGGCGCTGAAACACATCGGAGGCTCCTCGCCACTTATATGTGCCTGATACAAGTAATTATATTACAAGCAGGGGCTCTGAATACTCCTCGTCACTTATACGTGCCTGATACAAGCTATTAAATTACAATCAGGCGCGCTGAAGCACACCGGAGGCTCCTCGTCACTTCTACGTGCCTGATACAAGCTATCAGTTTAAAACCAGGGGCGCTGAAACACATCGGAGGCTCCTCGTCACTTATACGTGCCTGATACAAGCTATCAAATTTAAAGTAGAAGCGTTGAAGCACTCCTCGTAACTTATACGTGCCTGATGCAAGCTAACATATTACAACCAGGCGCGCTGAAACATATCGGAGGCTCCTCGTCACTTATACGTGCCTGATACAAACTATCATATTACAATCAGGGGCGCTGAAACACATAGGAGGCTCTTCATCACGTATGTGTGCCTGATACAAACTATATATTACATCCAGGGGCGCTGAAAAACATTGAGGTACTCTTCGTCACTTATACGTGCCTGATACAAGAAGCAAATCATTTTTCAAGGGTAATCGCTCACTTCTGCGTGCCTGATACAAGAAAGCATGTCATTACAATGAGGAGCGCCGACAGGCTGAAAGGACAGTGATAATTCTCACAACTGCATGAGAATGATGATCTATGTGGGGTGATTGCTCACTTCTGCGTGCCTGACACAAGAAGCAAATAATTTTTCAAGGGTAATCGTCCCTTCTGCTTGCCTGATACAAGAAACCACGTCATAACACTCAGGGGCGCCGATAGGCTGAAAGGACAGCGACAATACTCACAACTGCATGATAATTATGATCTCTGTGGGGTGTTTGCTCACTTCTGCGTGCCTGATACAAGAAACCACGTCATTACACTCAGGGGCGCCGACAGGCTGAAGAAACAGCGACAATACTCACAATTGCATCAGAATGATGATCTCTGTGGGCGTCTCGAAGACGTCGTGTAGCTTGACGATGCGCGGCGACGGTGCGCATAGCGACAGCAGAGCGATCTCGTGGTGGATCTCAGCACTACAGTCCTCGCCGTAGCGCGCTCTGCTGGAGAACTTGGCGGCGAAGGCCTCGCCCGTGTCCAAAGAGACGCAACGACGCACGGACGCGAACAGCCCGCTGGGAAACAAGATGGACGCCGATTAGACAAAATGGTCTACTTCATTAGTGATATGTCATATCTTTGTGTATTTTATTTCACGTCAGGCAAGGAAAGACACTTACACCAACATTTTAAACTCCGGTTAACCGGTAATCGGAGGTTCTGTACAAACAAACATGGCGACTGGAATGCATTTTGAATGTAATGTTTGTTGAAACCATGGTAACCAAACTGAGCTTACCAAATCGGAGCTAAACAAGGTTGATGAATTGGGACCTAAGTATGTCTATAGCTCAACTGGAGTGATTTTGATGATAAGGGTTGTAGCATTGTACGTTACATTTTTCACAACAATTCAAATCGATACAATGAAGACATTGGTGTTTACCTAAGATTCAAATATGGAAAGCAGGATCAATGGTTAACGCCTAATCAAATACGTCACATACGGAGTAACTGACTTCGGCCTAGGCCTAGGTCTATTATAGCCGTGTTTACAGGCACGACCGAATTGAAAACCGGACTGAAAACTGTCATAGATGGTAACGTTTACATGAAGTGTACCCAAATGCATCCGAACTTGATTTCGGTCTCGCATCAACGCACTCTTTAGGTAGATTTTTGAACTAATAGTAACAGCCTTCGAAATACTACGTCAGTGTTTGTTTTGGTCATACATAACCCTGTTTTTTCCTTCTGTACAAATAATCATTTTTGTAAACTTTGTCGCGTGCACAGCTCAAATGATCACACAGATTTTAGCTTCCGTTATGGCCATTATAACGTCACTTGATTGTGGCAAAGACATTGGAATAGTAGTAGTAGTTTATCTTTCGAGTGCGGCATTCTCGCTTGTCGATTCCTTCGCCTGTATCGCCGATATTCGATTTATCGAATAACTCGAATGAATGATGATAGTTCGGAATGCCGACGACAGAGCTCTCCACATTCCGACATGTTTCTCCGTTTCTATTAATGGAACGACCTTCCGACTTGTTGTCAAGTCTGACAGAATAGCAGTGTTTTGTTTTTGTTTGTGACGTCGTTTCAGATTGTGATCGCGAGACACGTGTGAGTAAAAAACAGTAGCGCTTCTACACGAGCAAGCCACGAACTATGTGTAGGTATCCTAGCAGCCATTTTGCTGTAATCAATATTATAAAAAAAAAATTAAAAAAAAATCACATTAAGAGTCTACCCACTCAGTAATTAAACTGATTTGCAGTGGGGGACTTTAATTTAAAGTGACTAAACCAACCCTGTAGGCTTCGAACACCATCGACGAGTGAGCGATAACCAATCAAAGATCGATATTTCAAATATGAAACAGACGAATCAGTGATTGGACAGTGCGAACACCTGCGGACAGATGCCAGAATCAACAAGGCCGATTCAGAACAACTTTGAATTTATTGAGTGCTTCGTTGCTAGGACGGCTCCAAAGTCACCGTTTACTTATTCCTAAGCCAAGAAGTAATGGAATTGAATCCACATTAGAAGTTAAAAAACTTCTGCCTGAAGCGGGATTTGAACCCGGGACTTTCTGCAATGGAAGCAGGGATGCTAACCACTGGACCAACGAGCCACCTAAAAATTATCAAATCATTATTGTAAGCATTCAATTGATTGATTATGTGTTGAGAAAGAATGTACTCGACAGCCTAGGTCATATGACGTCTTCCTTATCAGATCCATTATGCATTCCGTCATAAGGGGAGCTAGGCAAGGGTGGGCAGGGCCAAGTGGGAAATGGAAATGGGACAGTGGAGGGAAAAGGGACGCAAACCCGCCCACCACGATAAGGTAGTAGTTCTTGGACAGGGTTTTGGACTGGAAGGATTGGTCGTGCCATGAGATGGATGCAAGCATAGGGGGGGGGGGGGGGGCACAAGGATTTCCGGCCCAGGAGGACCAAGTGACGGATGCGTCCGGTGTTGTGTTCGGATGTACCCATCACTCTCCTGGGCCGAGCATCAAGCAACAAGTGTCTTACCTGCCCACACGTGGTGTTGCTAGTGGAATATATTTGGGGGGGCAACACTCCCCTGACCTTCGGCCGACGCTTAAGTTCAGCAGGGGCTCAGGTTTGTCGTCCAGGGTTCGATTCAGAGTTCAAAGGTTTTAGGCAGTCTAACAATCGCATATATTTTGTGTGGGCTCACCCCAGCTCACTATATTTCGTCTTCACTTTATTTTCATTTATTAGTTTTTCTAATGATCTTTTCTTTTTTTCCATTCTATCGTTCAATATTATTACATCTTGTTCAATACATTTTTTACAATAGCACAAATTGTGTATGAACAGCTTAATTCTAATGTATTCAGTCGTCTGACTTTTATTGTCCTTTTATTGCCATCTTTAACATTTCCAGTTCTTTATCATTCCAAAATGCAATTTTTCTCTTTACGCTTCAACTGTAGCTAATGAGCTATTTGTCGATAATAAATATAATTCCAAAGCACTTGATTGTAAGTTGTTATGGTGAAAACAAGTTAATTAAGAGACACAAATTTAACCGTTAGCTTTATATCGGCCCCAAGGTTCCAAGGTTCTCCTCATTACTGCATGTTTATCATACATTATTTGATTCGTTATTGTTATATATTGTCTTGGTTTCTAAATAAATTCAACATTAAATAAATATAAAGCATTACACATGTATAACTGCGTAGACAGCCAAGGCTAAAATGCGTCTTCATAACTTCCCGTCTCTTGGTAATCTATTCTATTCTACAGTCTCGAACCCAGACGCTAGACTCCCACACAATCAAGACAAGACTATAAACAACGTTATCTCTGTACAAACACAGTAAACAACACCTTAAGAGGCCACAGCCCACTTACACGAAATCTTCATTTGGTACCTGAGTTATGTGACTGTTCACTCGGGTCGTGTTAAAACAAGGCCCGGTTGCACAACCTCCAGTTAACAGTTAATTGGTTGTGTGACTGTTAACTCAGGTCGTATTAAAACAAGGCTCTGTTGCACAACCTCCAGTTAACAATTAATTGGTTGTGTGACAACCTACCCTGTGAACCCACGATTTCTGTTTGTTGAAATTTATTTAAAATACTTTAAAATTGTAAAAAGTTGTTGAAATTTTGATCCGACTTTTTTTTTTTTGTAAAAAAAACATTTAAAGTATGATTTCCATTGACAACTTTCAAACTTGCTTCAAATGAATGATCTAGATTCAAGTTAGTAATTGTGTTAAACGTAGGTTTGTCCTTCTTGTTACTGACCGACTATTTCATTCAAAAAACTCTGGAGACTTTCCTCAGTTTTTCTACGACTTTGGCCTTATTGTATTTAATGGCGTTGATTAGAATTTCGTTCAGTCTAATTGGATAATTAAATTAAAACCTCTTAGAAGGACATATTTGTGTCGAGTATTAATTAAGATAATAAAAATAGTTCTTCGAGTGTGGAATGTTAAGAAATAATTGATTCAACACTCACCAACGAACACTCCGTGGAGGTATTGCAAAGCTATAAAATAAATAAAACAAATTCATATTTAGAGTCTACCCACTCAGTAAGAAGACTGATTTTCAGTAGGGGACTAATTTTAAGCGACTAAACCAACCCTGTAGGCTCCGAACACCATCGACGAGTGAGCGATAACCAATCAAAGATCTATACTTCAGATATGAAACATATGAATCAGTGTTATGTGTTGCCCCTTGCTATAATCAAGACTGCTTGCCATGTTTCTCACAATAAAACATTTCCCTTAGTAGATATTTCACTACCGTACTCTGTATTATATTTTTCACTAAAATTCAAAGTTTACATTAAAAGTGTGGTAGAATAAACAAGGCCTTAAATGTTATTCGAACCAAAGGCGCTTCTATACGTAACATTAGCAACTGACTGTTATAGTATCTACTAAATGATAGTAAAACGTCATATTCCAATATATATTTGCTTTTTTTAGTTGTTATTAACTAGATGTGAAAGGTACTCGGCAACATCACATTTACAAAAGGTAATTAAGAACATATGAAAAACTGGAATAAAGAAACAGTCATAAAAAGAGCAATAAACTCTCTACATAATGAATATATTTTGATTTATATTTGGGACAATTTAAACACATTTTAAAGCAATTTAACAAATTGAAATCATGAGTTCTGCTGGCTAGTTGGACATGTACTGCAGAAGACTAGAATGAAACGCATTTCCTAGAAACACTCTCATAAAACCGTAGAACTACAGTATGTACACCTACTCGTTGACTTCTAACCTTCAACCTCGTACGCACACACAAACAACACGTTTTAAAACACTTCCCATACACACACATATGACAAAATATGGTAAATTTATTATTACTTAACCACCTCGTTATCTTATATTTATCCGACGCTTGTGCAACCACAGCTAGGTTTATATATAATTCGCATGTTACGAAGGCTGTGGAAGCGACGCATCTTGAGCAAGTCACAACAAACACAACAACATTGTTTGTTACCATATTAGGCAGTTGACGCGTCCTTGTCTCTTCCAAGCAGTCATTAATATAATAGCTAGCCGTGCCAGGAAAACTTACGTTCAATCGGTGTCGCCGATCGATTCTCGTAACTATTTGATTGACTGTTAATTATCGATAATCGTCGGGTAGCTATGATTGGTGTTGTAATGACCTTCGAGAGTGATGTGAAACATGGGTCATTAGGGTTTCGGCTGGACACGTATTAAAATCTGATACGAAGCTATTATATCTGTGATGATGGGTTATATAGTCCATTCTAGGAAGGAAGAGCTGAAAAGTTGCAACAGATGATTTTTAAAATATCCGGCGAACCATTCTTCTATCTCACATCACACGCAGTTTTGTAATAATACACAATAGAGCGTTTTCAAAACTGATCCAGGACCCTTAGATTGAGTTTATCATGGTCCACTAATCTTCAATGACAACAATGCACAACAATAAAAACTAGTTTTCAAATATTATGCCAAAGTTAATTTCTCACTGTTGTGTATTGTTGTCATTAAAGATCTAGAAGGCCGGGATTAATTCTATCTAAGGGTCATTGATCAATTATGAAAATCGAGAGCACTCAAAATACACTAGATGCATTCTGGTGGCAAGAAAATAAACTTCTAAAAAGAGTGGTTTGGCTGTCAGTTTGCATTGTTGTTTCATTGTTATTATTCATCAATGGCGCTGAAAGGAGGTTGCTTAGCAGCGCTATCTATGTTAGTTTTGAGTCCTCTATTAGGGATTCCCAAATCAAATAAATCTAAGGTCGATCCTAACAATTCGGTCGATCGGACTGGTTCGAGCGAATAGAACTATACACACAAATCTTGCGATAATCGAGAGCTAAGGTTTTGATTATCTTTATCAGTCATCACGAAAGACGTCTATTTTGGACAAACTACTCTACTCTATTATACTAAACAGCTGGAGGATTTTAAGTGTCAATTATTTCCGTTGGGAACAGGGCCAACATTTGATGGTTGTGTGAAGTAGATATAATAATTGAGGGAAGGCGCTTTAACTCTCAATATGGGCATTGTGTTTGTAAAATAGATAGGCCTAACCCTTCATCTTAAAACTCGAGGAACATCATTCTAATGATCTTAAGCAATCATTTTTCGTTTCTATTTGGTTACCTACAAAGTTTAACTTTTTATTTCCCTCTGAACGTCTATCTGATCTTTATCTTTCAAACATTTTTAATCAGGTGTGAAAGGAGTACAGCAAAATCAAATTTAAAAAGTTATTAAGGACATTTGAAAAAAACGGTCATATTTATTGGAATAAACAAATACTTACAAGAAATGAGTACTACATTTTCTAGAGGATGACTTTGTGACAATTTAAAAAACATTTAAGAGCAGCAATTTTAACAGAGTGTTGTCCGGGTGTTCCGTAAATTAGGTGGACATACAGACTTAACATCCAACATGTATAATTCCTGGAATAAACGCAGCAGGTATTATAAACGGGTAATACAAGTGTGTCTGTGTGGAACCAAAGAATTCTTCGTAGAAACGGGTCAACCTCTCTCCTCAGCCAATTCCCCAAAACCACTACTGTGCATAATATGCTGCATTCTTGAACCCGTTTTCTATTCCAGTCCAAAAGAAAACTTATTTTATTTTTATTTTATCATGCAGGTTGGGCCCCCGTTGTTTCGGCCGATATAATAGTAAAGTGGAGTTTTGTCCACCATCCTGCGGAACTCCCAATTTCGGTCCATCAATACTGCTTTAAAATGTATTTTAACTGTACCAAACGTAAATTAAAATATGTCGAGTTCTCTTTCTTATGAATGTTTCTTTGTTTCAATCAATACTTCCGTTTTCCAGATGTTCTTAATAACCTTTTGTAATGCGATGATGTTGATGTACACGTTTTACACCTAATTAAGAACATCTGTGTAACGGAAACATTTATTGAAATAAAAAACCATCCATAAGAAAGAACATTCATTTCTCTACAGAATGAGTATATTTTGATTTACATTTGGAACAATTTAAACGCATTTTGAAGTAATTTTAGCAGATCAAAATCGTGAGTTCCTCAGGCATACAGACTCTGCCAAAGCAACGGTAACAGATGGTTTGCAAACCGAAGACACCGCCTGCCAAAAGCCAACAAGCATCGGACAGGTAACGTCTAGAAGGCGTTGCTCGGCCTCTTTGACTTGTGCAAAGTGCTCACCCGTTCCGTCAAAACATGGCCCTGAGCGTCCAAAGAGGTTGGGCATCAAAGATCTCTTGTTGAACAGGGCGCACCTCTGAAACCGCGTCCAATCAAAGATTACAGACGTGGAAGATACTTCACTCAAATGGGAAATCGTCTGAGCAATACTTCCAAGTGTTACTTGTACTACAAAGTCGTACCGCAAGAGCGCTCTCTTTCAAAAGTCTGAACCCTGGGCGCGGGCGGGGGGAGGGAGTATGCGAGAGGTACTTATGCCAGAACCGAGTTCAAATAAACCCCGCTAGAGGGTGACAAAGTTCGTGCGTGCAGAGTTAGCGTTCCTTGCGGTCAGGCTTGATACTAGTGGCGAGAAATGTTGACACAACTCGTGCAGATATTTTAACACGATATCTTCCCCATGTGTGATGTGCAAAGATCGTCATACAAAGAACATACAACTTTGCTAGACTATTCTCTCTTACCGACAGATGTGGCTCTAATTCGGGAGGTCGCCGGTTCGATTCCGACCACCACTGAAGGTTTTCCGAGGTTTTCCTCAGTCGTAAAGGCGAATGCTGGGATTGAGTCCTACTATCAGCCCTCTGACATTCCTTGCCAGTTATCCAAACACCCTAATATATAATGGCGACGCTGTAAAAAGCAAGGTGTTCCCTAAAATTCTGAGAAGAGACGGTCGCTCCACACGGTCTATTCAACGGTGTTCACAGCAGGATTTCCCGATACCTGTATTGTTATTGCCCACTGCACTGACTGCACCAACCGTGAATGGAATGCGACCCCACCACGTCTGACAACAGGCGGGCGATATTATCACTACAATACCTGAGGCAGGAGAACGGGATGCAACTAGATTTAGGTTGGTAGTTGTCACACGCGTCACTTCACTATTACACCATCCGTGACGACAACACCTTGCAAGTTAATTTGACGAGACTTTACCTAGTTAGTCACCTGAAGAGGGGCACACTGGTGTGCACCCTATAACAAAGATTATTATTATTGTGTAAAGTATTATTATTGTTATCGGAGCGTAACTAAGCACCGCGATCTGTATCTGTGCTCGATGGTGTTGGGACCAGCTAGGCAGGGCGCTACGCCCAAATACGTCGCGGGTATAGCCCGAGGGTATCGCATCGACTGCCCGCGCTCCGGTCCCGGGCCCGCCTGGACATATTAGGAGAACGCGGGGGTCTGTGGTTGTTGCCCTGGCCAACCACAGCCTTCGTAGCATTCAATCACACACAACAGTCTAATATCACAGCCTTCGTAGCATTCAATAAAACACGACAACCACAGCCTTCGTAGCATTCAATCACACACAACAGTCTAATATCACAGCCTTCGTAGCATTCAATAAAACACGACAACCACAGCCTTCGTAGCATTCAATCACACACAACAGTCTAATATCACAGCCTTCGTAGCATTCAATCACACACAACAGTCTAATATCACAGCCTTCGTAGCATTCAATCACACACAATAGTCTAATATCACAGCCTTCGTAGCATTCAATCACACACAACAGTCTAATATCAAAGCCTTCGTAACATTCAACCAAACACAAGAGTCTTATATCACAGCCTTTGCAACATTCAACCAAACACAACAGTTACACAACGTTTGACGTAATTCCCGGTTTTCCCGCCATGATCAAGTGTGAAAGTTCCCGGTACTTTTTATCAATGAAATCTACTTCAAAACACAAAAAATATAAAGCGGTTTACACACTTATTTAAGATATAAGGGTTCAATGGAAGGTATCAATGAAAAGTGTGTAAACCAACCTTTAGAAAATGGTATTAAACTTCATGAAACAATAATCTAAAAAACGAAAATTACCTATTATGAGTCGGTGTTACACGCGAGCGTAATTCAGACAGACCGACAATCATCGCCTCTTGTTCAGCCGAGCTCAGACTCGGACTCAGACTCAGACTGAGACGAGACCACTTTAGTGTTAATTAATTATTATTATTTCCTCCACCCGTCACTCAAACGCGCCGATAACTATTCTCATTAACACCTGCTGGTACAGCACTGGCGCCCCCCGCGGCGAGATATCGCACTAGAGATACGGGGTGACCGGTACCCGCATCTTGGTCACTGTTACACCATTGGGTTTGAACCCCTACTTCCTCTAGTTCCCAATGGTTACAACATTTTTAACTCTGTCTCTCTTCTCTTTCTCCTTCACACCGATCCTCTTGGCCAGGATCAGTGGAAGAGTTGGTGTGGACATTTACACCTTGACACCGGTGCCTGTACTTTTAGGAGAGAAATAATAATAATAATAATAATAATAATAATAATAATAATAATAATAATAATAATAATAATAATAATAATAATAATAATAATAATAATAATAATAATAATAATAATAATAATAATAATAATAATAATAATAATAATAATAATAATAATAATAATAATAATAATAATAATAATAATAATAATAGTAATGACTGAAGTTGAACAAGGTACCTCATGGAAATACTGGACACTACATCCGTATTGTCCGTATAACATGTAAACACCGGATTTGACCGAGATTGTATGATCATGGATTTATAATAGTACTTTGTACATATAACTCCATGGTATGATTGTGATACATTCAATTTAAAATAATAATAATCAAAATAATAACAACATTAATACTTATTTTAAGCAAACAAAACAAACAACTTTTACTGGCTATTGATTATGTCGCGTCGTGATTATACAATGTTTTCTGTGCTCCCTCGTATTATGTAAATAATAACATTTAAACAATAGTAAACCTGCTCAGAACCCGGTTTAAAACATTTCCCTGACTAACTTTATAGTTCAGAGTGAATGTGTCCAACTGATATTTACACAGTATTCGCCTTTTGGGCGAGGAACCTTGGAGCAAACCTTGATCCGAGATTGTATTGTAATACAGGACCTTAAATAAATAAACTGTTCAAGTTGTGTGAGCATGTTCCGTGGTTTTATTAGCTCGACCCGTCTCGTAACTCATCAGTGGGCGCCGGCAAATATCACGGGACCAGTGGCGTAGCTTACCTGGTGGAAGGTTGCCCGATGGGCCCCCCGTAATTCCTCTAAGGCCTCAATGATCACAATAACTATGTATATTTTAATTATTAATTAACAATTCTGCATGCAACACTTCTACTGCAATAGGACGTTCTTGACCCGTGGTTCTTCGAAGGTAGTTTTTATTCATTTTAATTTAGAAAACAAAACGACCTTTCTGTAGTTGTCACAGTCAAGGGAATAGTTAAACAAAAAGTTTGCTAGTTATTTTCAAGTTTTTTTTTTAAATTTTGTCCCAAAATATATCAGTTCCAATGTTCACAAAGAAAGCAAATATATTTTTACTTATTTGCTGTAATTTGTCAGGCGTTGCGCCCCCTATTCCTACGCCCCTGGGCCCAGCTTCACAAAGGTTCCTAAAGAACTAAGACGTCCTAGTTTAGGCAAATGTTATTGATATAAATCACGCCTATGTCGTTCTGCAATGTCATTAAGATAAAATATAGTAAACTATCAACAACAGTGTATTTGTGAATGTGTAGTAATACTCAAGAGATGATTTATCTTGATTTATCTAGCTAGGATTTTCCTAACTTAGGAGTTAGGCATCTTTATGAATCCAGGCCCTGGTGTCAACATTAACAAGTTAAAGTCATTCTTTACTCGTCCATTCCTTCGGTTACGTTACTTCCCGCCCTTTATCGTACTCCCCCCCCCCTCCCCAGGTCCCATGGTGGGGGTTCTCGACCTACCTGGGTGTACACTCAGGGTGAAACAGAGAAACCTAACAAAACAAGTCCAAGAATTAGAATACATTCATACGCGTCCTTAGTAGGTGTTCTGCAGCCATGGCCCCTGTCAAATAACTTAATCAGTACCTGGGCTACAAGAATGACCAGGTCATTGATAATAAGTGTTCTACAACACCATTGATTTTATTAGCTTGGCCCCGGTCCCGTCTAGCTTATATGATTTACGAGGAGCAATAGAAACCTGTTGTCACGCATTACACGAGGTCGCATCTAGACTTGCCTCAGGCTGCGACTAGCACAGGTGCGACCACAGTTGAGGTAGGTTGGAGTCAACATTCAAATAACTAATTGTCTAATATTTAAAATGAAATGAATTCAATTACGTAGTGATAAAAAAAAATGATTAACTTCGTATAACTCGACTTGAATTGAGCTGTCATTAAAATAAGTGAGCGATATTTAAAATAGATTATTAAACTAGAAGCAGTTTTAGAAAATAAAAAACGTTTTAAATCGGTTACATTTTAAGCGTAATACATCACTTGCACTGTCATTAAAACAGTAAGTACGATAGATTTAAATGTTTTTTTAATAAAATTTGACAAAAACACTTATCTTCGTTGCAATCAATGTAACATTTTCATTTGTAACTCTAATTTATTGAATTAGCCCCTCATTAAAATTGGACTGTGATTAAAGTAAGCTTTACAAAATTAGACAAAAACGTTATCTACATGTTACATTTTCATTTGTAATCGTAATTTATTGAATGAGTCTGTCATTTAAATTTGGACTGTCATTAAATATAAGTGTGCAATACTTAAAAACAGATTTTAACGAGACGAAATCAACAGGCTCAACCGATCTAGAAAGACAACTTCATAACGCAGAGTGTTTTTATTATGTAATTAACTATAGATTTAAAACGGGCCGTCATTGAAATAAGTACCGCATAATATCTTAACCCAATTTATCTCGAGTTAATTGAATACGACTGGAGCGGATAGAGATGGCTTAATGCTATGGCATACGAGGGTCTAACTCGGAAGGTCAGCTGTTCAGCCACCAGCAAACTGACTGAAGGTTTTACCCGAGGTTTTCCTCAGTCACTACAGGAGAATGTGCGGAGATACAAACCTATCTAGACATTTATAAACTTTCGAATATTATTGTTGTTACCGGCCGTTGTTATATCTGTAATTGATTAATTGTAAATAATTTAGTTAAGAACATAAATAGCAATAATAACAATTTAAATATTTTGAAAGTTTGTTGTTTATCGGATTAAAAACCAAATTTCTTTCTTCACTTTTTTGTTCTCAAGAAAATACATCAATGAAATAGGAGATTTTTATATTTGCTTAGTTTAACAAATTTAGAGGTAGTCTGGAACTAGAGACCTGGGTTCAATTCCCGGTCGGAGTTGGTGTTTTCACTCAAATATCTCCACTGAAGACAATTTTCCCCAACATATTCGCTCGATTATTCAATTGAACATCGTAAAAGTGTTGTCTTGTTTATGGTACTACTGTACATCTATTTGATATCTGGAAGAGTCCTCAGCCCCACCAATAAATATGTCATGCTATTGTAACGAAATCCGTTTACCGTTTACCCATTTTTAGCTAAAATCGCCGATAAAAATCTAATACAAAATTTTTGAACCCAGTCTCAACAGAATAGAAATAAAAAACTACGAACATTATTCAAAATTTCACAACCATCTCATCATTAAAATTGTCTCAGAGCCGCCAACTACTGCAAAGTACACAACAACCGTGAATTCATAATTAACGACTTTAAAAACAGAAGGAATGACCTAAGCGGTAAAAAGCAACCTCACTCAGTCACTCTGGCACGCCTACAAGGCTGCTGGACACTCCTGGCTATACGTGCGTGGAGTGGCTCAATTAAAGCCATATAACGCGCAGACTTACTCACTGACCAATCAGATCGCACCAATTACATCAATGGATGGACAGAATGCCTCGCAAAAAAAATAGAAACAACGTTAACCTAGATTCGAAATTGATATGCTCACGAGCTAAGAGGGACAGACACAACCAGGAAATCAGGAAGTTGGAGAAGGATTCGATTTGAGAATCAAATCAGTGTTTAATTGTGCGCGCAGTGAGAGACTATGAGGTCATTACTGTGACCTCACAACTGACCTCAGGGTTTCAATTATCGTGATGGTGGTTGATACGTTCTACAAACAGAAGAAAACCTTCTCCATTTACATTCTCTAAGTTTGTCAATAACAATTAATTTTGTGTATAGACTTCTGCAAAAGATTGCAAACACTGACCTAATACAAATACCAAACCACCACAAAATAAAATAGATTCTAATGAACATAGGAGAACTATAATATCTAAATTACTGATCTATTACAAATATCAATAATTAACCACCACAAAATAAAATAGATTCTAATGAACATAGGAGAACTATAATATCTAAATTACTGATCTATTACAAATATCAATAACTAACCACCACAAAACACTATAAATAATATTAATGAGCATAGGAGAACTATAATATCTAAATTAAAATGTAAACAAAAAAGAAAACCTAATGCTGGAGGCCTGGCATAAAGGAAAACTATCCTCCAATACAATAAATATAATTGAAAGCTAGTTTTACACCCCCGTTCTCACATGGACGCGTGTGCGTGTGCGTGTGCGTGTGTGGCGCCATGATACACTCACATCCTTGAGCTCAACACTGGCTTCACTTGTGTTTTTGTCTTCACTAATCAGCCTGTCCGGCCTAGACGTATAAATGTCTGTCTGTATAAAAACTACTTGTTGGGCTATTTGTCTTGTGCTAATATATTCCTATCATGTTGACTGTAAACAGGGCCCACGCGTTTCACAACACACCCGAAAGAAACACCTGAAACGCGGAAATTATTAATAAATTTCTGACATAAAAATAAAAAACCATCTTAGTAATATTATAATAGAACACTGTCATAGATACTAGTTTTAATTAATTAATCAACAATTTACCGGATAACAAACCATACTTAGGCCCGGTATTATGAACTTAAACTTTGGATACATATTAAGTCGGCTACTAACTTGTCTTCACCATGGCAACAACCAATAGGAAGCCTATAGTTGCCATTGTGAAAACAAGTTTAGTAGCTTACTAAATATTTATCCGATGTTCATAGTACAGGGCCTTACAAGTACTGACAAATGTCTATAGTTTTGGTTTAATAGTATAAATTGTTGTTTTTCTTGTAGTTTAAGTATTAGCTGTATCTATTGTGGCGAGCCCTATTACAACAAAAATAAAACGTTATAAAAAACACTCTCGTTAACTGAAAAATATGTAATAAAAACACTGTAGGACTTACACAGTTAAAATTGTTTCGATGTTGTTCAACATCACGTCACGCAATATTTGTCAGTCGTGCCTGATGATGACAGTAGAGCAGCTGTCGAAATATTGCGTGACGTGATGTTGAACAACATCGAACAAATTTTAAATTGTGTAAGTCCTACAGTGTTTTTATTAAAAATGAAAAGTATCAGAACCAAGTCCTTGATTTGAGATTTTAGTAAATGTACAGAAACGTGTACATCAGTAGTCAGTGCAGGCTAATCTGCGTAGCGGCCACACTAACAGGAAGACGTCTGAGTTATTCTAGAAGGCAGTGGTTTAGTCTAGACCGCCCCGTGCACCGCCCCCCACTGGTTGGCCCCTGGTGACCTCACCGGCCCTTGTAAGGGGGGCCAGGGTCGGGCTAGAGTCCCCTCTCAATGTTGAGCCACGCTTTGGGGGGCGACCATTTACTGCACGGGGGTGGGGATGAAATGAAATGAAATGAAACGAAATGAAATGAAATGAAATGAAATGAAATGAAATGAAATGAAATGAAATGAAATGAAATGAAATGAAATGAAATGAAATGAAATGAAATGAAATGAAATGAAATGAAATGAAATGAAATGAAATGAAATGAAATAAAATGAAAATAATTGAAATGAAATTTGTTGTTGTTAACATCAGCCATTCTAGTTAAGTTGCCCCAACTTCTCATGCTTACGACACAGCCGAGGCCAATGGTACCAAATTAACTTTCAACTTCTCTTCTTTCTACCACATAATTGAAACAGATCCATTAGGAATAATTTACTACCTTCGGTTGGTTACCTGGAACGGTGGGCGTGCCTAATTAGGCTTGTGCACTCTACTCAGCAAAAGATTCAATTTACTAATGTGTGAAAGAACCCCAGGAATCTGTTGAATTTTTTTGAAATAAGGCGCGTGAAAGGGGCAGTAGATAAGGATCTGAGGTCTATATGTCAATTCTTGTATGGTGCTATATTATAACAACATATCCTAAGACAGTAACTATCGGATTAAATTAAAACATTTTTATTATTTTACTGATTACAATACGAGGTGAAACGCTTTTCATACTTAAATAAATAAATAAATACATTTACATTTAGAGTCTACCCACTGAGTAACTAAACTGATTTGCAGTGGGGGACTTTAATTTAAAGCGACTAAACCAACCCTGTAGACTCCAAACACCATCGACGAGTGAGCGATAACCAATCAAAAATCGATATTTCAAATACGAAACATATGAATCAGTGATTGGACAGTGCGAACACCTGCCGACAAATGTCAGAATCAACAAGACCGATTCAGAACAACTTTGAATTTATTGAGTGCTTCGTTGCTAGGACGGCTCCAAAGTCACCGTTTACTTATTCCTAATCTTACGAGAACCCATCCGCTTGAGTTTAGCAAGTTAAGCTACACTGCTACTGCTACACTGCTACACTGCTACACTGCTACACTGCTACTGCTACACTGCTACACTGCTATACTGCTACACTGCTACACAGCTACACAGCTACACTGCTACACTGCCTCAATGTCGCGATAGGGATCTTGTTGCACGAATGAAGCTAATTAATTATGCCTGAGATATATCATCTACTTCTTTGCATTGATACTCTGAGATAAACAGACGATTGAAGAGAAGGGCCCCACCATAAACGCACTATTGTCCCGCAAGGTCATCACCTTGAACTGTTGACTCCGCTCCTTACGGACATTTCTACAACTACTGGGAAATGTTAATCGAAGCTGTGTTTTACAAGAGTGAACATTGATAACTTACCGAAAATTGAATTATAGCTTTTGTGTGGACTTGACCATTCTTACGTCCTTGTCCTACAAACTCTTGTTTATCAAACAACTCTCGGTTTTCGGTTATTTGCTCATTGAAATTATCTGAATAATGTTAGATAGATAGAGAGAACTGTTGAAACAGGAAGTGTTTTTAAATCTGTCTTAATGCCAGTCTTATATAAATTACTTTTGAAAGTAGTAACATTACTTTACTCATTACCTGCCATTAAAGGAAATGGTTACGTTACTAACTACTTCAGTCTTATATTGACGTTACTTTTGTTGGTTGTTTGTTTGTTTCCCTTTTTTGAGGACATTGATCTGTTTTCAAGGATAAAGTTATAAAAAGGAACTCGAGTTTTTTTTTAAAGTTTCTTTGATAACTGCATCTTTTGAAAGTTACTTTTAAAAACGAACTTCCCCAAGTATGGCACAATAGCAGAAGTACTGTAACAGTAACCCACGAATAGTAACGCTTTAGTCACGTAAAAATCACGTACAATGTAATTAATTTACTTTAAAATTTTTTATTTACTTGTAATGAAATTACAACGACAACGACAACGACAACGACAACAACGACAACGACAACGACAACGACAACGACAACGACAACGACAACGACAACGACAACGACAACGACCACGTGTGCGAGAGAGCTCATAAGACCATCCCAGATGTTGACAAGCTCGATCCACTATAGTAACACGAGGTCTTAGAACACGTTTACTCCACTAATACCCTCACTTAACAAGCTACCGGTACATTTATCTCCACAGGATAATCAAGACACTGTGGTAAATAATATCGAACACAACAGCTAATCGATCGATCGATTCGATTAGAACGATCTCGCGCGCGATTAGTGGTGAGTGAGATGACGATAAGTAAGCTTGTTCAATCTACCGCGAGGCGTCGTTGGTAATCACACAATTACACCGCCTTATAAAGAAGTTGTTGCGGTCGGGACGATTATTTGTTGATTTTTCATCTCTTCCGAACAAGATGGTAGCGAGATTGCCAAAGACATTGGAATATGCAGATTACCCTCGCGCAGCCGGAAGCGAGGGCGCCGTACAAAGACCATTACACTTACACGAGACCTTGGACACGTAATTTCCAGGCCCATTCTGGAGTCAATAAGCAGCACTGTACATAATATGCTGTTTACTACTCTTTAGATCGAAGAGACAATGTTTCAGGGTCATAAATTAAACGTATATTACCCAAGTGTCATTTACACATCTATAAATATTGTTTTAATAGAATCCAAGAATGTTTCAACACTCTTAAGCGGCGTTTACATACGATATGTTTGTTGGTTCTGTGCCATGACATGTCACTTAGTGTCTTTTGTTTTTTTCTGGTGTGTTTTGTACGTATATGATTGAGAAAACTCAATGAGAAACGGAACGAGTGTTCAGTAGGAGCGAGGGGGAGAAGTCGCCTCAGTCTAGGGCTGAACCATCCTTGGTCCAGAGTGGGACGGATCGCGGCACCCGCCCCTTCTTCGCAGTCCGGGGAAGACGATTTGAGGGACCTTTGTAAAACGTTTAACTATATCTTATGTCCGGTATTTCAATGTCCAGTTAAAATCTACTTTTTAGTTTTTAGTTAAATTGTTTTTACCATGACAACGGCCAATAGAAATACACCAAACTGGGCTTACCTGACAGTTAAATTTACTTGACACTTTAACTGGACATTGAAATACCGGCCCTAAGATTACTTAACAAGTATGCACAGCACACCGTTAAGTGATCTCCATGCAGTAAGTGCAATACAGTGCAGTAAGTACTAAGGTTGCCTATCGATAAAACGCAAAGTCTAGACCAATAACTCTTGACGCATCAAACTGATCGTCCTATCACACCTGGCCTATTGAGATAAACGACTTCCCTCCATGCTAGCTAAACCAACACGCCCCTACGAGTAGGCGGTGTACAAGTACAAGGCCTGTAGCTGGAGTGCTGAGCGTACGGTTTAAAGAATTGATCTAGAGAGCAGTGATTACTTCTGAGAGTCTTTGATAGATCAATGACAACAATGCTCAACAATAACAACTAGTTTTCAAATGTTATGTTCAGGTACCTTTTTCACTGTTGTGCATTGTTGTCATTGAAGATCTAGACTCTAGAAAGTCGTGATTAATTCTATCAAAGGGTCCTAGCTAGATCAATTCTGAAACAGGAAATTTAAATGAAGAACGCTCTGGTAACAGACTGGGGCTCGAGCAGTCGGACCATCTCGTGTTGGGACTCAGACATCTTTGCCATTATAAAAACTACCTAAAGTAGTAGTGATACTACTTGATCGGCTCTTAACCCTTGTGAGGGTAGGCCTGCACGCGCACGTGTTTTCAGCAAGAGAATAGCCTGAGGTTCGGTACTGTATAGATTATAGTATAGTACTGTGGCCAGTGGTCGAATTGGGGGGGGGGATGCGGGGGGATGCCATCCCCCCAAAAGAAATTCATTGGCTTAACCATCCCCCCAAAAAGAAACATTGTTGGAACCATCCCCCCAAACGAAACACATCAATTTTGCATAACATACCATATATTGTGTTTTCTCGACACATAAGTTTAGTTAATATTTTTGTGACAGTCGGTTAGGGCTTTACTATCTTTAAAAATAAATTTTTCTTCTTCTTTGAATCCACAATATAATTGGCGAGTGAAGAAAAAAATGCTTTTTCCGCAGAGGTTCGGATAATAAGGGTATATCTACAGTCAAAGATGTAATCTTTGCTACAGCTGGCTCCACTACAGGTAGGTTTCTTGTGGTGTTATTCGGTTGGTCTCTAGTTCGGAGTAGAAGGACAAAGTAAAGGGATGACCTATTTTGACAGTGGCACCATTGGTGGCATAAAGGCTTCAAAGAATTCAGCTTCTTAGAAAAACGTGGTTTTGTTAGTGAGCAACACAGTGACACGAGCGTCTTGCTCGTTTAGTTCACAGTGGACACTGAAGGAGCAGCAACCGCGCATTGCAAAGTCGTTCTTGTGTCGAATTTTACTTGTTTGCGTGTGTTCGTGAGTGATTTGTTGAGTGGATTTTACAGTATAATTATGTGATATCGCGTTGAATATAAAAACTTGTGTGTCAATTTGTGGTTTCTAGATTAGAAACAATACTGGTAAGTTCTAATTATAAAATAAAAAATGTAGCAAATATCAAATTTAAATTCTAAGAATGAAACACACTATTAAAACGTTTCCTATAAATTATTGCAATTAGTAATTTAGTGGCGTCATGTCTCAGATCGCACTAAAAGCTATCTTGAGGGGAAAAAGGCCTGAAAAATTTTTCGCCTCCGGCGGCTGGGGCTCCGCCCCAGACCCCTTACAGCCCACGAAAGTCCGTACATGTTAATATTAACCATCCCCCCAAAGATATAGTTCCAATTCGACCACTGACTGTAGCATTACCAAGTCAAGTGTGCCAGACGATGTGAGTTAGGTCTACAGCAGACATTATAGGATCGCGCTCCATATCTCGATTAGGAGTATCAGCGAGCGACCGGTTTGTCACACGTGGGTGAGACCGTTGAGCCACCAACAGAATCATTAATCTCATTTACTATATTAATATCATTTAGAATAGCGAGATGAGCGCGCACGCCAGCTAATACGCGCATTGTCTACGCGTGAGTGCGCGTGAGTGTGCGTGAGTGTGTGCGTGTGTGTGCGGCCTGCCCAGGGACTGCTACCAAAGCTACCTTATCGAGGTGGGCAGGTTTGTGCGCTTTGATGATTCCTGGAGCTATGCTGGTGGAAGCGTATGCTTCTGGTAGGGCCACCCTAGGTCGAGGAGGAGAAGTCAGACGAAATGCAGTCCACAACCTCCCCACTCTCTTTTCCTCCCCCTTCCCCTATCCTCACCGCCCTCCTACTTGTCCCTTTCCTCCAAACTCCCCCCTATTTCATCCACTCATCGTCTCGATTAGCCAAGTTGCAAAAATATGAGACGTTAAGCCCAAATATCAATCAATCATCGTGAGTGTGCGTGAGTGTGTGCGTGAGTGCGCGTGAGTGCGCGCCAGCTAATACACGCATTGTCTCCGCGTGCGTGTGCGTGAGTGTGAGTGAGTGTGCGTGAGTGTGCGTGAGTGTGCGTGAGAGAATGCGTGAGTGTGCTTGATTGCGCGTAGAGTGTGCGTGAGTGCGCGTGAGTGCGTGAGTGTGTGCGTGAGTGTGCGAGCCACTGCCAGGACTGGTAATAAGCTCCAAGTTTACTGGCCATTATGATGCGAGCTGCGAGACAACGCTTTACGTCACTTCACAACTACTGATGATGCGATTATGTTGCGCATGTTTCATACAAGAGAGTTGTTGCGTGAGAACCACCAGTTAGCTTAGCTTAACTACACCTGTATTACACTAGACACGTTGACAAATCAATATCAAGTATTCAGATCGATGTGTTAACATTGCTTGAGTAACATATTTTATACACGTATTTGTTACATGGTTTACGTAGCTTTACCTTATGTGAGACTGTTCCGTATGTTTCATTATTTGTATATATTATGACGGTCTGTCTATACGTAACACTTTCTGTATTGTTACTGTAAGACCATCTTAGGCCTACTAATTTCCAGTTTTTTCAACAATGTCTTCCTTCGATCGGCGTCTCAATTGCTGACTCTTGCAGGGCGATTCTGTATGGGCGACAGTAAATTTATCAGCGGTTTTAGTCGTTACTGTAGGTGAATGCAAGGCAGTGATTGGCTCATCGCCTTCTTCTAACAACTGAAACCGGTGATAAACGTATCGTCGCCCATAAAGAATCGCCTTGCTGATTGGTTAACACCGGGGTAAAGTTTGCAAATGTACTGGAATGAGACCCCAGAAGTTTTAACATACATCCTCAAATGTTATTTATACCTCTCTGTACTTAATAACAACCCTAACTCCCTTGAAGCAACAACGTTGTACCATATGACAGCACCAAGTATTCTACACACCATAAATCACAACATGATATCTGAGTTGTGTGTATGTTAATGGCCTCGAAAGAGTTAACATGTTCCATAAATTGAAGCAACGGGATCAGAACGTTATTCAAAATTGAGTTATCGGTGATTTGTAATGTTCTAAACAACAGCATTGACGAGTGGGGTCAAATAGCGGATGTTTAGGCGGATATGCAACAATCTGGTGCATGAAAGGATTTAGGGCTGTATCTCGAACCCCCGCTGCTAAACTCCCGTTATCTGTAGGATAAAATTGCTTTAAATGTTCAAAACTAGACCACAATACGTCATCCTCCAGATAACTCAATACTCGTTCTTTTAAATTTATCTCTGTTCCAATAACTATTTCCGATTTTATTTTAGCATCCCTGCTTCCAATGCAGAAGGTCCCGAGTTTAAATACCGGTTCAGGCAGAACTTTTTTAACTCCTATTCTGGATTCAGTTCCATTACTTTTTGTCTTAGGAATAAGTAAACGGTGACTTGGGAGCCGTCCTAGCAACGAGGCACTCAATAAATTCAAAGTTGTTCTGAATCGGCCTTGTTGATTCTGACATTTGTCCGCAGGTGTTCGCACTGTCCAATCACTGATTCATAAGTATCATATTTGAAATATCGATCTTTGATTGGTTATCGCTCACTCGTCGATGGTGTTCGAAGCCTACAGGGTTGGTTTAGTCGCTTTAAATTAAAGTCCGCCAATGAAAAGCAGTTTAGTTACTGAGTGGGTAGACTCTAAATGTGAATTTATTTATTTAAAGGTGTGTTATCAACATCAATATATGCTGCGTACACGATCCTCATTTCATGTTTATATTATTGTTTATTGTTTTGTAATCTTTAAAAGACCGAACAACGAGTTGCTCCAGATTGTTAAACTGACCATGACGTATTTGTAGGTGTGCATCGCTTGCTCGCGAATTGAGCTGTCCGACATTTGAGTCGAGTGACAAAAGCAATCAGTCAGTGCCTACTCGACTTCGAGGCGTAGCTAAACACTTGAAACTAGAAGGCCTTGGCTAACAACCCAACTGGCGTTGAAACCTGAAGGCGAGAACTGTTAAAACCTCACCTTCTGTCGGTGATATGTGAAGTGGTGTGAAACTGTGGCTAAAGTGCTTTGCAACTAAAGAACAATGCCATTGTATCAAGAAATTCCCCCTCCTCTTTACCACCTCCACTCGGCGCGGGTGTGAGTGCTCGCAATCGGAATGCGGTAGACCGTAAACCCATCGAACCAGGTGTCATTGTTAAAAATAACAATCTTTTTTTAATAATTTCTCATTTATTTCCAGTTATATGGAATAATCACGACAAAATGATATTTAAAATTAACTTTGCATTTTAAAAATGATTTAAAAACTGCCAATTTTTGGCGTCTGTTGTCAGGCGTGGTTAGGGTACATTCCACTCACGGTTGGTGCACTCCATGCATTTAACAACAACAAGCAGATTAGGAAATCCTACAGCAAATACCGTTTAAATAGACCGTGTGGAGCGACCGTTTCTTTTGTTTCTAATTTAAAGGCTCCTCTTACGGCGTGGCCATTGACCAGTAAACTAACAACCTTCCGAACTACCCAAATACCCTAATATATACCCAGTTAGTTACCTGAGAATGGGTACGGCATAGTGTGTACCCTTAAGCAGGCATTCTTGCAGAAACATTCTTATTATTATCATAATAGACCTTAGTTTCGAGTCTATAAATTACATTTACATGGATGGGCCAACGAAACATTGCATAAATTTGACGAGAATGGAAACACAACTGAGACAACCAGTAATCACAATGTGTTCCGAACGTGGTTCGGTGTGATGAGCTCAGTCAGGTTGCCTCGGGGTCACACTTTGAAGTGTTCCTGGTGGGGTCAAGGCCATTCGCTTGAGTTGGCCCATCATGTCATTATAGACGCCTGGCGCCTCATAGCTGTAGCTGTGTGCACACTTAGCTGCACTTAGCTACACTTAGCTGCACTTAGCTGCTCTGAGCTGCACTTAGCTACACTTAGCTACATGTAAGCTGCACTGACAGGTTATTGGGACTGTGTATTTGAAATATTTCAGGGCGGAATAGGGAACTGTCCTAGATTTTCAATATTGGATCTATATAATATAAGTATGTATGTATGCAACTAAATAAGTATGTATGTGTGCAAGTATAAGTAAGTAAATAAAAGTATGGAAGTAAGTAAGAAAGTCAATAAATCAGTCATTCTGTCAGTCAGTCAGTCAGTCAGTCAGTCAGTCAGTCAGTCAGTCAGTCAGTCAGTCAGTCAGTCAGTCAGTCAGTCAGTCAGTCAGTCAGTCAGTCAGTCAGTCAGTCAGTCAGTCAGTCAGTCAGTCAGTCAGTCAGTCAGTCAGTCAGTCAGTCAGTCAGTCAGTCAGTCAGTCAGTCAGTCAGTCAGTCAGTCAGTCAGTCAGTCAGTCAGTCAGTCAGTCAGTCAGTCAGTCAGTCAGTCAGTCAGTCAGTCAGTCAGTCAGTCAGTCAGTCAGTCAGTCAGTCAGTCAGTCAGTCAGTCAGTCAGTCAGTCAGTCAGTCAGTCAGTCAGTCAGTCAGTCAGTCACTTGCTTTTAAATAGCCGGTACGGGTGCGGTTTTGATCCCGCGGGTGCGGATGCGGGTTGAGTTTTAACGTGGCGGTTGCGGATAACATATTTCTGACCTTTGCAGGTCTCTACCAATGGAGAATGTGGAGTGCGGGGTCTTCACGACACATATTTCGACGTGTATTGTATTATAATCGTGAAAGAAATATTTTTAAAATCTTCAAATGAAACCCGCAAGGATCAGATAGGAGTGTCCAGCTTATGTGTGCGGTCTCCTCTTGACCGCGTGAGTGTAGAAATTGAGTTTGACCCGAAACTCAATTGTAACATTGAGGTTTATGGGTATCATTTTCTTCGTTCAACTGCGCTTTATAACATATCCAAAATACGCGAAAACCCGTATGGGGTAAGGTTAAGAAAATTAGGTTTTAAGGGGACACTATATAATACAAAATTGAAAATTTAACAAACATTTACCGATCAACCTGAAATTTTGTACACACGTACATCATAACTTTAATATTACGAGGTAATTTTTTCAAAATTATTTTCCCCTTTTTTGACTATTTTGAGCGCATTCCGTTTGTTTAGTAGAATTTTACCGGACGCTGAATGGAAATTTTGTTTAAAATAATGTCCATCCTCATCTTCATGTTCATTCTTTGCAATATATTATACATTAAACATATAAATATTATACATTTAATATATTATACATTTAAAAATTTATTTTACATTTTATTTATAAGTTTTTACATTTTTTATTTTACATGTTTATTTTATTTTTTGGTATTCATGTTTGCACAAGTAGTTTGAAGCTGTTATGGAAGCCTTGTTTAATGTAAATGTAAGTGTGGTATTAATATTTCTTATTAAACACGAAATATATGGTTGGTATTTATTAACATTCAGAAAATAACGAATGTACACGACGTCTTAAAACAGTAGCTGTGCATTACTTAATATGCGCATGTGAATTTTCCGCCGCCGCGGGTTCCCAAGTGTCAACGTTCATTACCCTCTATGAGGTAACCTCCTCACTACTACTACTTTACCGACCTTGTATGAATATATAAATACGGACCTAACTGTCAAAAAATTTGTTAAACTTGTATTCTCCTTGTGTTAAAATGAACAATGAAAAACATTACATTTAAAAACCGATGACAAATTTTCACCTGTCACCACTTGTGCAGGTGTCAGGTGTCACGTGTGCAGGTGCCCGCGTGCAGGTGCCACGTGCACAAGTCTATCACGTGATAGAGTGACGTAACAATTCAATTAGTTATTTGAAATGACGGAGCATTCTGGGCTGGATAAGGCAGCGCGGCTGGTATGCAGTTCTTGCGCTGGTCAGGATCTTTTACGCAACAACAGACGTTCAGTGGACAAAGGAAGAAAACGACGGACGCATGTTCGGTCCAAGTATAGATAGAGCCAGCACAATTCAGGGCCCTCATTCCAGTATGTAAGTTGTAATTGGGACGTAACTTTACAACCTGCTACAACCGTCTAAAACTGTTGGAATCAGGGCCCTGGGTAGAGCCAGTACAAACCTGGGCTCCCATTGCAGTAGTCCTACGGATGTTACAACCGGGGCGCAACTTACAACCCGCCTAAAACTCTCCTGAAATGAGGACCCTGGGTAGGCCTACTAACGTTGGGAAAAAGCGATTAAATCCTGAACGTTTAACCACGTTTTAAAACGATATACAAACGTTTTTAACCACTCCCCCTTCCCCCACGAACAAAATTTGTTTATTGAATTTATTTTTGGGCGGCTGCACAGTGGGGACAGTGAGGTTATGATGCACTAATGTAAACAATAAACAATTACCAGGGTAGAGAACTTAAATTTTATAAGGTTTTTAACCTGGCTATTCGCGTAAATTACCCGAGTTATTTCGAACCAGGGTAGCAACTTTCAAGCGTTCACACACAGAAATGACCCACGTAATATGATAGTAATGTAAGCCAAGTCTTATGCCCTGGTCCTGTGAGGGCCCCCCCGCCCCCACGCCCCCTCGCCCCCACCACGACCTGGCCTTATGAGACGCGTTGTGCGTGCCCGTGCGCGGCCTTGCGTGGGTCAAGCACGTTTACGACACCACAGTCACGTGATTCATGACGTCACGTGGTGATGTGCGTGGATCGGAACCAACCAACTATTGCACAAGACTGTCACAAGCAGCGGTGCCCGTGTACAAGCTAGAATTTGCCCCCCCCCCCCTCCCCCCCCCCATTCTCAGGCACTAGATTACGATGATGATGATTATATTTGGGATTTAAGTCTCATATATTTTTGCAACGATGCTAATCGAGACGATGAGTGGGTGAATATGAAGGGTACCCGTAAAGTCGACCTGCAGAAACTCGACAGTGGATGACCCCCTAACCCGTGTACTGATAGCGCGTTATCTTATCACCTTTACCGCCAAAGGTATCGTGCCTACTGTTCGAGTTTCTGCACTTGAGATAGCGGCTTCCTTTTACTTCCGTGTAGATGAGTATCTGCAGGTTGACATTCTGCGTTCCCAATATGAAATTTAAAAAACGCTACATGACATCCATGCCCAAACCAGGGTTCGAACCTGGAACGCAGAGACCGCGGTTTACTAGACTTACACCTAATCGACCACGGCCAACTACCCTGGTCACTAGATTACGTTCAATATACTGGCCTAAGCACTGCTAAAAGTCTCTTTTCTCTGAAATAAAGCTACATAAAAACCTTCGTCAATTAGTATGATAAGATCCCTTGCACGCTCGAGGGGGGGGGGGGGTTGTGAACGGGTATCGAACCAAGGACCTCCGCACGGGAAGCGAGGCCCAAACCACGCACGCAGTATAGCCGGCCCTGTCCCCGTTGCCATTATGTCAACCGAATGACAACCAGCCGAGTTATTAATGGGCATGCAAATGATCGCGGTCGCTATGAATGTTGATTGTTGAGCTATTGCGCATGCGCACGTTTCTTATGGGTATAATCCTTAGCGTGATTGACAGTATTAATTGTACGTGGTGCACGATTTATTCATGGGATAGCTAGGCTGCCGCAGGGCTGTGTTATGTTTCAACTGGGCCACGGTTCAACTGGGCTAAGATCGTTCCCAACTGGATTACGGTTCCAACTGGGCTACAATTAAGTTATAAGATCTTTCCTAACTGGGCTATGGTTTCAACTGAGCTACGATCCGTTCCCTAGCCGGACAGGTCGAGGTGGAGAAGCCAAAGGGAGTACACCTCCTCCCCTTTCCCTTTTCCTCACCTGCACCTGCACGTTCGTAAAAAAAAAGGTTGACAATACAATAAATTTTTCCTCCGTTGCAACCCACAAGGTTTGTCGTATGCTCATTAGTTTTTCATAATTTTTTACCTGATTACCCCTGTAAGGCGCTGCCTGCAATTGTCACAAGAGCTAAGTGCAGTCTCACTTAAGTGCGAGCCAAGTGTAGGTTACAGTTATGAAGCTACAGGGTTAGCTAACTATATTAACACTAGCTTTAAAAGGAAGCGGCCACAGGATTTACCATTGTGCAGATTATCCACCTCCATACACACATTGCCAGGTAGCTTTCCAATGTGAAGCACTATAGCTAGTGAAGGCAACATACTAATACTATTAGCTACGTCAAGCTATCTTCTGTGTCCGTTGACAGATCGTTACGATACAAAACGCTTGGATTCCAACCGTTTTGAAACGTTTCAACCGTTGAAACGTATCTGCTACAGCAGAAGGTTTGAAAAAAGCTAGACATTCACGTATTATTACTGTTATGTCCACCTAATTCACGCATTATTACTGTTATGTCCACCTAATTCACGCATTATTACTGTTGTGTCCACGTAATTCACGCATTATTACTGTTATGTCCACCTAATTAAAGCATTATTACTGTTATGTCCACCTTATTCACGCATTATTACTGTTATGTGCACCTGATTCACGCATTGTTACTGTAATGTCCACCTAATTCACGCATTATTACTGCTATGTCCACCTAATTCACGCATTATTACTGTTATGTCCATCTTGTTTGAGGAACTCTCGACTTCGGTCTGTTACAAATTGTCCCAACCCAAATTTGTTTTCAGAAAAACACATCGAAAACATTTTTGGTTTCCAGTAAAAGGTATTAGTGTTCGTGAGTTGGTGTAGAGTACAGTGGTGTAACTGGCTACACTCCAACGCATGCAGTGAACATGGACCCGCGAGCTACGGAGCCCCAGATCATTCTTAATTAAAGTTTATCCAAATATGTACGGATAATAAGTTGAAGACCATGGTATGATTAAATTCGCTTTTATAAAAACCTATGAGTCCACTTTTCTAGTTATGAGATATAAAGTGTCATTATCTTTTTGATCTTGTGTTGCCTTAAGGCAAACCTTGCTCTCTTTCACCCATATTCTGTACAAGCAAACATATTTATTTGCACTTTCCAATATCAGAACTTAATCAACAGTATCATGAATTACATTGTGAAAAGTTGGCTTGTAGTAAGTTAAAGATGTACGCCTACTGAAATTTCTTTAATGAAATGTATTAACTGGTTTCAGTTTTATAAAATGTTTGTCTCTATAATAAGGTAACTTTTTCATTTGAGTATCAAAATGAAAGTATACAAACTACAAAGTACAAACACAGTTTTCTTTCATTCAAGTCAATACAAACATCAGTGCAACTATTATTAGCTTGTAAGTGAACGTATGGTTTTCAAAGTAGAAGATGCCAATAGATGATATTTTCCAGAATTGATCTAGAACCCTAAAGCCTGTATTACACGGTCAAATTTTTTCATCCAACTCCTTGAGTTCAAGGACAAAAGCGCATCAAAAACAGTCAGTATGTAGTCAAATACAACAATAGGAAATATTTATTGATGCGCTTTTGTCCTTGAATTCAAGGAGTTGGATGAAAAAGTTTGACCGTGTAATACAGGCTTTAGATAGTATTAATCACGGCCCTCTAGATTTTCAATGACAAGAATGCACAACAGTGAAAAATGCACCTTAACATTACAATTGAAAACAAGTTGTTATTGTTGTCATTGATCTATCAAGGAGATAGAAGTAATCACGGCCCTCTAGATTAATTCTGAAAATCTTCTATTGGTGCAATTCCTCACTAGGGCTGGTAGTTCCACACTTGCACAGTGGAATACACAGCCTTGCTCTATTGTGGGAGGAACAATACAAACAACTAGGCGCATTGTTTCTGTCATGAGCCTATTACTTAAGTACCAACACCGAGCAGACTTCTGCAATGAGAGTTGGTAATTGCTCAACAATGAACAATGTCTTACAAGGTCGTGATTCTCCTAACAGAGCATATATTATCCTAATCAGGCGAGATGAGTCAAGTAGGTGTCTCAACTCAATACAATACACATTCACAGATGCAAGGATGAAACTATAAAAATAAGTACAAGAATATAGAGTTTAAGTATAAGAAGAAGAAGAAGAAGAAGAAGAGACAACGAGAATTTATGGTGCTAAAGGCTCATTCACGATAAAAACTTAGTAGTAAACTTTAACTTTAACTTAAACGTTTCGTCAAATAAATTCTGAACATGTTTCGGCTCCATTTTCGATTTAACTAGCCTAGGCCTTGCGGCTGGCGCTGATTGGTTCTTTCTTACTGTGAAGTTTATTTTAATTTTAAAGTTTGATCGTTCCAAACTTAACCGAAGCCCAAAACTAAGTTTAAGTTTTGGTCGTAAACAATCGTGTGATCTTCCGTAAGCCAAACCTTACTTTAAGTTGTAAGTCAGCGGTTTATAGGGCAACTTACTTGCGACGTATCTCAAAGCTCTATTTTTACGTTGTCTACTATAGTTTCGTGCACTACGCAAAAATTAGTGACAATTAATTACAACACTTTATTTTTGGTACAAGTTACGTAAGCTTGTTGACTTAAGTGAAAATTACGTTATGGCTATCCTGAATTATGGATGCAGGATACGTTATAGTTTACTTAGGCCCAGTACTATGAACCTCGGATAAATATTTAGTAAGCTACTAACTAGTTTACACAATGGCAACTATAGGCTTCCTATTGGTCGTTGCCATGGTGAAAAGAAGTTGACACCCTTCGAAATATTTGTCTGAAGTTCAGAATACCTGGCAGTAAACTATCGATAAACGATAAACATTGATTGAATGTTAATTGCAATATTTATTGAATATTTATTAAATTTACTGAAAATGATGAAACTAATTTTTACAACTGAAAATAACCTTTCTAAATACAGTATCTGGTATTTATTAGTCGCAGCAGAAACTTGGACGATGACAACACCAGAAGAGAGCCTGGTGCAGACATGAAGTTTTTGAGAAGTATTGTGGGGAAGACTAGATGGGACAGGATAAGGAATGACGACATAAGAAACCAACTAGGCGTAAGGAATTTATTGGAGCGTATTGGAGAGAGAAGACTGAAATGGTTCGGACATGTCAAGAGGATGGAAAGAGAAAGATTGCCAAGCAGAATGCTAGAACTGGAGATTCCAGGTAGAAGAACGAGAGAAAGACCACGACAAAGATAGCACGACAAAGTGAGGAAGGATGTGGAAATGCGAGGAGGGGACTGGAATGTAGTTGAGGGGGAAGAGTGGTGGCAGGATAGAAGAAGATGGAGAGGCTTATCTTCAATGCCGACCCAACGCAGAGTTGGACGTGGCAACAGATGATGCTGATGATGATAATCGGTAAGTCTGAACTTGATTTTACCTCTCAAACCGTTAAATCCTCTAGTTCCTGCCTATCTGTCTACCCACTCCTCGCATGTTATCAATACAAGGCGGCGCCCACACTAAGACGGTCCACTACATGGAACTTGTTGGCCCACACTGGACAAGTGAGCCCGTGGCATTAAAACCTGCGCACCCAACTATACGTTGGCCATTCCATTCAGATGTCCGGCCTCCATATCACGTTTCACCGCCCAATGCTAATTCAGCGGCGCTGATGGTTTCATAGTTTGATACTACCAACGTGGCAACACTAACACTATCTCTCTGTCTGGCCTGGGGCTTCCTAGTACAGAAACACACGCTTTGGCCTTCCACTATTAACATATTAGTAGATATAATTCCACTGACTGTGACTGTGATTTATGTAATGTAAACACACACTACTACTACTACTACTACTGTAAGGCCGGTCTTACAATCTCCTAATAAGAATGTTATTTGTAGCAATTAAGCTATATTTGGAGGATTTCAAGGGTTTTGATTGGTGGTTGCCATGGAGAAAACAAGCTATTGGACGAAATAGTAGTTATTGGGACATTGTAAGACTGGACCTTAAACTTATATATCACTAAAAGCACAGATAACGGATTGTAAGAATGTGTTATCTGTACTAAAAGTAAAGTGACAACTTTCAGGAATACAGGGAGGCTATATTCCTGAAAGTTGACAATACTCACTTAAAATGATATCTACGTAGATATCACTTGCTATTGGCTGATTGCTGTGGCGGACCGCGTGGAAAACACTCTATCAGCCAATAGCAAGTGATATCTACGTGGTTATCACTTGCTATTGGCTGATTACTGTGGCGGACCGCGTGGAAAACACTCAATCAGCCAATAGCAAGTGATATCTACGTGGTTATCACTTGCTATTGGCTTATTGCTGTGGCGGACCGCGTGGAAAACACTCAATCAGCCAATAGCAAGTGATATCTACGTGGTTATCACTTGCTATTGGCTGATTGCTGTGGCGGATCGCGCGGAAAACACTCCATCAGCCAATAGCAAGTGATATCTACGTGGTTATCACTTGCTATTGGCTTATTGCTGTGGCGGACCGCGTGGAAAACACTCAATCAGCCAATAGCAAGTGATATCTACGTGGTTATCACTTGCTATTGGCTTATTGCTGTGGCGGACCGCGTGGAAAACACTCAATCAGCCAATAGCAAGTGATATCTACGTGGTTATCACTTGCTATTGGCTTATTGCTGTGGCGGACCGCGTGGAAAACACTCAATCAGCCAATAGCAAGTGATATCTACGTGGTTATCACTTGCTATTGGCTGATTGCTGTGGCGGACCGCGTGGAAAACACTCCATCAGCCAATAGCAAGTGATATCTACGTGGTTATCACTTGCTATTGGTTGATTGCTGTGGCGGACCGCGTGGAAAACACTCAATCAGCCAATAGCAAGTGATATCTACGTGGTTATCACTTGCTATTGGCTGATGCTGTGGTGGACCGCGTGGAAAACACTCAATCAGCCAATAGCAAGTGATATCTACGTGGTTATCACTTGCTATTGGCTGATGCTGTGGCGGACCGCGTGGAAAACACTCAATCAGCCAAAAGCAAGTGATAACCACGTAGATATCACTTTAGGTGCATAGTATTGTCACCGTGAGATAACTTTCAGCAATAACCCCCGAGTCCAGGTTTCCATATCAGTTTGCTAAGATTTATTTTATTTTGGCCATATTTCCTAAACAGTAAAGCGTGGAGGATCCGCCTTCAAGATACCACAGGATACACCACGGCCTTGCTATTGACAGCGGCCGAGTCACGGCCACTCTGATGTTTAGTGTTGCAACTCGGCTGCCGGAAATAAACTAAAGGAACCATTTCTTCATCAGGGCGGTGGTTTTCGTAAAACAACAAATTCAAATGGTTCGATCGCTTTACAACATGCCCAAGATGGCGAACTGCGTCCAAGCAACATCGCGGTCGCCTTGTATTCAGCTCTCACACAACAGTTCTAGGATCAACTCAGTCTCTTCTCTTAATTGCGTTTCTTCCAAACTATATTGGATTAGCCAACCTAAAGAGTCAATATCATTGCCATAGTGATAGAAGTGGTCACAAAGAAGTGGCGGAGCTCAGAGATCATTCCCTTCCCCCCCCCCCCCCCCCCTTATGAATAGAAGCAACGAACCTTTCAATAAATTCAAAGCTGTTCTGAATCGCCCTTGTTGGTTCTGGCATTTGTCCGCGGGTGTTCGCACTGTCCAATCACTGATTCATATGTTTCGTATTTGAAATATCGATCTTTGATTGGTTATCGCTCACTCGTCGATGGTGTTCGGAGCCTACAGGGTTAGTTTAGTCACTTTAAATTAAAAGTCCCCCACTGCAAATCAGTTTAGTTACTGCATGAGTGGGTAGACTCTAAATGTGAATTTATTTACTTATTTATGTTTAAAGAGAGAATACGGTGCCATTTTTAGTGTTGAACAAACATGTTTAAGACTTTTAACAATGGCTCTTACTAAACCAGTTTTCTGTGGACTCAGTGAATCTTTATGTTGTAATTTCTGTTGCTTTAGTAAATGGGTGGTATACTTGTTCGTTTGGTAATCATCAGATTTATTTCATGTTTATGGTTTTTCACATTGTTTGTATTTGACTATATTTTGACATGTTATTTCTGGGGGGGCTATTCCTGAAAGCTAATACGGTGATAGAACTCACTTTAAGTGATATCTACGTTGTTATCACTTGCTATTGGCTGATTCCTGTGGCGGACCGCGTGGAAAACACTCAATCAGCCAATAGCAAGTGATATTTATGTGGTTATCACTTGCTATTGGCTGATTGCTGTGGCGGACCGCGTGGAAAACACTCAATCAGCCAATAGCAAGTGATATCTACGTGCTTATCACTTGCTATTGGCTGATTGGTGTGGCGGACCGCGTGGAAAACACTCAACCAGCCAATAGCAAGTGATATCTACGTGGTTATCACTTGCTATTGGCTAATTGCTGTGGCGGACCGCGTGGAAAACACTCAAATCAGCCAATAGCAAGTGATAACCACGTAGATATCTTCGTCACCATGGCAATTTTCAGGAATAGCCCCCCTGGTTATTTAAAAACATATACAAGCTAGGCTAAACGCTATAATTTAATGTGTAAAAAGTAGAAACAAATAGTACCGCAGCTCAGCTAAAAAAGTACCAGTGCGACGCTCCGGCTCACTATTATCACTGCCACTCAAGACACACAATGTGCATGTCTGACCTAATACGTTCCCTTCATTATGTTGTCAGAATCCAGCACGCACGTATCAAAGTGTTAACAGCGAAATTAAAACCCCCGCTAATTCACGTCTGTTATTTCGCGTGCAGACGTGTCAACATAACCTCAAAGGCGATCAATCATACTCGACCTGACCGTGCTATTAACACTCAGTGTTGAGCCAACAAGGAAGGCGGTGATTGGTAGAAAGAAACAAACGCCCAACCAAAGAAAGCAGAGTTATTGAAAAGGTGTTGGTTGCGATAATTAAATTATATCTCCGTGCGAAGTATTCGCGACCATTGAGAAATTGTTTCCGAGGTGAAAGTTCGCACATTGGTTGGCTACCCTGTGGGCGTTGCCTTGTGTGGCGGGGGTTTGACCTGGTGACGTCATAACGTGGCTTGTAGGGGGCGGTGAGTGAGCTCTAAGCTCTTTGGATGGGATTGCACAACCTCCTTGGCTACCTGGGATACTGGTGACGTCACCTCGTGGCTTGTAGGGGGCGGTGAGTGAGTTCTAAGCTCTTTGGATGGGATTGCACAACCTCCTTGGCTACCTGGGATACTGGTGACGTCACCTCGTGGCTTGTAGGGGGCGGTGAGTGAGTTCTAAGCTCTTTGGATGGGGTTGCACAACCTCCTTGGCTACCTGGGATACTGGTGACGTCACCTCGTGGCTTGTAGGGGGCGGTGAGTGAGCTCTAAGCTCTTTGGATGGGATTGCACAACCTCCTTGGCTACCTGGGATACTGGTGACGTCACCTCGTGGCTTGTAGGGGGCGGTGAGTGAGCTCTAAGCTCTTTGGATGGGATTGCACAACCTCCTTGGCTACCTGGGATACTGGTGACGTCACCTCGTGGCTTGTAGGGGGCGGTGAGTGAGTTCTAAGCTCTTTGGATGGGATTGCACAACCTCCTTGGCTACCTGGGATACTGGTGACGTCACCTCGTGGCTTGTAGGGGGCGGTGAGTGAGTTCTAAGCTCTTTGGATGGGATTGCACAACCTCCTTGGCTACCTGGGATACTGGTGACGTCACCTCGTGGCTTGTAGGGGGCGGTGAGTGAGTTCTAAGCTCTTTGGATGGGATTGCACAACCTCCTTGGCTACCTGGGATACTGGTGACGTCACCTCGTGGCTTGTAGGGGGCGGTGAGTGAGTTCTAAGCTCTTTGGATGGGATTGCACAACCTCCTTGGCTACCTGGGATACTGGTGACGTCACCTCGTGGCTTGTAGGGGGCGGTGAGTGAGTTCTAAGCTCTTTGGATGGGATTGCACAACCTCCTTGGCTACCTGGGATACTGGTGACGTCACCTCGTGGCTTGTAGGGGGCGGTGAGTGAGTTCTAAGCTCTTTGGATGGGATTGCACAACCTCCTTGGCTACCTGGGATACTGGTGACGTCACCTCGTGGCTTGTAGGGGGCGGTGAGTGAGTTCTAAGCTCTTTGGATGGGATTGCACAACCTCCTTGGCTACCTGGGATACTGGTGACGTCACCTCGTGGCTTTAGGGGGCGGTGAGTGAGTTCTAAGCTCTTTGGATGGGATTGCACAACCTCCTTGGCTACCTGGGATACTGGTGACGTCACCTCGTGGCTTGTAGGGGGCGGTGAGTGAGTTCTAAGCTCTTTGGATGGGATTGCACAACCTCCTTGGCTACCTGGGATACTGGTGACGTCACCTCGTGGCCTGTAGGGGGCGGTGAGTGAGTTCTAAGCTCTTTGGATGGGATTGCACAACCTCCTTGGCTACCCGGGATACTGGTGACGTCACCTCGTGGCTTGTAGGGGGCGGTGAGTGAGTTCTAAGCTCTTTGGATGGGATTGCACAACCTCCTTGGCTACCTGGGATACTGGTGACGTCACCTCGTGGCTTGTAGGGGGCGGTGAGTGAGTTCTAAGCTCTTTGGATGGGATTGCACAACCTCCTTGGCTACCTGGGATACTGGTGACGTCACCTCGTGGCTTGTAGGGGGCGGTGAGTGAGTTCTAAGCTCTTTGGATGGGATTGCACAACCTCCTTGGCTACCTGGGATACTGGTGACGTCACCTCGTGGCTTGTAGGGGGCGGTGAGTGAGTTCTAAGCTCTTTGGATGGGGTTGCACAACCTCCTTGGCTACCTGGGATACTGGTGACGTCACCTCGTGGCTTGTAGGGGGCGGTGAGTGAGTTCTAAGCTCTTTGGATGGGATTGCACAACCTCCTTGGTCTACCTGGGATACTGGTGACGTCACCTCGTGGCTTGTAGGGGGCGGTGAGTGAGTTCTAAGCTCTTTGGATGGGATTGCACAACCTCCTTGGCTACCTGGGATACTGGTGACGTCACCTCGTGGCTTGTAGGGGGCGGTGAGTGAGTTCTAAGCTCTTTGGATGGGATTGCACAACCTCCTTGGCTACCTGGGATACTGGTGACGTCACCTCGTGGCTTGTAGGGGGCGGTGAGTGAGTTCTAAGCTCTTTGGATGGGATTGCACAACCTCCTTGGCTACCTGGGATACTGGTGACGTCACCTCGTGGCTTGTAGGGGGCGGTGAGTGAGTTCTAAGCTCTTTGGATGGGATTGCACAACCTCCTTGGCTACCTGGGATACTGGTGACGTCACCTCGTGGCTTGTAGGGGGCGGTGAGTGAGTTCTAAGCTCTTTGGATGGGATTGCACAACCTCCTTGGCTACCTGGGATACTGGTGACGTCACCTCGTGGCTTGTAGGGGGCGGTGAGTGAGTTCTAAGCTCTTTGGATGGGATTGCACAACCTCCTTGGCTACCTGGGATACTGGTGACGTCACCTCGTGGCTTGTAGGGGGCGGTGAGTGAGTTCTAAGCTCTTTGGATGGGATTGCACAACCTCCTTGGCTACCTGGGATACTGGTGACGTCACCTCGTGGCTTGTAGGGGGCGGTGAGTGAGTTCTAAGCTCTTTGGATGGGATTGCACAACCTCCTTGGCTACCTGGGATACTGGTGACGTCACCTCGTGGCTTGTAGGGGGCGGTGAGTGAGTTCTAAGCTCTTTGGATGGGATTGCACAACCTCCTTGGCTACCTGGGATACTGGTGACGTCACCTCGTGGCTTGTAGGGGGCGGTGAGTGAGTTCTAAGCTCTTTGGATGGGATTGCACAACCTCCTTGGCTACCTGGGATACTGGTGACGTCACCTCGTGGCTTGTAGGGGGCGGTGAGTGAGTTCTAAGCTCTTTGGATGGGATTGCACAACCTCCTTGGCTACCTGGGATACTGGTGACGTCACCTCGTGGCTTGTAGGGGGCGGTGAGTGAGTTCTAAGCTCTTTGGATGGGATTGCACAACCTCCTTGGCTACCTGGGATACTGGTGACGTCACCTCGTGGCTTGTAGGGGGCGGTGAGTGAGTTCTAAGCTCTTTGGATGGGATTGCACAACCTCCTTGGCTACCTGGGATACTGGTGACGTCACCTCGTGGCTTGTAGGGGGCGGTGAGTGAGTTCTAAGCTCTTTGGATGGGATTGCACAACCTCCTTGGCTACCTGGGATACTGGTGACGTCACCTCGTGGCTTGTAGGGGGCGGTGAGTGAGTTCTAAGCTCTTTGGATGGGATTGCACAACCTCCTTGGCTACCTGGGATACTGGTGACGTCACCTCGTGGCTTGTAGGGGGCGGTGAGTGAGTTCTAAGCTCTTTGGATGGGATACACAACCTCCTTGGCTACCTGGGATACTGGTGACGTCACCTCGTGGCTTGTAGGGGGCGGTGAGTGAGTTCTAAGCTCTTTGGATGGGATTGCACAACCTCCTTGGCTACCTGGGATACTGGTGACGTCACCTCGTGGCTTGTAGGGGGCGGTGAGTGAGTTCTAAGCTCTTTGGATGGGATTGCACAACCTCCTTGGCTACCTGGGATACTGGTGACGTCACCTCGTGGCTTGTAGGGGGCGGTGAGTGAGTTCTAAGCTCTTTGGATGGGATACACAACCTCCTTGGCTACCTGGGATACTGGTGACGTCACCTCGTGGCTTGTAGGGGGCGGTGAGTGAGTTCTAAGCTATTTGGATGGGATTGCACAACCTCCTTGGCTACCTGGGATACTGGTGACGTCACCTCGTGGCTTGTAGGGGGCGGTGAGTGAGTTCTAAGCTCTTTGGATGGGATTGCACAACCTCCTTGGCTACCTGGGATACTGGTGACGTCACCTCGTGGCTTGTAGGGGGCGGTGAGTGAGTTCTAAGCTCTTTGGATGGGATTGCACAACCTCCTTGGCTACCTGGGATACTGGTGACGTCACCTCGTGGCTTGTAGAGGGCGGTGAGTGAGTTCTAAGCTCTTTGGATGGGATTGCACAACCTCCTTGGCTACCTGGGATACTGGTGACGTCACCTCGTGGCTTGTAGGGGGCGGTGAGTGAGTTCTAAGCTCTTTGGATGGGATTGCACAACCTCCTTGGCTACCTGGGATACTGGTGACGTCACCTCGTGGCTTGTAGGGGGCGGTGAGTGAGTTCTAAGCTCTTTGGATGGGATTGCACAACCTCCTTGGCTACCTGGGATACTGGTGACGTCACCTCGTGGCTTGTAGGGGGCGGTGAGTGAGTTCTAAGCTCTTTGGATGGGATTGCACAACCTCCTTGGCTACCTGGGATACTGGTGACGTCACCTCGTGGCTTGTAGGGGGCGGTGAGTGAGTTCTAAGCTCTTTGGATGGGATTGCACAACCTCCTTGGCTACCTGGGATACTGGTGACGTCACCTCGTGGCTTGTAGGGGGCGGTGAGTGAGTTCTAAGCTCTTTGGATGGGATTGCACAACCTCCTTGGCTACCTGGGATACTGGTGACGTCACCTCGTGGCTTGTAGGGGGCGGTGAGTGAGTTCTAAGCTCTTTGGATGGGATTGCACAACCTCCTTGGCTACCTGGGATACTGGTGACGTCACCTCGTGGCTTGTAGGGGGCGGTGAGTGAGTTCTAAGCTCTTTGGATGGGATTGCACAACCTCCTTGGCTACCTGGGATACTGGTGACGTCACCTCGTGGCTTGTAGGGGGCGGTGAGTGAGTTCTAAGCTCTTTGGATGGGATTGCACAACCTCCTTGGCTACCTGGGATACTGGTGACGTCACCTCGTGGCTTGTAGGGGGCGGTGAGTGAGTTCTAAGCTCTTTGGATGGGATTGCACAACCTCCTTGGCTACCTGGGATACTGGTGACGTCACCTCGTGGCTTGTAGGGGGCGGTGAGTGAGTTCTAAGCTCTTTGGATGGGATTGCACAACCTCCTTGGCTACCTGGGATACTGGTGACGTCACCTCGTGGCTTGTAGGGGGCGGTGAGTGAGTTCTAAGCTCTTTGGATGGGATTGCACAACCTCCTTGGCTACCTGGGATACTGGTGACGTCACCTCGTGGCTTGTAGGGGGCGGTGAGTGAGTTCTAAGCTCTTTGGATGGGATTGCACAACCTCCTTGGCTACCTGGGATACTGGTGACGTCACCTCGTGGCTTGTAGGGGGCGGTGAGTGAGTTCTAAGCTCTTTGGATGGGATTGCACAACCTCCTTGGCTACCTGGGATACTGGTGACGTCACCTCGTGGCTTGTAGGGGGCGGTGAGTGAGTTCTAAGCTCTTTGGATGGGATTGCACAACCTCCTTGGCTACCTGGGATACTGGTGACGTCACCTCGTAGCTTGTAGGGGGCGGTGAGTGAGTTCTAAGCTCTTTGGATGGGATTGCACAACCTCCTTGGCTACCTGGGATACTGGTGACGTCACCTCGTGGCTTGTAGGGGGCGGTGAGTGAGTTCTAAGCTCTTTGGATGGGATTGCACAACCTCCTTGGCTACCTGGGATACTGGTGACGTCACCTCGTGGCTTGTAGGGGGCGGTGAGTGAGTTCTAAGCTCTTTGGATGGGATTGCACAACCTCCTTGGCTACCTGGGATACTGGTGACGTCACCTCGTGGCTTGTAGGGGGCGGTGAGTGAGTTCTAAGCTCTTTGGATGGGATTGCACAACCTCCTTGGCTACCTGGGATACTGGTGACGTCACCTCGTGGCTTGTAGGGGGCGGTGAGTGAGTTCTAAGCTCTTTGGATGGGATTGCACAACCTCCTTGGCTACCTGGGATACTGGTGACGTCACCTCGTGGCTTGTAGGGGGCGGTGAGTGAGTTCTAAGCTCTTTGGATGGGATTGCACAACCTCCTTGGCTACCTGGGATACTGGTGACGTCACCTCGTGGCTTGTAGGGGGCGGTGAGTGAGTTCTAAGCTCTTTGGATGGGATTGCACAACCTCCTTGGCTACCTGGGATACTGGTGACGTCACCTCGTGGCTTGTAGGGGGCGGTGAGTGAGTTCTAAGCTCTTTGGATGGGATTGCACAACCTCCTTGGCTACCTGGGATACTGGTGACGTCACCTCGTGGCTTGTAGGGGGCGGTGAGTGAGTTCTAAGCTCTTTGGATGGGATTGCACAACCTCCTTGGCTACCTGGGATACTGGTGACGTCACCTCGTGGCTTGTAGGGGGCGGTGAGTGAGTTCTAAGCTCTTTGGATGGGATCGCACAACCTCCTTGGCTACCTGGGATACTGGTGACGTCACCTCGTGGCTTGTAGGGGGCGGTGAGTGAGTTCTAAGCTCTTTGGATGGGATTGCACAACCTCCTTGGCTACCTGGGATACTGGTGACGTCACCTCGTGGCTTGTAGGGGGCGGTGAGTGAGTTCTAAGCTCTTTGGATGGGATTGCACAACCTCCTTGGCTACCTGGGATACTGGTGACGTCACCTCGTGGCTTGTAGGGGGCGGTGAGTGAGTTCTAAGCTCTTTGGATGGGATTGCACAACCTCCTTGGCTACCTGGGATACTGGTGACGTCACCTCGTGGCTTGTAGGGGGCGGTGAGTGAGTTCTAAGCTCTTTGGATGGGATTGCACAACCTCCTTGGCTACCTGGGATACTGGTGACGTCACCTCGTGGCTTGTAGGGGGCGGTGAGTGAGTTCTAAGCTCTTTGGATGGGATTGCACAACCTCCTTGGCTACCTGGGATACTGGTGACGTCACCTCGTGGCTTGTAGGGGGCGGTGAGTGAGTTCTAAGCTCTTTGGATGGGATTGCACAACCTCCTTGGCTACCTGGGATACTGGTGACGTCACCTCGTGGCTTGTAGGGGGCGGTGAGTGAGTTCTAAGCTCTTTGGATGGGATTGCACAACCTCCTTGGCTACCTGGGATACTGGTGACGTCACCTCGTGGCTTGTAGGGGGCGGTGAGTGAGTTCTAAGCTCTTTGGATGGGATTGCACAACCTCCTTGGCTACCTGGGATACTGGTGACGTCACCTCGTGGCTTGTAGGGGGCGGTGAGTGAGTTCTAAGCTCTTTGGATGGGATTGCACAACCTCCTTGGCTACCTGGGATACTGGTGACGTCACCTCGTGGCTTGTAGGGGGCGGTGAGTGAGTTCTAAGCTCTTTGGATGGGATTGCACAACCTCCTTGGCTACCTGGGATACTGGTGACGTCACCTCGTGGCTTGTAGGGGGCGGTGAGTGAGTTCTAAGCTCTTTGGATGGGATTGCACAACCTCCTTGGCTACCTGGGATACTGGTGACGTCACCTCGTGGCTTGTAGGGGGCGGTGAGTGAGTTCTAAGCTCTTTGGATGGGATTGCACAACCTCCTTGGCTACCTGGGATACTGGTGACGTCACCTCGTGGCTTGTAGGGGGCGGTGAGTGAGTTCTAAGCTCTTTGGATGGGATTGCACAACCTCCTTGGCTACCTGGGATACTGGTGACGTCACCTCGTGGCTTGTAGGGGGCGGTGAGTGAGTTCTAAGCTCTTTGGATGGGGTTGCACAACCTCCTTGGCTACCTGGGATACTGGTGACGTCACCTCGTGGCTTGTAGGGGGCGGTGAGTGAGTTCTAAGCTCTTTGGATGGGATTGCACAACCTCCTTGGCTACCTGGGATACTGGTGACGTCACCTCGTGGCTTGTAGGGGGCGGTGAGTGAGTTCTAAGCTCTTTGGATGGGATTGCACAACCTCCTTGGCTACCTGGGATACTGGTGACGTCACCTCGTGGCTTGTAGGGGGCGGTGAGTGAGCTCTAAGCTCTTTGGATGGGATTGCACAACCTCCTTGGCTACCTGGGATACTGGTGACGTCACCTCGTGGCTTGTAGGGGGCGGTGAGTGAGTTCTAAGCTCTTTGGATGGGATTGCACAACCTCCTTGGCTACCTGGGATACTGGTGACGTCACCTCGTGGCTTGTAGGGGGCGGTGAGTGAGTTCTAAGCTCTTTGGATGGGATTGCACAACCTCCTTGGTCTACCTGGGATACTGGTGACGTCACCTCGTGGCTTGTAGGGGGCGGTGAGTGAGTTCTAAGCTCTTTGGATGGGATTGCACAACCTCCTTGGCTACCTGGGATACTGGTGACGTCACCTCGTGGCTTGTAGGGGGCGGTGAGTGAGTTCTAAGCTCTTTGGATGGGATTGCACAACCTCCTTGGCTACCTGGGATACTGGTGACGTCACCTCGTGGCTTGTAGGGGGCGGTGAGTGAGTTCTAAGCTCTTTGGATGGGGTTGCACAACCTCCTTGGCTACCTGGGATACTGGTGACGTCACCTCGTGGCTTGTAGGGGGCGGTGAGTGAGTTCTAAGCTCTTTGGATGGGATTGCACAACCTCCTTGGCTACCTGGGATACTGGTGACGTCACCTCGTGGCTTGTAGGGGGCGGTGAGTGAGTTCTAAGCTCTTTGGATGAGATTGCACAACCTCTTTGGTCTACCTGGGAGAAGATGGCGCGATTATGTGAGTTTATGTCTTCATTATGTTGTTTTACGATGTACTCGACAGCTAAGCCATACGACGTAGTTGCTTGGCGTGTAATGATCGTAATAACCTCATCTCACACTGGTATATTATTACTACAGAAGTTACATTAAATAAACATAAAAATCAAGATGAAATATATGATCATTGATCAGTAACTGAACTGAACAGTACTCAATGAACCTGCTTTGTTACCAGTATTGAATCTGTCACAACTTCTAGTGGGAGGACAGAATGGCTTAGTAGAGCCTTGGACCTATCCATGTTTATGGACATATAGTCAACTTTAATTGCATTGGCTGTACGGATTCACAAGATATGTTTGGCTCATTCCTGTTAACACATCCCACTTCCACTAATCTGAATCATATTCTTTCTTGGTCATTCGTGTCCAAACCTTTTCACTAACCCCTCCGTTCAACTATAGTTGAACTCTAGATTCCATTGAATAAGTTGTACCGTCACTAAATGAAAACATTCAACGACAGTTTAACTTTTCCTTCGACTTTTCGTCTATAAAATGTTGTATTTTTGCTAAAATTTAAAGCAAATCTTCACGGGTATTCAGTCACCAACCTATACTTGAATTCAAGAAATTAATGGACATTTTTACCTCACAGAAGGTTGTAGCAAATTCTAAGTGCTTTGAACTAAATTTAAGGATACTACGCAGGATGTAAGACCCATACAAGGATAAGAATGAAGAGGAATCTCAGAAGATGAGGGGACGGGGATAATCTTTAAACCTATGGGCAAATATTGAGGGGGGCGAGAGATCATTCCTAAAAGCTTTTGGTAGCTTGCAAAGAATCCTAAAAGCTTTGTTCTCACTGAGGATACTACGCAGGGTGTAATACCCATACAAGGATGAAGATCAATTCCACAAGAAGGGGAAGGCGATAATCTTTCCACCTAGGGGCAAATATTTAGGGGAGGGAGGGGGGTCATTCATAATTGACTCTACCCAACATGGACCTCCTTCCCCAACATCGTTATCATTCCACTCATCTTCTCAAGTATCGACTTAAGAAACGACTTAATTTAGAGACTGACGCATGAAACCAGATCCGGCAGTAGCTCATCATCTTTGACGTCGCCGATATTTGCACCGACGAGAGAGAACCCCGGGGCCTCCGTTCATGATTCATCAACGGGCACCTCCATTTAAGCCGCCGCCGACAAACCCTGTAATTACACCAGCTCCACTTTTCAATCGAACAGAATCAGGACAGATTGTGTAGGAAGGTTGTCGAGTTTTCTAGTTTCGAAGGGATCAATGTTGTTCGTTGGGCGATCCGATCGCTCCTTTTAGCGCTGCTGAGCCGATCTGGGTGGGGCTGAGGCGAACTGACACCCCCGCTAAGTGTTCAATCAATGGAACGTGTTGCCATGGGGATTATACAAACGTCAATCATCCCCTTCAGGGCAATGGGTACAATCTTTAACCACGCAAAGTTAAAGGTATCTTATTAATATTTTGAGAACATGTTCAAAACAATGATTCTAAACTGAAGATTGGTTTAAACAATGAGTTTATTCAACATTCAAGTATTGCAATTGTTGAGTGCTTTGCAACTAAAATGACAAAATACAATAATATCGGTGAAATTAATTAAAATAGTAAACGTTATTATAATTAATGTTTGCGTCATTTCCAGAGATTTTGCAAACAAAAATGAGTTTATTAAACTTTCAACTATTGAAATTGTTGCTAGTGAGTGCTTTACAACTTAAATACCAAATCACAATAATATCGGTGAAATTAATTAAAATGGTACATGATATTTTAATTAATGTTTGGGTCATTTTAAGAGATTTTGCAAACAAAAATCTATAAAAGATGAGTCCTTCCAGCTTGAATTTAAAATGATGTCAACCCTAGTCTAGTCCCACCGCTCCTTGTCATTACCATGTAGTACTATATACGTAGGCGTAATCCAACAAGTTGCAAGTGAGCCTAGAGTAATTACGGGACGACATACACTACACACTTAGTGTAATGTAATGTAAGCTACAGTAACAAGTGTGGCCAAGTTGGGTGGGGTATTACAATGACGCTAAACCTTGTTCTACTTGGAAGATGAGACTAACATCTCCTTTTTACTCGGCTGAGATCGATGTCGGCTATGACGCGGTTAACTGCCTGAAACACTCGTGAGAAGGTCTTTGGTTGGACCCACTTCACACACTGTTTCGTTTCGTCTAGGCTTTTTGTTCGTATAGGCCGTATCATACTACACAGACCTTTTTCAGAATGGATCTAGGACCCTTGGAACTAAGCACGGCCCTCTAAATCGAAATGGCAACAATGAAAAATGCACCTTAACATAACAATCAAGGACCCTTAGACAGAGCTAATCAGATAAATTCTGAAAATCATCCATTATAGAGTCCATAGTCGTCAATAAACGATTTTCGGAATGTCGATCTAGAAGGTCGTGATAACTGCTATCTAAGGCTCCTTGATAGATCAATGCTCAACAATAACAACAAGTTTTCAAATATTATGTTTAGGTGCATTTTTACTGTTGTACATTGAAGGTCTAGAGGGTTCGTGATTAGCTCTATCTAAGGGTCCTAGATCAATTCTGAAAAAGGTCTATCACTCAATAGCGCTGTAAAACTTTCCAATCTCACTCGACCAGCTGATAATCTCTAACTCGGTTTTATTTTATTCAAACGTTATTCGTGAATAACGAGTAAAATCGCTCCAATCGCGGCTATACTTGAAAATCGCGAAAATTCGCGGGAAAGTTGTAATTTCCAGCACCACAAGTAAGGTCCTCATCAGTTGTTCAAAAACGTTCTCCAAGAAAGTCGCCCATAAACTCCTGCCCCTGCCGATCGAGAGCGCAATACATCTTTTGTTCTGCTTCATTTATAATATCGAAAGGTGCCATCAGGAAATCCGGAAACTGATCTCTCGTATCACGTTCTGAATATTAACGAGACTAAAAAAAAAAAATCATTAATCAACGTCTTTGAAATTTAACCGCGCATGGTCGATAAATTACTTTAATCCCTCGCCTAGACAGACGAAACACAACAAAGCGTGCGCACGCATTTCACGAAACAGATTGCCATGCAGCCAATAGGCGACCTTGGTTCTATTATGACGTCATTGCTCGGTTCACTTTAACCCATTCGTTACAATATCGTGTGCGATGAGTGACGCGCTGTTGAAAGTACTGTCAAGCACCAATCACCGTGTTAGGTGGGTTTTGACCTCGCCTTTTTATGTGTTGACCACTGAAAAAAGACTAAAAACATTCTGGTAGTGGTGGCAAGAAACTTAACTGTTATGAGGAAGAGTTAAGCTGTCAAATGTTCATTGTTGCGTTATTGTTAAATCATCAATGACGCTGAAAGAAGGTTACTTAGCAACGCTATCCATACAGCTTGATTTATTACAAATTACTTTTTGTATAGCAAATTTCAAAAGAAATATTTTGTTCAGAGCGGAGTGTTTAAAAAAATAGATTTATTGTAAGAATTTAAAAAATATTTGGGATTTAATCATTTCCAAAATGATGTAGATCTACAACTACAAATGTCACAAAAAAAACAGGTACGGTAAAGTCGTTCCACAGTAACCTTGTGGATGTTGACGTCACAGACGAGTGGTGCGCATTAGCCAACCAAATATCAGTATTTGTAAAAGCCGCCCGCTGATTGGCTCGTATGACGTCACCATTCACAAGGGTCTGTGATTGGCTGGCCAAGTTACTCACGTGGCAAATGGTTCCGGGTCCAACTTGTAATGTTTCTCGATGGGTTCTCTCTTGATCAACTTCGACAGCTGTAGTTCGTCCACGACAACAATCCCCTCCTCGACGTTCTTCTGTTTCCACTGTACTACCTGTTGCGGTTTCCCGCCCTTTCCGTTCTTCCTCGCCACGCCCCTTTTCTCGGCGAACGAGCTGTTCTTACCGGCCCGCTTACCGGCCGAGCCACCGGCACTGGCGTTGTTCGCTTGCGGGTAGATCATGATGCCGACACTCACACACAGAGCGCGTTGGCGAGTCAGAGCATTCTTTGCGGCCTAGGCCGAGATTTCATACTGGAAAATAAGAGACAATGGGTTAATATAAAACCACAGCAGGGATCAGTAACAAAAAGTACCCCTAAGAGTCTTCTTTAGACAAAACCATACACATCTTTGAATAAACTAGAGACGAAACAAAAAAATAAAGATTATTACTTTATTCTGGCCTAGAACAGTACCATTTTTCTATACTTTCTCATATTAGGACGATATAAGAACCTATATGGTACCGAAACTCAAGCTATTTACTTGCTGTAGACACATACGCGCACAGGTCTTATACCTATCCGCTAAATAAAGCCGATCAAGTAGTACTACTACTACAACTGGAGGTAGTTTGTATAACGGTAAAGAAAGTATGTCACCCCAATCACCGCTACGCTGCGTTAGTGGCGCCGTGCGCAAGTTGTTCAATCGAGTTTCGTCCCTGTATAGATTCCTTAACTGTAATATTATTCATTGGGACGTTGGTTTATTCTAAATAGATTCTTATACTGTGATATTATTCTATAATTATCGCCATTGGGGCGTTTGTTTAACCTTGTGTACAACGAATGCTTCGCCATGGCGGGCCAGCTTTGACCATTGTATGGTCTGCTATTGTAAAACTGTGAATTTGTAGTTGTACGGAAGTTAGGCTTGGAGTTTTGTGATGTGATTGCTGTTACCATAGCAACACGGAAGAACAATTAGGCCTAACCATGGACAAGTACATTGTTGAACGAGTTTAGTGTCACCTTTGTCTAAATAAATACATTCACATTTAGAGTCTACCCACTCAGTAACGAAACTGATTTTCAGTGGGGGACTTTAATTTAAAGCGACTTAACCAACCTTTTAGGCTCCGAACACTATCGATGAGTGAGCGATAACCAATCAAAGATCGATATATTTCAAATACGATACATATGAATCAGTGATTGGACAGTGCGAACACCTGCGGACTAATGCCAGAATCAACAAGGCCGATTCAGAACCACTTTGACATTATTAAGTACTTCGTTGCTAGGACGGCTCCAAAGTCACAATTTAGTTATTTTGAAGACAAGAAGTAATGGAACTGAATCCTTAATAGAAATATAATATAATCATATCTATAGTAAGTTAATCACGACAGTGTCCTGTTTTGTTCTACTGCGGTGTTTGATGTTGTCTATAACAATTAGGTTCGGTCTACGCTTATCAGCAGGGTATCATTAAAGTTGTAGTCTTAGTTTGAATGAGATGGAAGTGAAAGTCATTGTATCAATATCCCACACATCAAGATAGTTTACAGATGATTAACAGTAGTGGGCAGTATAACAAGTTGAAGCATTATGGTAACAGTAGACGTTTTATTTCTTTCCTTCTTTCTTTCTTTCTTAAATAAATAAATAGGTCTTTCATAAATAGGTCGTTATGTATTAGAAAGGTAACAACAATTAACAACGATTAAACATGTAATTTACACTCGTAATTTCGTGGATAAAACCGTTCGTTGTAAAACGGTAGCAGCATGTACTTAATTATTCATGTATAATGCAGCAATTTCACCAACAGTTAAGTTCATATTTAGTCATACCTCTTGCACTAGTTTTTAGTTTTGGCTTATTCGTAAGTTAGATCATAAAACATTCTAAAATAGTAAATCGATAGCAGCATTATTAACTACTTTAAATTATATGTAATGTATGCATCAATTTCACCAAATGTATGGCATCAGTTTTTTTGGTAATACCTCTTGCACTAGTTTTTAGTTTTAGCTTATTCGTACGTTAGTTCATAAAACACGTTCGAAAATAGTAAATTGATAGGACATTATTAACTCATTTAAATTATATGTAATGTATGCAGCAATTTCACCAAAATATGGTGGCATAACCGCGTAAATACATTTTTGGTCATACCTCTTGCGCTAGTTTTTTGTTTTAGCTTATTCGTAAGTTAGATCATAAAAACGTTCTAAAATAGTAAATCGACAGCAACATAATAAACTCTTTTAAATGATATGTAATGTATGCAGCAATTTCACCAAATGTATGGCATTAGTTCATTTTTGGTAATACCTCTTGCAATAGTTTTTTGTTTTAGCTTATTCGTAAGTAAGTTCATAAAAACGTTATAAAATAGTAAAACGGTAGCAGTGTTATTAACTCTTTTAAATTATATGTAATGTATGCAGCAATTTCCCCAAAATATGGTGGCATACCCCGTAAGTTCATTTTTGGTCATACCTCTTGCACTAGTTTTTGTTTTAGCTTATAAGTAAGTTAGATCATAAAAACGTTCTAAAATAGTAAAACGGTAGCAGCATAATCAACTCATTTAAATTATATGTAATGTATGCAGCAATTTCACCAAAAGTATGACATTAGTTCATATTTGGTCATACCTCTTGCACTAGTTTTAACATAGACTATCTTTCTCTATTGTAATTACGATTAGGAGTCCTAATACCAGTAGCTGTGTTCTATGTATGTCTATGTCCTCGCCTCCCAGTATGAGTGCGACCACGCTGTTTTTATATCAGTGTGAGCCCAGCCCACAGAGGACAGAGCAAACACAGGTGAATACCCCATGTGGGCCGGCCGCTGTTGGGCTAGGTTTCACTCCTCACGCTTTCCCTGTCCCTGAATTGATCAAGAGGACCGTGATTAGCTCTATCTAAGGGTCCTTGATAGTTATGTAAGGTGCATTTTTCACTGTTGTACATTGTTGTCATTGAAGATCTAGGAGGCTGTGATTAGCTCTATCCTAGGTCCAAGATAAATACTCATATCTACCACGAGTACAAACAAATTTTAATAACCTACTGTCCCAACGAGATGACTTAGGTATAGATGTTTTTAATGACTCAACTTCTACTTTTAAGAAAAAGTGTCGTTTATTGTAATGTGTTGTTTATTTGTTATGTATAATTCTATGTGTCTATTTATTTTGTGGTGATGTTTGTATGTTTTTTATTATATCCTATGTAATTCTGGTTGTATAAACTGTGCTGGGATACATAAATAATAGATCAATTCTGAAAAAGGTCTATTCAATATCACAATTTGATAGATCAATGACAACAATGCTCAACAATAACAACTAGCTTTCAAATGTTATGTTAAGGTACATTTTTCACTGTTGTGCATTGTTGTCATTGAAAATGTAGAGGGCCGTGATTAGCTCTGTCGTAGGCCCTAGATCAATTCTGAAAATCATAAATTATTCGACGGCCAATACATGTGTAAAACGCTTATAACCGACGCAGTGTCAGCTGTCCAAAGCAGCCGGGTACCAGACCGCGTAGGAACTGCGTAGGATTAGTCATTCGGTGACGCCACAGTCGGCAGAACCAACGTTTTTGTTCCATTTCTTGCAGACATGTTCGAATTTAAATAACGCGAGTCGCGCCAGTAGTATTACTATGCAAGACGACACAGTTACTGTCCATGTCTGTCTGTCGGAGGCAAACTGGAGCTAATCGTGTTCTAGAAGCGACGTTCATCTAACATAGACTTAGTCGGTTCGTTCCCGGTTCGATTCCGGCCGACGGGAGTCCTGACTGAAGGTTTTCTATCAATTTCCTCAGACAGAAGACGAATGCCGGGATGGCAGATGCCCCGACGTACGTATTCTCATGCTTACGAAATAACTGAGTCCAATGGGCAATGACAGCAAACCAAACAAACTTAATTCTCTACTTTTAATTAAAACAGGTCCATTAGGGATAATTTATGACCTCTGGGTGGTTACCTAGAAAAGTGAGCGTGTTCTTACAGGCCTGTACAGTGTACACTCTACTAAGCGGAATACTGTATTTACCCTTTACGAATGTGTGAAAGAACGTCAGGAAAGTGTTGGATTTTCGTTGAATTAGCATCTGAGGTCGCTATACGAATACTTTCGTTGGGGGTATATTATATACAGTATAGTTTATACAGCAGCCCTCGGACATTCCCTCCCAACAATGTAAACATCCTAATATACTAAATAGTCAACTGATTATGCTAAAGAGGCACAAATGGCAGAGGAGCAGATTTCTTCTTGTGGCCTAGGACTGGCAAAGTTGCCCTGACGGGTACTATTGGTGTATATAGGTTGATATTCAAGTAAGCTTAGCATTTTAAGTATAGAACTTACAAACAGTGTGTTCTTTATAGTTTTAAATAGGCAAAGTCTGCACAACCTCAAGGAACTCATGAACTACCCCGAAGAGCTGTCGATCTTCACCACCCTTGGTGTCTATATTGCCGGCGAGCTTACATGGGACCTGCGCATGATCCAACTACATCTAATAAAGACGGCGCTTGCGCACAGTACAGTGAGTGACTCACAGCCTCACAAGGAACTCACTAACTACCCCAAGAGCTGTCGATCTCACCCCCCTAGGTGTCTATATTGCCGGCGAGCTTACACGGGACCTGCGCATGATCCAACTACATCTAATAGAGATGGCGCATGCGCAATGTACAGTGAGTGACTCACAGCCTCACAAGGAAACTTGAATGAAGGAGTAACAAGTCTCGGATCTATTTCTGGCCGGGCGGAATCAACTATACTTGTCGGTCGGTCGGTACACCGGCCTGATTCGCAGGGACAGTCTGGTTTTAAGAGACAGTTACGACTGTTCTGTCCAGTGACTAAATATAAGTCATTGTCTCACTTTTAGGAACACAATTTTACTGGGGAACATTTTACCACTAGAGCTTGGATGCACAAGAATACCTAAGACTCAAGTAGGCCTCAACTTAAGTCTCAACTTAAGCAGGTATCTCTTGGAAAGTCACTAATTCTTGGTGAGGTCCAAAGTTATAGGTTGCTCTGACAATTTTAAAACCAGAAACAGACTTAGGCCATGCTGGGGTTGTGTTTTTTGTTAATTATTAAATGTTTGATTAGGTTTTGGTAGGCAACATTTGCATGGTTAGATTAGGTTAGTTTTGTTTGGTTTGGTTAGGTTAAGTCAAGTTTAGTTAGAGTTAAGTTGCAGTGCTGGGATTGCGAAGTAGAAATAACTTAACATTCAAATAACAACACCGTTTTGACCTAGTCCCCACAGTTCATCCCATCAGCTTAGCTTGACGTCACTTGGGGGTGGGGGGGGGGGGGGGGATCACAATGACACGCAAAGCTTGGAAACGCCATTAAAACACTTTATTTGCACGCGTTTCTTCTAGTATTTGAGCCACCCTTCGCCTTCTTCTGAAACTAGCTTCACCCACATCTTATTGCAGCACGTGTAATGAGTTACATGTAAATGTAATGTAATGTATTGGCTTGTTCGTTCAAGATCATTACAAGTCTGAGATATAATTGGACAAGTCGATTGAATAACCAGGCGGCGTTCACTCTTATTCATACAGACACATTTGCATGGTTAAGCACCGTCCAATTAAATGGTAACATATCGACGAGGCCTAAGTGCGATCATAAAAGACGCACTGCACCCAAATACACATGTCGGTTCATAAGATACGCGACACGTTGCATAATTTATGTGCAGAGTCACACTGTTGCACTGAGCTATGTTTGGTCCACAGACGTAAACATAATTACTGCTGTGACGTAGATATACCATCACCTCGCTATGTTAAACCACGCTAATTAAGAAGTATTTTATTGATATCATGATATCTTTTTACCAAAGATTTTGTTTTGAATCAGCAACTACCAAATTGTTGACTTGTTGTTATAGTTATTTGATATTTCAGTTCTTAATTAAATAGTTTATAGTTAAAGAATTACAGATATAACAATCGAAACAATCATAATGTTTGAATATTTATACATTCAATTGTTTAGCTGATTCAGAACCAAATTTTGGGAAAGAATCACTTTTTCGATATCGAAACACTCTCTCAAGATATCAGTAAAAATAAAAAGTCTTTAATTTAGCGAATTCTGTCCCCTTTACCCTTAACGAGCCGGAGTCGGACTGTGGCGGGCATAAAGCAACGCACCCTTTTGTACACGACGGTAAAGATAGGGGTAAGTTTTAAAATGTTATTTCAAACTACTATTGATAACGTGTATTATGTTACTACGTGTATTTATATGTCTGGGTTTAGTGGGAATTTGTTTTGTGAAACTCCTAAGAAATGAATGTTATGTTTGTCAATGTTTATTATTTTATATGAGTGGGACCCCACCGAACCCCCCCTACCCCCCCTGACTAAGAGATCAGAGAGTGGAGTGGTAGTTACCCCGTTGTTATTCGCCTGTCTCTAATGATTCTAAAGTCTCGTTTTCCCTTTTGGATAACCTCGGCCGAAGTTATCCAAAAGGGAAACGTCCTCGGAAACCCCGATTCTGTCAATTAAAACTGCTTTAAAATTATTGTCAAAAAGTGAAACAAAAATCTCTTTCTTATGAATGATTCTTTGACGTTATAAATATTGTCGTTTTATCAAATGTTCTTATTTATGTGTTGTGGCAACACACATTTCTAATAATTAAGATAATTTGAAAAAAACGAGATGTTTTTTGGAACAAAGAAATATTCATTAGAAATAGCAGCACTACATTCTTTAGGAGAGGACATATTTTGATTAACTTGTAACTATTTTAAAGTTACCTTACATAAATCAAGGGTTCCGTAGGGAAGGTGGATATCCACCCTTATATCTTCGTCCGTAATTTATTTATTTCAATTGTTATTGTTGAGAAACCCCTAACGATATAATAGACCTTCTTCAGAATTGATCTAGGACCCTCAGATAGAGCTAATCACGGCCCTCTATAGATCTTTAATGACAACAATGCACAACAGTGAACAATGCACCTTATCATAACATTTGAAAACTATCAAGGACCCTTAGATAGACCCACGATCTAGTACCGTCACAGATAACTAATTAACTAATTAGTTATCTGTGGTACCGTGGATAGAGCTAATCATGGCCCTTCTTAGATATTCAATAACAATGCACACAGTGAAAAATGCACCTTAACATAACATTTGAAAACTAGTTGTTATTGTTGAGCATTGTTGTCATTGATCTATCAAGGACCCTTATTCTTAGAATCGTCCATTATCGACGACCACAAAACGGTTCAATTAATCGTACTCACCAGGAAATGATGAAAATCCGATCCGGTGACCGTTTAGAACGAACCGCACACACTGCACAATAGGCACGCGATAAGGCACGTCTCGCTGTAAGAGTAGGCACACGGCACACGCAACACGCAACACTACACGCGGCTGTCGCTGGTAGACTGGTACAAGGAAACTGCGAGTCTGCAGAGCGCGCAGATTTCAAGGGGGGGGCAGTGTGGGCAGACCTACCTCGCTCGCTCGCTGGAGAAGAGGAGGGGGGGGGGGGGGGGGGGGGCGAGTTTCACAACAATGTCGGAACCAAACGATAGTGGGCGGTCGTAATATTAAATACGGGATATTGATGGAGATGTGGGAGATTAACTGTTTAGCATATTGAGGTTGGTCTATAAACATTATTTGCGAGTTAGGTAGGTAGATGGTTCACTCGAAAAACTTTGCGGAGTTCTTAGTTAAAACAAATGCCTTTTATCAAGCATAGCGAAAGCCTGGGGGCCGAGTTCAAATATTATAGGTTATGAAAGAGACAGTGACATAAAATGACCCAGGTAAGTAAGGTAAGGATATTGAAAGGGGTTCAGAGGCGACATTTTAATATACTTTTTTTTTTTTTTTTTTACATTTTAAGTGCCTAAAATGGATCTAATCAAATAGCGTGAAAATGTTCATTGCTAACTTCCTGCAAACCCCATACTTCTTCTCTGGTACTTTGTTTACGCCTTGATCCCAAAATCAGCACTATTTCGGCTGGCCGCACGGAACAGAATGTCAATGCTAGCACTTTTCATTCTGTCATATTTGTTCTTTCTGGGGGTGGTCACATGACCAGGGGGGCGAGGTCAAACCATGACAAACTACAGATATCTTGATATCTTAGTGTGTTTATGATTGAGGAAAAGTGAGGTATTTGTATTTTGTAAGCTATGTATTTTCTGATGAGTAAAAACAATAAACCAAACATGGAATCAACAATGTTTGAAGGGCCATTTAAAACAGTCGCGGGCCGGACGTTGAAGATCCCTGATCTACCCTCTACCTATAGGACACTAGCAACACCAAAAGACAACAATGAAACAAATGAATTGAATCAATGGACAAACAACAAGCTGTAAAAAAAAAATTCTTCTGATTTTGGAAAACAAAACAAACATATTGGGAACCCGCAACTGACGTCACGTCAGGACTACAACAATGGAACAAATGAATTAAACTGATGGACACACAATCAGCTGTCAAAATAATAAAATTGCAACCATAGAAATAAAAACAAGTGTAGCAATAGTAACTGCTCGCCATTTAAAACTTTTAATGATAGACAATGACTAAGTGAAAGTTTTGTATGTGTACTTGTTTGTTTTTGTTTTGTTTTTCATAATCAGAAGAAATTATTTTTTGACAGCTTGTTGTTTGTCCATCGATTCAATTCATTTGTTTCATTGTTGTCTTTTGGTGTTGCTAGTGCCCTATACATACACAAAACTTTCACTTAGTCGTTGTCTATCATTAAAAGTTTTAAATGGCGAGCAGTTACTAATGCTAAACTTGTTTTTATTTCTATGGTTGCAATTTTATTATTTTGACAGCTGATGGTTTGTCCATCAGTTCAATTCATTTGTTCCATTGTTGTCTTTTGGTGTTGCTAGTGCCCTATACACTGTAGAGTGCTCTACAGAGATCGGCCCATTGTTGGCCTGTGCAGAAGACCATCACAGAAACAGACAGCAAAGAGTTCGGCTTGGATCTAAATATAGATCAGATCGCATTAGAATGTTAGTCACGATCACAGCCCGCTGCCTCGAAACAAGAGGCGACACAAAAACACCCGTGTTCGAGCGGCGGTGAGTCGAAGTCGGGACGGAACGTGCTCGGCTCGGTCCGCCGGATAAAAACGGAAATAGCCGAAGGCAGGAAGAAAAACATTGCAGTTCGAGATCAAAAAATGAGATAAGCGATTAGGCCAAACTGGTTCGTTTGTAAATCGTCATCCTTTGAGGGACAACAATGTGATCTTTCACTAGTGGACACAATCTGTGGCCCGTGAATCTAAAAGCTTACTCCTGCTTCTAAAGCAGAATATACAGGGTTCGATTCCCGGTTCGAAATGTATTTTATTTTTAACATAAACCCGGCACAATTTGTTTTATTTTGTTTTCTATTTAGATACTATGAAAGGAAATGAGTTATTAATAGGTCGACTAAAAGTACTCATGGTCATATTTTTTTTTTCAGTTTGCTTTCTACGTTTGAAGTGAAGTAAGTCTGAAAGGTCGCTAGCGCAACAACTTATCCACGCTAATAGCCCATCACTGTCTTGAGGAAGTGTTTGCGCAGGCGCCAGTCAATATGCCAATCATCACGCCAGCCATGTTGAGACGGGGTAGGATGTATTGTATAGTAAGCTGGCTTGGTTCCGTCATAGTCCAGTCAAGGTCGCTCATTTCATGTATATAGTTAACAACTATAGCTGGTTTCTATACTTACGAAACACCCTGCCAATCACTAACCTTACAACAATAGGTGGTTCCTACCTAACTAAGAAACACCCTGCCCATCACTAACCTTACAACCATAGGTGGTTCCTACCTAGGAAACACCCTGCCAATCACTAAACTTACCAATATAGGTGGTTCCTACCTAAGAATCACCCTGCCAATCACTAACCTAACAAATATAGGTGGTTCCTACCTAAGAATCACCCAGCCAATCACTAACCTAACAAATATAGGTGGTTCGTACCTAAGAAACACCCTGCCAATCACTAACCTTAAAACCATAGGTGGTTCCTACCTAGGAAACACCCTGCCAATCACTAACCTTAAAACCATAGGTGGTTCCTACCTAAGAAACACCCGGCCAATCACTAACCTTAAAACCATAGGTGGTTCCTACCTAGGAAACACCCTGCCCATCACTAACCTTACAACCATAGGTGGTTCCTACCTAGGAAACACCCTGCCAATCACTAAACTTACCAATATAGGTGGTTCCTACCTAAGAATCACCCTGCCAATCACTAACCTAACAAATATAGGTGGTTCGTACCTAAGAAACACCCTGCCAATCACTAACCTTAAAACCATAGGTGGTTCCTACCTAGGAAACACCCTGCCAATCACTAACCTTAAAACCATAGGTGGTTCCTACCTAAGAAACACCCGGCCAATCACTAACCTTAAAACCATAGGTGGTTCCTACCTAGGAAACACCCTGCCAATCACTAACCTTAAAACCATAGGTGGTTCCTACCTAAGAAACACCCGGCCAATCACTAATCTAACAACTATAAGTGGTTCCTACCTAAGAAACACCCGGCCAATCACTAATTTAACAACTATAGATGGTTCCTACCTAAGAAACATCCTGCCAATTAGTAATCTAACAACTATAGATGGTTCCTACCTAAGAAACATCCTGCCAATCACTAATCTAACAACTAATGATGGTTCCTACCTAAGAAACATCCTGCCAATTAGTAATCTAACAACTATAGATGGTTCCTACCTAAGAAACACCCTGCCAATCACTAATCTAACAACTATAGTGGTTCCTACCTAAGAAACATCCTGCCAATCACTAATCTAACAACTAATGATGGTTCCTACCTAAGAAACATCCTGCCAATTAGTAATCTAACAACTATAGATGGTTCCTACCTAAGAAACATCCTGCCAATTAGTAATCTAACAACTATAGATGGTTCCTACCTAAGAAACATCCTGCCAATCACTAATCTAACAACTAATGATGGTTCCTACCTAAGAAACACCCTGCCAATTAGTAATCTAACAACTATAGATGGTTCCTACCTAAGAAACACCCTGCCAATCACTAATCTAACAACTATAGATGGTTCCTACCTAAGAAACATCCTGCCAATTAGTAATCTAACAACTATAGATGGTTCCTACCTAAGAAACATCCTGCCAATCACTAATCTAACAACTAATGATGGTTCCTACCTAAGAAACATCCTGCCAATTAGTAATCTAACAACTATAGATGGTTCCTACCTAAGAAACACCCTGCCAATCACTAATCTAACAACTATAGTGGTTCCTACCTAAGAAACATCCTGCCAATCACTAATCTAACAACTAATGATGGTTCCTACCTAAGAAACACCCTGCCAATTAGTAATCTAACAACTATAGATGGTTCCTACCTAAGAAACACCCTGCCAATCACTAATCTAACAACTATAGATGGTTCCTACCTAAGAAACATCCTGCCAATCACTAATCTAACAACTATAGATGGTTCCTACCTAAGAAACACCCTGCCAATTAGTAATCTAACAACTATAGATGGTTCCTACCTAAGAAACACCCTGCCAATTAGTAATCTAACAACTATAGGTGGTTCCTACCTAAGAAACACCCTGCCAATTAGTAATCTAACAACTATAGGTGGTTCCTACCTAAGAAACACCCTGCCAATTAGTAATCTAACAACTATAGGTGGTTCCTACCTAAGAAACACCCTGCCAATTAGTAATCTAACAACTATAGGTGGTTCCTACCTAAGAAACACCCACAACTTTCAACAAAGGCGAGGGTAACATTAATTCGAGGCTGGCGCGTTTGTGGTAATCAGTTGAATAACAAACTCAATGGTTGAATGGCACGCGGCCGGGAGGTGGCGGTCCTAGCGGCGAGGCGCGAAGCTTAGTCACGTGGCCGAAGCTGTGTCATCGATCTGCGTTCAGTGTCAGCTGGTCTACGTGAGAGAGTCGAGTGAAAGCTACGAGATTGTTCTCTAAGAGTGTAAACATCAACAACATGTCTGCTGCGACCGCTCCCGTGGCCGCTCACTCGCTCTGGGGTAAGTTGGACGTGGACTGGCGCTATAAACCAGGCCGAGCCGGGCAAAACTACCACCAGTCAGGCCAATAATTGATTCCGCCGAGGGGGGGGGGGGAAGGACCAGAGTTCTTGCAAGTGAGGCCAGCTCTCTGAGATAAAGAGATTAAAAGAATATTCCGATAGAAATTGTAGTAAAAGGGTATCAGATCACACATAGAATCGATTTGGAAGAGAACCTGAGTACATTCATTTAATTTGATACCCTCTAATTAATCACATCTACATGTAATGTAAGCACATGTAAACAAACCTGCGTGACATACGACAGATTTTGAGATAATTACGTAAGTTTCAGGGGCTGTCTGTCTGTCATTCAAAAATTACGTTATGTCACACAAAGTAATTGCGCAAGTTTCAGGGGCTGTCTGTCTGTCATTCAAAAATTACGTCATGTCACACAAAGTAATTGCGTAAGTTTCAGGGGCTGTCTGTCTGTCATTCAAAAATTACGTTATGTCACACAAAGTATCGATTTGAAAGAGAACCTGAGTATATTTACTTAACTTGATTCCTTGTAATTAATCTCAATTACATCTACCTTCAACTTATATGAACATACCAGCGTGACAGACCACAGATTCTGAGATAATTGCGTAAGTTTCAGGGGCTGTCTATATGTCATTCGAAAATTACGTAATGTCACACAAAGCTTTGTTTTCTACGAGAACCTGAGTATGTTCCCTTAACCTGATTCCTTCTAACTAATCTCAATTACATCTACCTTCAGCGTAAATGAACATACTTGCGTGGCATACCACAGATTTTGAGATAATTACGTTAGTTTCAGGGGCTGTCCGTCTGTCATTCGAAAATTACGTAATGTCACACAAAGTTTTGTTTTCTAAGAGAACCTGAGTATGTTCACTTAACTTGTTTCCTTCTAATTAATTTCAATAACATCTTTCTTCAGCATATATCAACATACCTGCGTGACATACCACTGATTTTGAGATAATTACGTAAATTTGTAGACATTTGAGGTGCCCATCTCGACGCGTGTAAATAACCGACGCCGACGCCATATGAAAAACGGTCACCGTTAATCCGATCGGTGAGGTTCTTTCTCCGTTGCAAAGACGACTACAATGTGAATGCACCGTACGAGTTTTGTACGAGTACTATTAACGGTGGGGTCGCAGTGAATTTTCTAATATCTTTGTTTACATTGGTTTTGGTACCTTATTTATTTTTTTACTGCCGAACGATTCGGCCTAGCCGCGACCCCCCCCCCCCCCCCCCCCCCCCTCCCCCCGGCGTTGTGTGATGGATCTGATTCGGTACATGTTGTATGATAATATGACCTAGTTGTTAAACAAACAAATACCATGTTGTTGTGGTATCTTCATCCAAGTACAAGACAGACAGACACGTATCAGGGTAGACATGACTCCAGTGTTTGTCAGCGTTGTTAACTACTTGTTGACTGACTTGGGCGTCATTCATCTAGAGGTTGTGCAACCCAACTGTGTTTCTATAGAGGTGGTTGTGCCATCTCTAGTTAAAGTAACAGTCTAGCTAACCGGCTGGTTACGCTAACTAACCCGTTCACATGTAGATAAATTAATACATTTTGTAGTTGTATAGTCTACATACTCAGTTAGAGCAAATACTGAAAGATTGGTTATTAGAACTGATATTCCGTGGCAGACATTTATACAGTTTTATCACCCCTTACAGTCTCGAATAACATATTATTTCAATAAAAGATACGTAAAGGAACAAGAATAATCATAATTTACGGTTTCAATATAAAGAAAAGCGCATTATGCAAGCCGGCTAAATATTTGGTCCGGGGCCGGGGCTGACTTGTTCTCTCCATTGAAACAACGTTTCTGATTGGCTGTCGCCATAGAGAAAACACACAAGTCCAAAAATAAATATTTAGCTGGTGATTGTAATACCGGACTTTGATATTCTTAGTCTAAAATGTTTTTCCTTTGGCGAATGGTCCTCTCCCCTCGCGTATGTCAATGTGACATGTCAGTGGGTGGCTTTATAACTTAAGTGGCAGTGTTGGGTAAGTTCTCAAAAAAGGGAACTTTTTAAAGTTCCTCAAAACAGAAGGAACTTTTACGTTTCTGGAATATGAAAAATTCCTTTAAGAGCGCCTCTGATGACAACAATAATGCGAAATAGACCTAGGCGGTTCCCGGGGGGAAAAAACGGAAGGAATTTTAAATTTTAGGAAGGCAGCATTCATCCTGTGTGTTTTAGGCTGCGTGCTGAACGAGTTTGGCGGGGACATTTTCTCTCCGGAGATCTTCGAACACTTGTTCTGCGTGACGTTGCCCCCCCCCCTCCCCCCCCCCCCCCAAGGCTGTATTCACCCTGTGTGTTTTAGGCTGCGTGCTCAGCGAGTTTGGCGGCAACCCTCTCTCTCCGGAGATCCTGGAACACTCGTTCCGCGTGACGTCAGCGTCCATCCAGAGCTCGTTCCAGTACTCGCTGATCGACTGCGACATCGCCGTGTTCGTGACCTTGAACGACGAGAAACCCCTCGAGATCGCCCACCTCAGCGACACCCCACGTCGTGTCCACCTCGACATGGTGTTCAAGCAGGGGGACCGCGTCGCCTTCCACAAGAGGACTGTCCCGTCCACCTGCCAGGCGCACTACGAGGTGCAGCTCATAGGTAGGCACTAAGCACCCTGGGAAGTAGCTAATAACCTTCCACAAGAGGACTGTACCGTCCACCTGCCAGGCGCACTACGAGGTGCAGCTCATAGGTAGGCAATAAGCACCCTGGGAAGTAGCTAATAACCTTCCACAAGAGGACTGTCCCGTCCACCTGCCAGGCGCACTACGAGGTGCAGCTCATAGGTAGGCAATAAGCACCCTGGGAAGTAGCTAATAACCTTCCACAAGAGGACTGTCCCGTCCACCTGCCAGGCGCACTACGAGGTGCAGCTCATAGGTAGGCACTAAGCACCCTGGGAAGTAGCTAATAACCTTCCACAAGAGGACTGTACCGTCCACCTGCCAGGCGCACTACGAGGTGCAGCTCATAGGTAGGCATCCTGGGAACTAGCTAAAAAAATGTCCCTATTTCCTTATAAAGTCTTTCATTTCAGTACCTATTTTTCATAGTTCCCACTTGACGTCACAGCGGCCATGATTGCGACACAATTGATGAAGACCAATCCTAGATCATTGGCAAATACTATTCAAATTTAATAAACAAGCCTAATTAAGAATTTAAAACTAAACATAATTAATACAAAATTTAAAAAAATACCGCACATACAAATTTTATTTAAAAAAGCAGGCTGGATTTTAAAGAACTAAGAATTTCTGTGTTCTACCACAACAGCCTTCAAGTGTTTCTCCATGGCAACGTCAAAGTTTGATCACAAATGTGGCCACCATGCGCAAAGATGTGACGTACGTGCAACCCTAGTAATATTATTGTATCATATTCATGCGTGGAACCTATGAATATAAAATCAAAATAAATACTTCATTTCGTCATAAAAATGGCAGTGGTTCGACCTAGCCGTCGAAACACCCGATTACCGACTGCTAAAGTTGCTTTGCTCTTTCTTATAAATATTGAAATCATCATCATCATCATCTGTTGTTACGTCCAACTCTGTGTTGGGTCGGCATTGAAGATAAGCCTCTCCATCTTCTTCTATCCTGCCACCACTCTTCCCCCTCGACTACATTCCAGTCCCCTCCTCGCATTTCCACATCATGTTTAAATATTCTAATAAATATTTCCGATGTTCAAACTACCGTATTAATGATGTGTGCACGATGTCGGGGTCTAGGTCACTTGATGGACGAACACTCTGGTTGTCGCCTGATGACGGAGCGGCTGCAGGAGGACGTCAAGGAGAGAGACGCCCACATCGGGGAGCTCAACAGAGAGATCGGCGTCCTCAAGCAGGAGGTGGCCGTGCTCAAGGAGGAGCTGGTCGACGCCGTGCTCAAGAAGTAGGGGGGCGGGGTGACGGCGTCGACGGCGTCCTCTAGCGGGAGGTGGGCGTCGACGCCGTGCTCAAGAAGTAGGGGGGGCGGGGTGAGGGTGTCGACGGCATCCTCTAGCGGGAGATGGCCGTGCTCAAGGAGGAGCTGGTCGACGCCGTGCTCAAGAAGTAGGTGGGCGGGGTGACGGCGTCGACGGCGTCCTCTAGCGGGAGGTGGCCGTGCTCAAGGAGGAGCTGGTCGACGCCGTGCTCAAAAAGTAGGGGGGCGGGGTGACGGCGTCGACGGCGTCCTCTAGCGGGAGGTGGGCGTCGACGCTGTGTTTAAGAAGTAGGGGGGCGGGGTGACGGCGTCGACGGCGTCCTCAAGCGGGAGGTGGGCGTCGACGCCGTGCTCAAGAAGTAGGGGGGCGGGGTGAGGGTGATGACGGGGTCCTCTCGCGGGAGGTGGGCGTCGACGCGCTGCTCAAGAGGTAGGGGGGTGGGGTGACGGCGTCGACGGGGTCCTCATGAAGTAGGAGCGTTGTAAGAGTTAGTGTGTTCTGTAGAGGGAAGAGGGATAGTGCTCTGCTGCTGTAGTTAGTAGTTATGGGTTGGGGTGTTATCGTTGTCACTGATCGGATACAGAACTAAGATCGTTTGGAAATTGTGTCATGGGATTAACAAAAATGGGATTAACATTATATATAACAATGGATGATCCCACACGCATACCTCATAGTCATAGCTAGATTTAAAGAACTCATTGTATTAAATGAATCCAAGTTTCTATAATTCCTAATATGCCATACATTACTGTAAGGTTTCTCTTGACTACCTCATAGCTACAAATTTAGAATACCCAATGTTTTTAAAATATACAAGTTTCTATCCATTCCAAGATTCCTTGCAGACAAAAGATAACATTAAAATGGGAGTTTGCATCTCCAATACATCACAGATATAAATATAAAGAACACAATTTTGTAAATGTATTTTCTATCAATTCCTAAAGTTATAGTTTGACTTGACTACCATCATACTTCGAAATATATCTGTTCCTTCATTCCTTATGTAGACAGTGGACTAAAAGTTGTATATTCATGCATGCACCCTTTTAGTAATATTTAACACCCAACTCTCCTAGAAAATCTAAGTGTTTCAATACTTATGCATTCCTCCCATTGAAATGCTTTTCTTCTCCTGATCAAATCCTCTCAAAATATGTAATATTTCGATGAAGTTCTCTTAAAACACTGAACTATACCACTTTAAGTTGTATCTCTTGAAAGTATTTGACTGATTTGTAGTCCATGGACTGAAGGGCTCATTAAGACTGATTATTGGCATCTCACATTATGTTGTGTAGCCATCTTCTCAAAGACTGTAATTTCCTTGCTCAGCTGTTTCAATCTCGCATAGTCTGTTTTATTCATTCTATATTGAAATAACACTTGATGGAAACAAATGCAATAAGACTTACTCTATAAGACTATTATACATCGTTCATATGATTAGATAAATTGTACCATCTTTCTATATTGTTGTACTGTAACATAAATAAGACTGCCTAGTTTTATTTCTACACATTCGACATAAGTACGTCTTTATAATTGCTTCAATGTATCTAACAATCTGCTGTCATCATAGAATGTGTACTAGTGAATTAACATATGTGACAAATACCAACCTACAGTAAATCTAGTTGCATCTCAGGTCTGTTGGCAGGCGTTATTAGGGCGCATTATACTGGAAAATACCGCAGCGGCCGTCTTTTCTATGAATTGTACAGCTATGGTGACAGCTCAGTTTGACACGTTAAGGCTACTTTATAGATAAAAACACTCGCGTAGGAGGTTTGTTGTAGGTTAGCGTGTTGTACAAGTCTACAACATTTTGTGTGTATATCATTCCAGGGACACATTCCCCTTCATATGTTATAATCATTTACAAGAAATATATTTTGAATGTTCAAATAACCGAGACCTGCTTGATTCTAGTTACCTGTTCTACTAATATTATATTCGATTAAATTAAATGATCTTTATTGTTGAATTTTATGTTTTCCTTTTTATGACCATCATTGTATTCATATTAGTTATAATAATTATAAAAGATGAGCATCCCGGCTTTAGTTTTTCTACTAATTGCCAGTATAAGAATATGGTAACAGCTTTTGAAAAGGTATTGTGCAATAGATTTGCTCCAAGCCGCATGAATATTATTATTATGTGTTGTTTTTGGTTCGGGATAATATTAGCTTTATATTATTTTGTTATATATTATTATACACAAACACATAAAACAACAAACTTGACTGAATTGCTTAAAACTTAATCCATAAGTACAAAAATATACTTCATTGATGCAAACGAAACATGAAGTGAGGACAACTTGTTGTATAAAACACCACTATTGTGTTCTATCTATTGTTGCACTAAACTGAGTGCGATACTTATAAACCAAACTACACTGGTATGTTCTATTGTTGCACTGAACTGAGTGCGATAATTACAAACAAAACTCCACCAATCTGTATTCAACTTGTTTCCTATAATCTGTTACTAAAGTATTGCAAGTCTAATAAACATATTGATGTCATTATTAAATGTGTTACTGATGTTTTCTTAAGCTCCATTCCATCCTTACCGTTTGAAACATAAACCAACAAAAAAACATGCTGTAATAACGATTTTAATAACTTTCTTTTAATGTATTGATTGTAAGACCGGCCCTAAGAGTGGCACGAAAAAAATTGAACTTGTGATTGAAAAAACAATATTCGAACAGTGTTTGGGACTGGACTACGCATTCATAAAAACCATTCATTGAGGCCCATCATTCAACTCATCTAATTGGTAGAAGGAAAAGCACCACTGTAGAATACAAGCTCTACTGCTTTCGCTACTTGGGCACCGGGTTTATTTATAGAAGTATATTCTTGGCCCAGGGGTCAAGCACGATACTAACCGGCCACGTACCTTGCTACGAAACCACCAACCTTGGCTTCCATCCGCCTTGCCTGAACACCTAATTAAATGCTGTCTTACTAATAAAAAAGTTTGATAATATATTACCACTTAATGTTACTTTAAACAGTGGTATATTATTTAATTAAGTCGCTACTCAGTCTCTGTTTTGGGACAAGGTTGGGCTTTGACTCCCCAGTGGGGGGGGGGGGGGGGGGCAGGGTGGGCGTGGCTGGACGCGTTGTTTCCATTGCCAGTCTATTGTAACCGTGAGTTATGGCGTAATCTGACTCTCTCTGAGCGATTCATATGTAAAGTGAGTTTGAAAAAGACGATGTTCATAATTCGTCTAGAGGCCGTGATTACTTCTATCTAAGAGTCCTTGATAGATCAATGACAACAATAACAACTAGTTTTCAAATGTTATGACAAGGTGTATGTTTTGTAGTTGTTGTGCATTGTTGTCAATGACGATTTAAGACCGGAATTAACTCCGTTGAATGGTGCTAGATAAATTTTGAAAATCATCTATTGATCAACTGTGCATATAGGTCAAGATAAGATAACAACAACGACAACGACAACGGCGACACGAAGTTTAACCAAATAATTTACCATGCTGTTATTAAACACACTACCTTTGCAACTGTGTCAAACAAACCCGTTCCCCTCTCGTAAATATAAGTCCTAATTTATTGACGTACCCTAATTAATTTAGTTTTGAATATATTTTATTTCACATCAAATTTATGGTTCTTACATCACCTTTACTCCAACATTAGCATTGAGCCAACAATAGCATTGAGCCAACAATAGCATTGAATTGAGCCAACAATAGCATTGAGCCAACAATAGCATTGAGCCAACAGTAATATTGAGCCAACAATAGCATTGCTGAAGGATATGGGTTCAACACTTGACGTTTCTACTTTCCCTCTCCACCCTTCATCGTTTGCATTATTATCCACGGGCAGAACAGTTTGTCTTTATGTTTCACTGTTCATACATCATAGTTCATACATCATAGTTCATACATCACATCAATAGATTCCCGTTCAATATTATGAACTTGTAGCTGTAGCTCTACTAGTCTCTCATAACATTGGGACAATCAAAAATCCATTATGGTGGTACGATCTTGTCTTCTTCCCAGTAAGTTTTAACAATACATTTTAGTTTGACATATTGCGCAAACACAGACCAATTAATTTGCCTCGTTACTTTATAACTCAATCTATCACGAGTTACCTGATCCATGTAGTGACGTTGAGGGGGGGGGGGGGGGTTGGGGGGGGGGGGAGGGGGGTGATATTAAGAGCTCGTTGTTTGTGTTATTAGTTGATGAGACAAGTTTGTTTGGCCAGTATCGGTCAGCCACAGCCTGGTCGAGTTGGAGAACAAAGTTGTGGAGAGGGGGAGATACAAGACTGTATTGTCTCATTAGTTGTCGATTGATTTAGGGTCGTAGAGCCACCGTACGAAGAAGTTAAAGCTAAATAAGGAAAAGTTAACAAAAGTCGTTCTTTGAATAATAAAAACTATAATTTGCGAGTATCAATAGTAATGTATAAAGTGGTGCACAGTTGCTTCACGATAGGATAAGAAAGACACTGGAAACGTTGCTTTCCTGCCAAAGATAACTCGCTATTGCATGTATGTCATTCTATGACCGCTACATAACGCAGGGTACATAGCACATAAACTCTACATTTAAGTATTTTCTGAATGTATCATCGTCCGGAAACTCTAGAACCCGAGCAACGAAATAAGTGGGATACCAGCGCGTCTAACAACAGACCAGGATTATCACCCAAGATGCCAAACAAAGCTAAAGACCTCCATTCATGTCTGCAGCCACTCTTCTTCATCTTCCGAGCGTTGGGATTGGCTCCATACGAATACAACGCCAAGAAACAGCGCAACAGGTTTCAATCTTCGAAACAACTCTTCAAATATTCCATCCTGGTGTGTTGCTTGAACCCCCTTGTCGGCTTAACATCGTACATCATCAAGGTCACTTTCTCCCACAGCGTGACCATGGCTAGAACCCTACTTCACGTCTCCGAACTGATCAACCAAACTTTCATGTACGTCACTTATATCGTATTCGTGGTAAGCTTGCTGTTGTATCGTGATCGACTTGTTGACGTGCTCAACACTCTGGTGGAGGTTGACAAGTGTTTCGTGGGATACCAGACGGATCTGAAGGATCCGCCCAAGAGAACTATTGCTCTCGGCTTATTGGGCGTGTTCACAATCCTCGGCATTCCTCTGTGCTTCGACTTTGTGTCGAACACAGTTCGCATTGGGCACAGCAGAGCGGCGTTACTCATATTTACAAATCTAATATTTTCTTGTGTCTACTTCGGTAACTTGCAGTTTGTAACGTTTCTTCTGGTCATCAAACAAAGACTTCGCGTCATCAACGGTGAAGTCAAAGACATTGTAAAGGAATTGAGTTCGTCGTATGGTGATTCCGATTACGATCTGGTCATTACAAGACGCGTCGTCAACCCGGCCGTGATTAAGAAACACCCCCAAGATATTTACTGGTTGTCTCTGCCGATAGAATCCCAGAGAAGTCGACTTCGAGATATCGCATCGAGGTTGTCGAGTCTGCGCGAGAATCACTACCGTCTGTTCAAGGTGGCCGTGACGGTGAATGACGTCAACGGGCTCCCCCTTCTCTTGACCTTGATGAGCACGCTGACCAATGTGGTAGTCAACACGCATATCTGTGTGTGCTACCTCACTACCTCAGATCACGACAGAGTCTTGTTCCTCGCCGCGTTGGCCAAGCTACTGTGGGCGACAGTCTACGCGCTCCTCGCCTTCCAGCTGACCCTAGTCTGCTACAAGACCAAGGAAGAGTACAAGCGCACCGCCAGCTTGATTCAAGATGTCTTGTACGACGGGAAGAGGATCGACAAAGCTCTTTGGAAAGAGTTCAACTCGTTCCTGGGTCAAATAGCCAACACGCGACTGAGGTTCTCCGCCAATGGGTTCTGTGATGTAGACTTCGGCCTCCTCTGCGGAATGGCGGGGGCGGTGGTGACGTACTTGATGGTCTTGTTCCAGATCAACTGACCAATCAGACACTTGGTTTATACAACACACAGTTCCTTCAGACAATCTTTGTTTATTTAAGTGTAAATTTGTGTGATTTTGCCAGTTGCTGCTTAGCAGAACGGGTGTCTTGCTAAGTGCCATATAATGAACATGCTTCACTATTTAAACACTTGATTCCCTTGTGTTGATCGGTGTTATATTAAAGAGTTTTGCTGCATTATGGTCAATGGCACAAAAGCCATTATCTCGGCCCTACAGCTATTTAACAATTAATAATCACTTAACGAAAAGTGAAGGTAATCGATCAAGTAATCAACGAATTAATGTATTGTGCTACGCATTAAAGTTAGTAAGAGTGGTTTATTGTCTACGGACCTACAAGAAAGACATCAAGGTGGTCATACCACGTCAGCACTGAAGGTTACTTGAGCTATGGTAGTGAGTGGAGCCGTCACCAGAACGCGCTGCCAGCAAGTAGGCTGGTGACGTCATACCCACCAAGACAAGATACAAGTGACTCCTAACCTCACTGTGCGGTGTGTTTGCCGTGAAATATTTAGTTTATCAGACCACAATAGACCCGGGAATATATCGTGGGTAATAGAAGAAAGTGCAAACAAGCCTTTTACATAGAATTTTACACAAACATCAGTTCGATACGTTCATAAAGAAAACTAAAGATTATCCACTGGATTGATGTGAATTTCATAGACGTTCTTCTGTTTGATTGGTCACGCTTGAAATGTTTGCGCCGTAGCCTACTGAACGTTACAGCATGTAGATACAATATAGTAGGCTGTGGCAAGTAGTGAAGAGCAACACATCAAGATGGTGAAGCAAACCAAAGATCTTCACTCGTCTCTCCAACCTCTCTGGTTCATCTTCCGTGTCGTCGGATTGGTTCCCTACGATCACAACGCCAAGAAACGCAACAGGTTTCAATTGTCATCGACATCAAAGAACTATTCGATATTTGTGTGTTGTTTGGTACCCGTATAATGCTCTTGCAGTGTATTTCGTAAAGACAGCTCTAGTACCGTTACCACCATCGCTACGCACATTAATATACTACTCGGAGATTGTCAATCAGACAATGATGCACGCGACGTACGGTTCCTTCTTGGTCACCTCGCTGTGGTACCGCGACAAGGTTGTTGACGGGCTCAACTCTCTGGTAGAAATAGACAAGTGTCTGCAAGAACGTCCGTCGGTCCTCCACGGTAGAACCAAGACACTCATCATCCTACCTCTCTTATTGGTCTTGACATTGATGCTTGGCATTGTCGTGCCCGGCGACTTTGCATCGAGATCTCTTCAGATCGGCTACAAAAAGGCATCAATTAGTAGAGGAGCAAAAGGTAACATTTAAGGTCTCGTGCGCCTTTCGTGAAAGAGTATTGCGGTAAACGGTATTCTGTTACGGCATACCATACGAGTATTTTGCACCTACCTGGCAGATCCTGGCACGCTGCAGAGGGCGCCAGGAGCGTCGTGACGTCATAGACACGTTTTAATTAATAACTTTTGAACGGGTTATGTCACAGAAAATATCAAGAGGACAATTTTATGATGTCATACTAGACGAGCATTTATAACCTATCTGCCACATTCTGGCGGGCTGCAGAGGGCGCCAGGAGCGTCGTGACGTCATATACACGTTTGAACTAATAACGTTTGAACGGTTCATGTCACAGAAAATATGTAGGGTACAATTCTACTATAAAATACTAAACGAGTATTTTGCACCTACCTGGCACATCCTGGAACGCTGAAGAGGGCGCCAGGAGCGTCATGACGTCATAGACACGTTTTAATTAATAACGTTTGAACGGTTCATGTCACAGAAAATGTCAAGGGAACAATTCTATTATAAAATACGATTTGAGTATTTTGCATCTACTTGGCAAATCGTGGCACGCTGCAGAGGGTGCCAGGAGCGTCGTGACGTCATACGCATTTTCATTAATAACTTTTGAACGGTTTATATCACAGAAAATATCAAGAAGACAATATTATAGAGAATTTAAATATAAATCGATTGATATGTACCAATAGGGTAATCATGTAATATTTAAGGGAGATATTGCTAACAAATAATAATAATTAGATGTGTATATGAAATGCAGGGCATCCCTCATCGTAATATCTATTTATTACTATTTCGGAGTTATAATTGTATCACTGTGAAGGACTTAATAATCGTAGTCATCCCAACATACCCATGGATATCTGTTGTTTGACAATAATAATAATTATTATTATTGTATACTAGTTACTATTCATAGACTGATTAGTAAAACTCACGTTTGCTAGATTTTCTCTTCATCTTCATCATCATCGTCTTCATCCTCATCTCCCGTGTTGTCGGTATTCAAGCACTCTTGTTCCTCGCCTTCAGTAGAGCAGCCACAAAGCTCGGTGCACCTCATGTTATTTGCTTTGCAGCTGCATCTTGACGCACACCTTGATTTTAAGCAGTTGCACTTAACTAGTTGAATGACGGCAGCCGGTGCAGGTTCGAGGGATGTCATGACTGCCACATACTCGTTGCTCTCAAGTAGCCATCCGTAGTCTACGGGTAATAAGTTGATAGGGTTGGCAACCTGGTCATTATGCCACACCCAGCATTGATGGTGAGCACGTAGTATGGCTTGGAGATATGCGGCTTTGCTGGGTGGAAGCTTTTGGTGGGTGCTTGGCAAGACTTTTTGTGAAACATGCGCAATCGAAGGTCAGACACTGATCTCAGTTTAGTGAATGGACAGTACTGTTTGCAAACAAACTTCTCTAGACCACTTATCACGGAGTCTTTTAGAGCAACAGTTTAGCCTAGTTCTTTAAATGCTGAAAATATTTCATAGTCGGATTCTCTGAAAGCTTTCCAGCACGAAAGCTTCCCCTTTCCTGAAAATCCCCCAGTGTTGTCGGAACCACTGAAAGCGTGAAATCCAGTTAGTCCTGAAACTTGATTGTGCCCAAGTGTGTTGTATAGTGACCCAAGTGCTATCCTTCTATTTTTTTCCCCTTTTCCTGTAATGAACACAGTATTTTTACAGAGATCGGTGTAACGTCGCAGTGCCAGGATAAGGACATCTGTATCTGGGGAAAAATAGATATTTGAGTAGCTCCTCGTTTTGTCGCATCTACTGCATGAAGCAACATCTTTGTATCGGTTTCTTCCTGTTCACTATTTAAGTGTGGTAGAAGTGTTTTTGTACTAATAGTCTTGTTACTCCATGCGACAACTGTTTGTCGCCCCATGGCCTGTGAGGCTCGAATTATTTTCTGTGAAAAATATTCTGTCAGCTCATACTTGGTTTTGGTGTGACCAAGTAGTTGTGACATGCTCAAGTGCCCGATTGGCGTGTTGTCTGTAATGCGATAAGCTACAGCAGCTTTTCCTCCTTGGCGGGTCTTTCGAGTAGCCGATTTTAATGAAACGGGAATGTAATATCTATCAAATACAACGTGGACAACAACAGTTATAGTGAGAAAACTTACTATAACTGTTGTCAATGCGCATGACAAGAAGTTTGGCTAGATCCTCACAAGTGCTGGTGTGTAGAAGAAACCGACTATGAAATATTTTCAGCATTTAAAGAACTAGGCTAAACTGTTGCTCTTAAAGACTCCGTGATAAGTGGTCTAGAGAAGTTTGTTTGCAAACTGTACTGTCCATTCACTAAACTGAGATCAGTGTCTGACCTTCGATTGCGCATGTTTCACAAAAAGTCTTGCCAAGCACCCACCAAAAGCTTCCACCCAGCAAAGCCGCATATCTCCAAGCCATACTACGTGCTCCCCATCAATGCTGGGTGTGGCATAATGACCAGGTTGCCAACCCTATCAACTTATTACCCGTAGACTACGGATGGCTACTTGAGAGCAACGAGTATGTGGCAGTCATGACATCCCTCGAACCTGCACCGGCTGCCGTCATTCAACTAGTTAAGTGCAACTGCTTAAAATCAAGGTGTGCGTCAAGATGCAGCTGCAAAGCAAATAACATGAGGTGCACCGAGCTTTGTGGCTGCTCTACTGAAGGCGAGGAACAAGAGTGCTTGAATACCGACAACACGGGAGATGAGGATGAAGACGATGATGATGAAGATGAAGAGAAAATCTAGCAAACGTGAGTTTTACTAATCAGTCTATGAATAGTAACTAGTATACAATAATAATAATTATTATTATTGTCAAACAACAGATATCCATGGGTATGTTGGGATGACTACGATTATTAAGTCCTTCACAGTGATACAATTATAACTCCGAAATAGTAATAAATAGATATTACGATGAGGGATGCCCTGCATTTCATATACACATCTAATTATTATTATTTGTTAGCAATATCTCCCTTAAATATTACATGATTACCCTATTGGTACATATCAATCGATTTATATTTAAATTCTCTATAATATTGTCTTCTTGATATTTTCTGTGATATGAACCGTTCAAAAGTTATTAATGAAAACGCGTATGACGTCACGACGCTCCTGGCGCCCTCTGCAGCGTGCCACGATGTGCCAAGTAGATGCAAAATACTCAAATCGTATTTTATAATAGAATTGTTCCCTTGACATTTTCTGTGACATAAACCGTTCAAACGTTATTAATTAAAACGTGTCTATGACGTCATGACGCTCCTGGCGCCCTCTTCAGCGTTCCAGGATGTGCCAGGTAGGTGCAAAATACTCGTTTAGTATTTTATAGTAGAATTGTACCCTACATATTTTCTGTGACATGAACCGTTCAAACGTTATTAGTTCAAACGTGTATATGACGTCACGACGCTCCTGGCGCCCTCTGCAGCCCGCCAGAATGTGGCAGATAGGTTATAAATGCTCGTCTAGTATGACATCATAAAATTGTCCTCTTGATATTTTCTGTGACATAACCCGTTCAAAAGTTATTAATTAAAACGTGTCTATGACGTCACGACGCTCCTGGCGCCCTCTGCAGCGTGCCAGGATCTGCCAGGTAGGTGCAAAATACTCGTATGGTATGCCGTAACAGAATACCGTTTACCGCAATACTCTTTCACGAAAGGCGCACGAGATACCTTTTGCTCCTCTACTAAATGCTGATATTCACGTATGCCATATTCTTTGGTGTCTATTTCGGTAACTTACAGTTTGTAACGTTGATTCTGGTCATCAAACAAAGACTTGGCGTCATCAACGGTGATGTCAAAGACATTGTTAAGGAATTAAGCTCGTGTGGGGATCTGGTAACAAGACGCGTCGTCAACCCGGCCGTGATTAAGATGGAGAGGCAGAGAAGTCGTCTTCGAGGTATCGCATCGAGATTATCGAGTCTGCGCGAGAACCACTACCGTCTGTTCAAGGTGGCCGTGACTGTGAATGACGTCAACGGGCTCCCCCTTCTCTTGACCTTGATGAGCACGCTGACCAACCTCGTAGTCAACACGCATGTGTGTCTGCGTTACCTCTCGATCCAGGAGTCTTTACACGCAGCGTTTTCGAAGCTACTCTGGGCTATTGGTGACGCCATCCTCGTCTTCCAGCTGACCCTTGTCTGCTACAAGACCAAGGAAGAGTACAATCGAACCGCCAGCTTGATTCAAGATGTCTTGTACGACGGGAAGAGGATCGACAAAGCTCTTTGGAAAGAGTTCAACTCGTTCCTGGGTCAAATAGCCAACACGCGACTGAGGTTCTCCGCCAATGGGTTCTGTGATGTAGACTTCGGCCTCCTGTGCGGAATGGCGGGGGCGGTGGTGACGTACTTGATGGTGTTGTTCCAGATCAACTGACCAATCAGACACTTGGTTTATATAACACTCATTGTGGATAACAGTGCTTGGTATTCTAACAGACAGTCTTTGCTTATGGGCCGGTCTTACAGTCTCCTAATAAGAAAGTTATTTGTAGCAATTAAGCTATTTGGAGGGTTTCAAGAGTTTTGGTTTGTCGTTGCCATGGAGAAAAGAAGCTATTCGACGAATAAGTAGTTAGTTATTGGGACATTGTAAGACTGTATCTAAGTGTGAATTTGTGTGTTTTTGCCAGTTGCTGGCTAGCAGAACGGGTGTCTTGCTAAGTGCAATATAATGAACATGCTTCACTATTTTATCACTTGATTTTCTTGTGTTTATCGGTGTTATCCTGAAGAGTTTTGCTGCAATATGGTTAATGTAAACTATTTAATTAGAATGACACAACTTCGTGTAAATTGAATTATTGAAACTACTTGTTACGAAAAAACAAACAAAATAAAACTCACGTCTATTATAAAGGAATTACTCAATCGCTTATTCATTATTCGCGTCATCAGTCATGAAGGGTATTGATCACGATAAATGTTTAGCTATAGATCGTGTCATAGCATGCGAAGCGTAGCCGAGTGACGGAGCTTCTAAGTTAATTTGTGGACTCTGTCTAAACCATGTTATCCATTGCAAGAAAGACGGGAAATCGTTGAAGGGTCAGTCAGTCAGTCAAAGTAGGACGGAGTTCCAGGATACCAAACAAGTATAGGGAACTTCTCGCATAGAGAATACAGTTTGGGAAGTATTTTTAATATTTCACTTTATATAAAGCCGGTATCCCATCTTGGAAATACTTTTCATGTCAAAGATATTCATGTTTAGAACGTTGGGTAAGAGGAGAAAGAAATGTGCTCGGCTCGAGAGCGATGCATTTCACTGAACGTGAAATGACGTCACTGCACTCCATGCTCGCTGATTGGCTGGCTGAGTTTGGTATTCGCTCTCGGTCCTTGTCTAACTAGACATTCAGTAGCTTCCTCATCCAGTAGTTGCTGACAGTGTGGAAGCAAGATCAGTGGAGAGGGCGAAAATTATTGTAAAAAAACACTAGTTAACTGGAAAATATGTAATAAAAACACTATAGGACTTACACAGTTAAAATTTTATCGATGTTGTTCAACATCACGTCACGCAATATTTCGACAGCTGCTCTGCTGTCATCATCAGGCACAACTGAGTCGTGTCTGATGATGACAGCAGAGCAGCTGTCGACCAACCAGTTGTAAATACAAACATATCACATTTCAAAGAAAGACAGAACTCACAATTTGATAACGAACAGACTTAATTATAAATCGAGCAGTTTTGAAAGTATCCATAACTTATTTCGTGTGCTTCACCAATGAGACAGGATCTTCTGCAGGTTTCAACCTCACCTAATTTATGGTCGATTGTCTCTAGGTATCAGATCCTACGATGGAGGACTTGTACTCGTCTCTGAAGCCCCTCTACGTCATCCTTCGAGCCCTGGGATTGGCTCCCTTCAAACACACATCACACAGGTTCCACACCACTCCGCTCTTAAACGCCTACTCTATCTGCATCTGTCTCGTGTTGCCGTGTCTTGCTGCAGCGTCGATCTTCATGAAATCCTGGATACCGGTCATCGGCCTGTTGACTACCGCATCTACAATCAATGAGTGCCTATTGTATATCACGCATGCTATGTTTATAATAAGCTTGCTGTGGAATCGTCATAGGGTGGTCTACGTGTTGAACTCTCTTTCGTACATGGACGCCAGTTTGCTGCGGCGCCCAAAGAAGTTCCACGGCAAAGTGAGAAGAATCGTGTTCTCGCGGTTTTTGACAGCCATGGTAGTTATTCTAACATCAGGAGTCGTTGAGTTGGTTGTGAGGGCAAGGGCAGGTTCCTTGGGCTACGTCAAGACAATGCATTACGTAACGGTGACTGGCATGCGGGCTTCTTTCTATCTAGCCAGTGCTCAGTTCACGACACTAGTTCTCGGCATCAGGGCTCGATTTGCCCAGATCAACGAGGACATTGAAAAAATTGGAACATATTTGAAATCCTTCAATAATGTTTCGCCTGCGTCACCATCGGATGGTCGCGTTCAGAATAAAGTTTGGTTTGTCAGGTCAGTGAAAAGAGAGCAACTGAATGCGTCGAGAGTAGTCGAACCATCGGATTCCTACAATAAATCAGATATAGAGAGACTACAATATCATCATTTCAACTTGTTAAAAGTTGCTTCAGTTGTGAACGATGTCAACGGTTTGCCTCTGTTAGTTAGCCTAATCAGTACCCTGGCAAACATTGTTGTGGGATTTCATATTGTGATTTATTGCATGATAAACAAAAGCAATTTTGAACAGATGGACATTTTGATTCCATCTGCAGTGAGTAAATTCATATGGTCGATCGAATCTTGCCTCTTTGCATTTCATGTCACGCAAGTATGTCAAAGCACCAAGGAAGAATACAACAACGGAGCCATCTTGATACAGGGTCTGTTGGTTGACGAAAACAACATGTCCGATGTAGATTTGAAAGCGTTCGAAAAGTTTCGCAACCAGATTGTGAGCATGAGATTGAGTTTTACCGCCTTTGGATTTTGCGAAATTGATTTCGGTCTTTTGTGCGGAATGGCGGGGGCTGTGACCACCTACGTCATCGTTCTACTCCAATCATAGAAGAATTCAAAACACTTAAAATACCACAAGATAGATATTACAACAATTAAGTATTAAAGCTATTAATTTATATATTATCTATTATATATTATTATTATATATTATTATTATTAGTATATATTATTAAATATTATTATTAAGGAAGATATCTCCCCGTCAAGTTAAAATATCTGTGCAAGTCTTCTCAATAATTTCAAAGGCCCGGTATTACGAACTTCTGATATATATTCAGTAATCCACGAATAAAATACTACTAACTATGACAACTGAATTGTTTATGTTCTATAAGTTGCGATTGAAAAGGTGTGGCCATTTTAAGGAACAAATACTTAGTAAAATTTAGCTAGAATTACAATATTATACTTGAACTAACATAGGAATAAAACAAGTAATTGCTTACTACAAAAAATATAACAAATGGAAAAACAATTCCTACTGCATATGAATGGTCAAAGCACCCCACCTTCCCCATCAGTGTTAGTGAGCAACAATGAAAAGCTACATGTACAAGGTTCTGTGCTATCAAGAAGTACGTTTCATAATAGGTATGTTTTTATCACTTGTATTACCTAATATGAGTGGCGGCAATATGGTGGAGCAGCCTACCCATCAGAGTTGAGCGAGCGAAACAGTAATCCTACGCGTATGTATGTATGTATGTATGTATGTATGTATGTATGTATGGATGTATGTATGTATGTATGTATGTATGTATGTATGTATGTATGTATGTATGTATGTATGTATGTATGTATGTATGTATGTATATGTATGTATGTATGTACGTATGTATGTATGTACGTATGTATGCATGTATGTATGTATGTAAGTATGTATGTATGTATGGATGTATGTATGTATGTATGTATGTATGTATGTATGTATGTATGTATGTATGTATGTATGTATGTATGTATGTATGTATGTATGTATGTATGTATGTACATATGTATGCATGTATGTATGTATGTATGTATGTATGTATGTATGTATGTATGTATGTACAAGGTACTGTCCAAAAAAATCAGTACAAATACAAGAAAACAACATTTATAATTTGTTTCTGTAACTTGTATTTACTAATATGAGTGGCGGCAATATGGTGAAGCAGCCTACCCAACGGAGTTAAGACTTTATCGTGAAATCATTTAAGAATACCCACGTGTACTACCAAATTAATACTTTATGTGAAAATGTGTAGCGTATGATGTACGCCAGGAAGGTTAATGTAAGGATCTATAACCGTAAATTTGTTGCACAAGATTGAGTTTGTCGAGGATTTGATTCGATTTTCTCATAGAAAACCTAATGCTTCTTAAGACTTTGAAGTCAAATCATTTAAGAATACCCACGTGTTCTAACAAATTACTACTTTATGTGAAAATGTGTAGCGTATGATGTACGCCAGGAAGATTAATGCAAGGATATATAACCGTAGTTTTCTTGCACAAGATTGAGTTTGTCGGAAATTTCTTTTCAATTTCTAATAGAAGATCTAATGCCATTTAAGACTAAGTAGTCAAATCAACTCGGTAACCGTTCGTGCTAGAGCGATGAAATTTTGTACACGGACGCGGGTCGCCAACGTGAATCGACGTAATACCATCTCGATGACGTGTGACGTACGGTTTACCCGACGCACCCGACGACGTGGCCCGGTACAACTCGGTAACCGTTGATCCGATCGGTGTCGTTTTTTCTCCATTCGTAAGAAGACAACTCTGTGGGTGCAGCGTACGAGTTTTGTTTGCGTACCGTTAACGGAGGGGTCGTGGTGAATTTTCAAACATTTCCGTTTACATTGGTTTTGGTACCTTGTTTATTTTTTCACCGCCGAACGGTATGACCTAGCGTCAAACGGTTTACGGATTCGTGATCGTCGGGTCGTGTTTAATCGAAATCGATTTTAAAACGAAAATGGTTTTCGATCGGCAGACAATTTGTCAATGGTGTATTTCCAAATATGAGTGGCGGCAATATGGTGAAGCAGCCTGCCAATCGGAGTTAAGTGAGCGAAACAGTAATCCTACATGTACAAGGTTCTGTAGCTATCAATCTGAACAAATACAAGAAAAAAACATTACAAAATGTGTTTTTGAAACTTGTATTTCCAAATATAAGTGGCGGCAATATGGTGAAGCAGCCTACCCATCGAAAATGGATGAGCGAAACAGAAATCCTACATGTAGATAGTTCAGTACCTATTAAACAGTACAAATACAAGAAAAAAACATTACAAAATTTGTTTTTGTGGCTTGTATTTCCAAATATGAGTGGCGGCAATATGGTGAAGCAGCCTACCCATCGGAGAAGAGTGACCGAAACAGTAATACTACAAGTAAGAGGTGCTGTAGCTATCAATTAGAACAAATAGAAGAAATAAACATTTTTAATTGGTTTTTGTAGCTTGAATTTCCAAATAAGAGTGGCGGCAATATGGTGAAGCAGTCTACCCATCGGAGAAGAGTGAGCGAAACAGTTATCCTACACGTACAAGGTTCTGTAGCCAGGGCCGGCTTTAGGCGTAAGCGACGTACGCGACCGCGTACGGCGGCACAATTGCATAGGCGGCACTTCGGAGAAGTGCCGCCTATTTAAAAACTAATTTAAGACAAGGATTGAATAGAACATTTTAAAGTTACAAGGTAAAAACACATTTTGCATGACTCGTTTTAGCAAAGAGCGTGCCAATAACTTATTACAAGTTTTATTGTACAACATCCCTTATATACACCTTGGAGGTTTGGAGACTGTGGTTTGGTCCAATGAGGCTATTAAGGCTGTGCGGGCACGGTTTTTCAGTTTTCTAAACTATGTCCAACGTACCATAGTTAAGCTTGGAAACTGAAACCAGAACTTCTGAAAGTAACAAAATTATTTTTTTCGTAATTTTGATTGTACCGGTACCGTAGATATTGCTAGATGTACGCCGCTTCATTCAAAACATAACTTCGCCCTGAAATACACATTTGTGATAGCCAGCTTTTATTGTAGTTAATTTACACACTTTGTTCTAGGACTTGAGGAATTTTCAGTTCGTTATCTTAAATGGTATGTGTGCTATGATTTTTCTCATCTACCGGTACAAAATAGCTCATTTGTACCGGTAGATGAGAAAAATCATAGCACACATACCATTAAAGATAACGAACTGAAAATTCCTCAAGTCCTAGAAGAAAGTGTGTATATTAGCTACAATAAAAGCTGGCTATCACAAATGTGTATTTCTGGGCGAAGTTATGTTATGAATGAAGCGGCGTACATCTAGCAATATCTACGGTACCGGTACAATCAAAATTACGAAAAAAATAATTTTGTTACTTTCAGAAGTTCTGGTTTCAATTTCCAAGCTTAACTAGGGTACGTTGTACATATTTTAGAAAACTGAAAAACCGTGCCCGCACAGTCTTAACGAAGTACGTGACTTTTTTTTAAATACAACGGCTTTACCCAACACTCATTCTCCATTCATCCTTCGCTTTGTTGACGGGTTGATATGTTCCATGAGGTGCAGGTAACTAACAGGCGGCAAATTTGTACATACATATCAGGCGACATACACGTGTTTCCAACCCGCAACCTGTGCTATTCAGTCATCACTATTGCATTCTGTTGTTTCTTTGCTCAAGTAGGATGTGTTTTTTTTCAATTTAAGTAGTGCATACATGGATAGAAAACGTAAATAACCTTAGGGATGGGAGACGGTAAAAAAAATAAGGCTTTGACCGAAGAAGCTCTTATTTTAAACAGTACGCAATGTCAAAATTTTTGATCGTTGGAGGGGGGAGGGGGAGAGGGGGCGCCGATAAATTTGATTCTCACGTTGACGCCGACGCGGAGCACAATCTCGAGGGCGAGGATGACGGGACGGAGATGGCAGACATTCGGGATGACGGCCTCCTGAATACTCGTGATATAGGTAATGTCCAGTGGTGTACTCGAGGAGGGCGGGCCAGGATGGTGCCTTTTGCCTTGCAACGTCTTTTAGAAAGCAGGGCATTCAGTAACTTTCATAACATTTATAGGAAAATCACATTTTTCTTGTAAATTTGTACAAGCCACATAAGGTAATTTTAGACAGTATATGTTTTTGAGGTGTTTTGTAGGCATATACAAATACACTGGCATAATTATGTCTTAAATATTATTATTACGTATATGTTTGATAGTTTTTTTTAATGTATTACACAGAATTCAATAACTTCTTCTAAAGGAGCATAATACTAATTGTGCTTGCCAAGTAAAATATTAAAATAACACAACCAGTTGAAAAAGCAGACCAACCCCTTCAAGAAGTTCATAAATTAACTCGCTGATGACACATAAATAGTTGCACATGCATAGTTGTTGCTTCCTTCGCACCAAATTTTTCATACATAAATGTGTCACGCGCGAGACTCTGGTTCAGGAGATCGCTGGTTCAATACCTACCACTGGGAGTCATAATCAAGTTTTGCCAATATTTTCTACCATCGTTAGGGTGGATGCTAAGAGATGAGTCCGCTCAAACTTCCCGTGTCCATTCTATCCAGTTATTCCTCACAATTAGGGCATGAATTATCTCCGAGCAGGTTTCCTTAGCAAAATAATACAAAAGCCTTTTGAAGTTTCTTGTTATCTCATCTTTAAAACAGGTGATTATCAACATGCTATTGTCAGGGGAAATATAACATATTATAGGCGGCATTTTCACTTCCCGCGTACACGAGATTTTACCCTTAAGCCGGGCCTGTCTGTAGCTATCAATCAGAACAAATACAAAAAAAAAAACATTAAAAAATTTGTTTTGTGATTTGTATTTCCAAATATAAATGGCGACAATATGGTGAAGCAGCCTACCCATCGGAGTTCAGCGAGCGAAATAGAAATTCTAATCATACATGGTTCTGTACCTATCAATGAGTAATGTTACGACGAAAACCATTAATAATATGTTTTTATCACTTGTAATCGTAAGGAATAAAATAAGAATCACATATTGTATTCAAAGACAAGTTTTTATTGTATACTCTTGTATTGCAAGTAGGCGACATTTACAATCAATAAGGCACGACTGTCACACTAGCACATAAGGGTATTTTAAAATGATAATTGGCACGTTTAAATTACTGCATGTGTAAATATAAGAGGAATTAGCCGCGCAACGACTTGTTTGTATGCGCAGAGCGGGTATGTCCGCTACGGACAGAAGTACAATTGGTCCACTTTATCTATTACAAATTCGTATAAATAAATAATTGGTCTGCAAACTTCCTGCATGCGTAAAAATAAAATAATATAGTATGCTTGCATCAGAAAGATTGCTATCACAATAACATTTTTACAATAGTTTCTTTACATAAAATACATATTATGTAAATTTAGACAAAAGTAATAATTTATAAGCACCATTGTTTGTTCAGTGAGCAAGACATATATTAAAATAAAAAAGGGATATTTTGCTCTACAAAATATATACTCAGGGTAGTACAAAAATCAAAAAATGAACACTGAAGTCATGAATGGAAACTAATACACATTTGTTTTATATATACACACACACGTCTTAGTGATAAGAGCACTGGTATGAAGTATGAACACTTGGACATTCCTCCCGAAGCGGGAGAAAACCGCAAACATAATAATATGACTAGCATTATTTTACAATGATTTACAAAAATACATAAATAACTATAAGGTTGCTTTCAAAGTCTGTCAACTGTAAAATAGATCCACAATCGTGCGAGACGACTTTGCGCCACGACTACGTCGTCGATATTGAAAACTCTTAAGGTACAGGATGGCCTAGAAGAACAGAAAAGCATTGGCAAAGTACAAAATTGAGCGTTCCGTTGTGAAACCGAAGTTAACTCGGACCCTGCACAATCGGAAGTGACGACGGCGACATTGGAGCACAGTCTTTTAAGTCATCGGAGCAACTGCGATCGCGATATCTGGCACACACAACGGCTCGAGATAGGATCGAGCGAGACGGTGTGCCACCGTACAGTAGCGAGTTGTTCGTTCGCTGGTCCAGTTGTCCGGCAATTACGCATATTAATACCGGGTAAGATGTTTCATTAATAAATAAATTTCTATTAAATATTCTGAATGATTGGTGTTGAAACCCTCTGCGAGTCGTCGCGAGCGTACTACGTCTTCTGTATGCCCTGCACCTGCAACCGCCTGATGCGCGCCTGGATCGAGTCACACTTCAGTTCGTTGACCTGTAGATACTTGCCGGCCCTGACCTCTCTTATGACCACCACGTTGCCGTATCGCTCCTTCCTGAACTCCACCCTGCAAGCGGGGGGTCCTGACCGGGGGGCCCTGTCCAGCACCACCGTGTGGGCCCCTCGCGCGGGGGCCCTGCCATGAGGGGCCCCCGCCCCCGTGCTGAAGCGCATGAACGCACTGGCAAACGCGTCGTTGACCCCGCGCTTGGCCCACACGTTGCGCTGCTGCGCGGGGGAGGGGAACGGAGGGGAGGGGGGGTAGCGACCGGGCCGGTAGTCCAGACCGTCGTCTAGGGAGACGATGCTAGACCGGTCGCTGCCCGAGTCGCTGGCCGACTGGTCTGAGTAGAGGGAGGAGGTGACCGAGCCGGCGATGGAGGGAGGGGGGGAGGTATCGTCCTCCGCGTCCACCACTACCACGCAGCGTCGGAACGAGTAGAGGTCGAGGGGGGCGCGGCTTGACCTCCGCACGACCTCCGTGTCGGCAGAGACCGACAGGTGATGCATGGACACGGCGCGACGCATCGTTGCCATGTCGACGTCACGCTTGGTGTCTCGCAACCCTGCGTCTGTCTCCTTCAGTCTCTGGGCCGGCGCAGTTGTCTCCTCCGAGCCCTCGTCCGTCTCGGTCAGTCTCTGAGACAGCTCGGACAGTTTCCGATTCAGGTTGTCTCGCCGGGAGGTCTTGATGCCGCCTTCTGCCTGCCTGGCAGGCTCGCTGATATCAGAGACGCGTGAGTCTGGCACGCGTGAGTCAGACACACGCGAGTCAGGCACACGCGAGTCTGGCACGCGTATCTCAGAGATGCGAGTTTCAGACACACGTGAATCAGACACCCGTATCTCAGGCACACGCAAGTCAGGCACGCGTATCTCAGACACACGCGAGTCAGACACACGCGAGTCAGATACGCGTATCTCAGGCACACGCAAGTCAGGCACGCGAATCTCAGACACACGCGAGTCAGGTACGCGAATCTCAGACACACGTGTTTCTGACACGCGCGAGACAGTCACACGCAAGTCAGACACGCGTGTCTCAGGCTTGCGTAAGTCAGCCACACGTATCTCAGGCTTGTGTAAGTCAGACACACGTGTCTCAGCCTTGCGCAAGTCAGATACCCGCAGGTAAGGAGGCGCGCGCAAGTCTGGCACGCGCAAGTCTCCGGTCTTGTCTCCCACGGTCGTCTCTACGGGAGCCTTGTGCTTCAGCTTGGGGGACGACATCTGGATGCTGCCGTCGACCTTGCGGGCCGGCAGCGGTGAGGCCAACATGGCCGCCTTGAGGCCGACAACCCGGGAGAGACCCTCGTTGCTCGCGAACCATCGGTGCTGCAGACACTGGCGGGCGTCCAGGCGCTTGCTGTAACCACACACACATGTTAGACTAGATGACACTCACTGCACAGACACAGTCTCACAATCACCACAGACTAAGCATCAGAAACCAGAGTTCATTAACGAATCGTTAATCTACAGCGGGTCCGAGGCTTAGTTGAGAACAAGAAAATAAGTCGATCTCCGCAAATACATTAGCGGAAGTCATAACAGAAATCAAACCATGAACACATTTCAATTATGTCTCAGCTCTTTTACAACTAACTAGAATGAACTGTCTCATTGTATTGTTTTATGTAAGCCACCCTTCAAGACAGCTACAGCTCCCCCCTCCCCTCCCAACCGCGCGAAGTTTGGACACAACGTTTTCTAGGAAACTGCGGTCGTACTCGGGCTGTAAAAATAAGTATCATTAGAAGTACAGTGGACAAAGGGCTCTGCGACGTTCTCAATTTTGCCCAAGAAAGCGTTTTCTCCTGCTGCCAATACAGAAGGTCCACGGTTCGAATCCCGGTTTGGACACGGGTATCGGAATAGGACTTTAATCTATCAATATGATACTGGTGTAGGTATATATGTAAAGTCAGCGTTGGTTACTTAATAAAAACACTGTAGGACTTACACAGTTAAAATTTGTTAACTGCTCAGCTGCTCTGCTGTCATCATCAGGCACGTCTGACAGCTCAGTCGTGTCTGATGATGACAGCAGAGCAGCTGTCGAAATATTGCGTGACGTGATGTTGAACAACATCGAAAAAATTTTAACTGTGTAAGTCCGACAGTGTTTTTATTACATATTTTCCAGTTAACTAGAGTGTTTTTTATAGTTGGTTACTTATTCCCAAGACAAGGACAGTGAGTGTAGTGCGTACTAGATCCGGCAACGAGGTTAATCGTGAGTGCCGCTCACCTGGGGTCCTTGACCATGAGTTTCTTCATGAGGTCTATCGCCTCCTCCGAGATCTCGTCGAAGAGATCGTCGGGGAAGTCGAGGTTACACTGCGAGATGTTGCAGAAGGTCTCTTGTTTGGTGTCGCCGCCGAACGGTGAACAGCCCGTCAACAATACGTAGAGTAGGACACCCACGGACCACATGTCCGTCGCGAGGCTTATGGACTCGTAGTTGAGAACCTCGGGAGCTGCAATCATACGGGTCGTGTCACGATTATACAAGCCTACATTACTTATTATTAAATAAAAAAAATAAAAAATCACATTTAGAGTCTACCCCTTTCAGTAACGAAACTGATTTTTAGTGAGGGACTTTAATCTAAAGTGACTAAACCAACCCTGTGGGCTCCGAACACCGTCGACGAGTGAGCGATAACCAATCAAAGATCGATATTTCATAAACGAAACATATGAATCAGTGATTTGACAGTGCGAACACCTGCGGACAGATGCCAGAATGAACAAGGCCGATTCAGAACTTTGAATTTATTTATTTATTGAGTGAGATTGGTGAGAGACGTCGTTGTTGGTTTGGACATATGAAAAGGATGGATCTGGCTAGAATACCAAGCAAAGAGTTTGAACAAGAAGAAGGATAAGAAGAAAGTGGACACACCGAGAGACGAGGAGAGTGGATGAATTAGATCAAAGACAGTGTAAAGATCATGGAACCAAGTCAAGCAGAAAGCAGACTATGGAAAAACCGTGAGAGATGGAGGGAAATACTAAACAGCCCTCTGGTAACGGAGGAAGTGATCGAGGGAGAGGTTGAGGAGGTGGTTGTGTCAGGCCTGGCTAAGAAGACAGTATAGTCTATCAGTTCCATATTCTGACAACTTCTAAGGCATGTCATCATTCTTTTTTCTTGTGATCGATCTTATTAAACAACAATCAAACGGATATAGAAATGATCAGACTTGTGGCAGAGAAGAACCCAATACGACGATGTCGTCCGACTTACCAACATAGTCGGGCGTGCCGAGGATGTCCCGGATGTCGGCGCCCTCGCTGATGTAGCGGGAGATGCCCAGGTCGCACAGCTTCACGTCGCAGTGGGGGAACTCTCCGGTCAGCACCAGGTTCTGGGGCTGTAACAGGAGGGAGACATTCAGCACGTGTACTGGGGGGGGGGGGGGGGGGGGGTATGAGGGGTTGGCACACATAACAAGTTTACAACATTAAAAATATTAGTGTTTCATGATTTTAATCGCTCTCTTTAATTAACTCTTAGGACTCCCTATTGGAGCAAGACGAACTAAGTTATTATATCTGATAACTTTGTGAAGTTTTTTTAAATTAAATTTATTTTATTTTATTTATTCTCACCGTATGATTTGTCAGAATACAAATATTGGTACAAACTATACTGTACTATACTATACTATACTTGATGCTTCTTTTGTTTAGGGCCAATGTAGTCCTTCTTGCTTTGAATGGTTCTATTTCGATCTTTTGGAATCATTTGTATAAGTTTAATACCAAAATGTTACTATTCCATAATTTCTTTATACTATTTCTCAATGTTTTTGTTAACCTGTGTTATATTGGCAACCTTCAATAAGGCAAAGACTTTATTTAGTAAAGTATAACTACTTACTACACTGGGTTGTTATTACGAGAGGATGCATATCATATTAAAGGGGGGGGGGGGGGGGGGAGTATATTTGTTTAAGATTAACAAGCATACAGGCATGATTGACTTTGTTCAAAAATTATTTTCACTAGACATTGTTAGTAACTGTGCCCATTATATCTTCCGTCAGATGTCTGCAGACTGTGGTATTGCTTCGTACAGCAGCGGTAACGCAGTACACAGACGCTAATGACGACCAAGTCCTGTCAGACTTTATTTCCCAGATCGACTCAGGAAATTAACTCTCCTTAAAACAGAGGCAATTAAACGTGTATAGACAATAATTTATCACGTTACATTCTTTAGTTGGGCTCATTACCTGCCCTGCTGGAATTATAATACAATGCTGACCAATTAACGTGACTACACAAAGGAAGCTGGGGGGGGGGGGGGGGGCTCAGATTGTTGTTATCCAAGGCTTCATCTGATTGGAGATTAACATCCTTGACGATAGAGTTGTGGCTGCTGAGATAAGGACGATGAGGAAGGAGTAGGAAGGGTACTCCGAAAAAAAACACTGTTTTTTCTTTTTAAGTGACTTTGGTACAGTTTTATATTTGTGTGCGTAATTCCGGGTGAAAAAAAAGGTTTCTTTATGTGATACATATATAATAAATAATTTAAATTAATAATCCCATGTTAATGTTTAATATTTTTTAATGAGACACTTCGGGTCGAATGCATAGACCGGACTCAACCACTTCTCAACTCTGCCTCGCCCAACCTCCAATCGCGGAGCGACATTTCCATGCGGACGTATTCTTAGTATAGTATAGTATGATATAGTATAGCAACAAAACACAGAAAGTTATTGGTAAAAAAACAAGCTATTTGATAGACTTAAAGGTTTTGGTTGGTGGTTGCCATGATGAAAACAATGAATAGTATTACGACATTGTAATAATCTTGAAACTCTTCGCCGAGCCAATGAGAGGCGATCTTTCATAGATCCAGCCAATGGTAGCGGCCCTAGTAAAACAGTTAAAGAAAGTCGTCGGCATAATGTCTAGCAACGACGTTGGACACCCATGAAGCTCTTCTCAGTATCTGATAAGCCTTATCAGTACTGGGCGGCCAGCTGTGCTGATAAGCTAATCAGCAAATTAGCTTATATTGCGCCTCATCTCACAAGCTTGTGTTTGCATTCCGACTGCCGACTGTTTGTGAACAATGATTGTAATAATAATCGATTTCGGAGGCTTTTACCGCCTTCGTCAACTATACTAACGAGATGTTCCTGGTATAACCGTTTCATAAGGTGGGGAAAAAAAGGTTCCACCTTTTTTACGCGGTTATTGTTATTGCTTGAAACAAAAAACTTAATTTAAAATAATGTTAAATTAAGAGAAAACGACTGCTAAGAAAACTCATCTTAATGGGTATACTTTCGGTTGAATATAACAATAAATTTTGTCTATGCCCGATAATAATGCTGATACGAGTATAATTCGTCGTATCAAAACGGTCCCTAGCAGAGAAAACTAATCACAGCTTTCTAGATCTTCAATGACAACAATGCACAACAGTGAAAAATGCACCTTATAACATAACATTTGAAAACTAATAAAAAAACACTGTTAGACTTCAAAATCACGTCACGCAATATTTCGACAGCTGCTCTGCTGTCATCATCAGGCACGACTGTCAAATATTGTGTGACGTGATGTTGAACAACATCGAACAAATTTTAACTGTGTGCGTCCTCTCTTACAGTGTTTTTTATTACATATTTTCCAGTTAACTAGAGTGTTTTTTATAATTTGAAAACTAGTTGGTATTGTTGAGCATTGTTGTCATTGATCCATCCAGGACCCTTAGATAAAACTAATCACGGTCCTCTAGATCTTCAATGACAACAATGCACAACAGTTAATAAAGCCCCTTAACATACCATTTGAAAACTAGTTGTTATTCTTGAGCATTGTTGTCCTTGATAAATCGATGACCCTTCGATGGAAGTAATTACGGCTCTCTGAAACTTGTTACAACAGTCAACACTGGCCAGGTCGGGTTAGCAGCCAACTACTATATCGTGCACGTCAAGACAGCGTTGCGCTTGTTACTTTGATATATTTAAATCTAGTATCGCATTGTTTCCATATTTTAGCTTCAGTAATGAGCGTAAGCCGACCATGTTTCTGCGCTGCGCTTTACGGACTCTGGATTCACTAACAAATAATAATAAGAATAATAATAATAATAATAATAATAATAATAATAATAATAATAATAATAATAATAATAATAATAATAATAATAATAATAATAATAATAATAATAATAATAATAATAATAATAATAATAATAATAATAATAATAATAATATGCGCAGCGCAAACAAAAGCGAAACCACTGAGTATTGACATAATAACTACCGGTTCCATAGAAACCGTTGAAATGTTTGTCTTGTACCCATGCACAGCCGTCCATGTTGCATCTTACTGTTAGAATAGCTGTTGGGTAACCCTGCATACGAAACTAGTTCCTGTTTATACATATTTCGCGCGGGTGTGATGTGAAAATCAATTACAATTTGTGTTTTGATTGAGATTGAGTCATAATTTAAAAAAAAAGTGACAACCAAAATTCATTCTCATAGCCTACACACTAGTAACTAGATTTAAAATGTTTCTGCTTTATTCCCAAACGAATAACTTTTTTGAGGTATCACTGGTTGATTTGGTAAAATGAATCCAAGTAAAACAAAAGAATCACTTGATAGTGATAGATTATGCTAAAATGAACTTATTAAAGGCAAGGTGTTGAAAATTGTCCCGTTTTAGCCCCGGAGCACCCTATATTAGAGAAATAACAAAATGATATGAAACAATATTATTAAATTTCATGTAACTATACTCAATTTTTGTGCATTTCGACGCTACAAACAAAAGCAATATGAATTTGGCTGTTATTCGCCAATTTAAACGAATTTCGGTGATTCAATATTGGCATTTTCTGGCTCAAAACCGATCAATTCGTGCCTACTATGTAAAATAAAATTATTCGTACATATTTCGGTGTTATCGTCCTCCAGCTATAAATAGCGTGGTTGCCGATAAGGCAGGTGCGCTGCTCGTACCGATGCATGATTCACGCGGGTTCTCACGGCCGCAGGGTCAACCACCCAACCACTTCCGGTACGCGGTGTTGTGTACGCACATGCGTGACGCGACCTTGGGGACACGTGACGTCATACTACGGCCGCCATCTTTGTCTTCGTTCAACGAGGGGATCCACGACACGTGACGTCACAGGTCATAGCTTGCTTTGATTGGCGCTTGTCTTAAACAAAACACTCCGTCTACTTTTGTATTCGACATGTTTGCTTCATGCCTGGTCGTTTAAGGTATTGACAAAACGTTCTGTCCGGTAGTAATAGATGATTTTCAGAATTGCTCCAGAGGTCCGTGGTTACTTCCAGTGTTGAATTCAGCTATGATCCCGGGGGGCGAAGCCCCCTCGGGAATTGTCATTCGCCCCCCTCGGGAATGAATTGGCTTCAAGCTCTATATATTACTTAATTTTGAAATGGCACGGAAAAATTGCTTTGAAGGTTTAATAAGTAAATACATTTTTCTGTGTGTCACAAAAGTATGTGACAAGAGAGCTGTAACAAGCATAAAAAAGCAGAGAAGGGCCAGGATTATCTAAACTTCGCCTCAAATTCTACTGGGCATCAAGTGGTTTGTTGAACATATATTTTTGTTTACATAGTGTTTTAAGTAGTGTTTGTGTATCAGAGAACACGTGGACAGTTTATTAGTAGTTAAAGTGATGTGGAAGCAGCAGTGGTTTTGAAAATTCCCCCCCCCCCCCCCCCGCTCATTCGATGTCTACACCCCCGGGATTTGAAATAGCCCCCCCGGGGACAAAACTCTGAATTCAACACTGGTTACTTCAATCTAAGGGTCCTTGAGAGATCAATGACAACAATAACAACTAGTTTTCAAATGTTATGTTCAGGTGCATTTCTCACTGTTGTGCATTGTTGCCATTGAAGATCTAGAGGGCAGTGATTATCTTCCTATCTACGGGTTCTAGATCAATTCTGAAACAGGTCTCTTCTCCAATACGTGAAGCTCGTTGCAAATGGTAGTGTTGCTCTCTAGACGAAGATGCAAACACTCCTCAGCTAATGCACGGGTAGGAACACAACGTGACCCCCAATAACGGCACGTACGTGTGTGTAAACACAACCCAACACACACAAACACACAACAAAAGCAAAAAAACAAACTCGGTTTCTTTTTACAGCGTCATCGAACTTGGTCCTATAATAACACTCATTACGTCGGGACGAGTTTCGGTTTTGAAACCGACCACGGGAGTGGATCGCGTCGGTTGGCTACGCTGGAACAATGGCCGCCGTTGTTGTTGTTGTTGTTGTTGTTGTTATCGGGGTAGGAGATCTCCGCGGTTGCTCATCGCCCGGCCTAGGCCTAGCCGGCCTATCACGCAGTAGTTGACCCACGTGAGTAACAGGAAGTATTCACGTGACGTCACATCGGCCATATTGGAGGCCACCTATAGTACTATTTCAAGTTTCATTTAGCTGTCAATAGAAAACGAATAATAATGTGTACGGGGAAATATGAGAGTTTGAACACGTATATCCCCCGAAAAAGTTCACGGAAATGATTATGTGTGCCTTTGTAAACGATTAAAAGAGTAAAGTAATCGAGAAAAAAGAGTTTATTGATGTTGCTTTTAGTAATAATAGCAAACCAAAGTTAGAGAACAGTTGAACTTCAACCAAACGCCAGGTGAAACATAGTAACAATGAACTACCACATGCCATAGTGGCCACCACTATGGCCAGCATGCGCAGTATGTGAATACACCCTATAAACCTTTTTCAGAACTGATCTAGGAGATCGTGATTACTTCTATCTAAGGGTCCTTGATAGATCAATAACAACAATGCTCAACAATTACAACTAGTTTTCAAATGTTATATGTTAAGGTGCATTTTTCACCGTTGTGCATTGTTGTCATTGAAGATCTAGAAGGCTGTGATTACTTCTACCGAAGTGTCCTAGCTATTTACAGCCTCATGCACAAAGCCACTTGCAGACGCAACTTTTGACTTGCGCCCGCAAATCAATGAAACCGAATGCACAAAGGATTTACCGACGCAAATATTTGCGTCAGCTCGTTAAAGTTGCGGCTGCCTCGACCGTCCCACAAATAGATAAAATGGCGGCCCTGTCAAATACGGTGGACAGCAGGCTCCCGCGATCTCGTGTTTTAGAGATTGCACCAACGTATTGGAAGTTCCGGATTACATTTGTAATACTAGTTATTGTCTTCCGAAACATTTGGCTCAACTTTTAGTCGAAAATCTTCGTGTAGATTCAAGAATGTGCGATAAGAAAAAGTTACGGTACCTTCCAGTTGACGTTCAGATAAGTTTCCTTTTAATATTGGCCTAGGCAAGCATACTTGTAAACCATGTGTTAGTGCGGAGTGCCTAGCTACACGCCATAACAAATCTAAATGTGTGTAAAACCCAGAAAGTATAACTAAGGCCTCAGCTCAGCCTAGGAGCAGGCGTATCGTGAGGCCCTAGGCCTAGCTAGCCCTAGGCCTAGAGCACAGGCTTCTAGGGCTTAGCAACTTGTGGTATTGACAGCTTCAGTTCAGTCGTAGACGAAAAATAAATAAACACTTTCTGTGTAAACAGCTAGGTAGGCATAGGTCTAGGCTTAAGACGCCTAGGCCTAGGCCTACCCTACGCCGCGTAGGCTGTGTAGGCCTAGGATCCGGCATACGAAACCTCGCAAAAACCTGGGGATACCGCCGTAAATCGTAGCGTAGAGAGAATACAAATACAATTATATTCTTGGCCGTAGGCCTAAGCCTAAAGGATTGGTGTAGTAACAGTAAACCTACGTTATAGTTTAGCCTAGACCAACGTATAGGCCTACCAGTACATACCAAGTACTAGGCCACTAGGCTTAAGCTCAGACCACCTATTATGCAAATAGCCCTGACCATTCTGGATTTCCATACCATTACCTACACTAGGCTAGGTCTAGGCCCGCGTAAGAACCATGAGCTAGATATAGACCCAAGCCCTAATGGGAATACACTAGATTCTAGGCTGATTTATGTCGATGCCCGTACGTTCTATGTCACATGTGTCAACAGGGAATAAAATAAAATTTCATTATTACAAGGATGAATATCGCTCCCCCCCCCCCCCCCCCCAACAAAAACAGGAAATAAAATAACATGTCATTATAACAGGCCTGAATCACAGACAAAAGCCATCATTTAGGTGACTTCGTGTGTTTATTTTAATTATCCCCCCCCCCCCCCCACCCACCAAACAACAACAACAACAACAACAACAACAACAGGGAATAAAATAACATGTCATTATAACAGACCTGAATCACAGAAAGCCATCATTTAGGTGACTTCGTGTGTTTATTTGTTTATCCCCCCCCCCCCCCCAAACAACTACAACAACAACAGGGAATAAAATAAAATTTCATTATATCAGACCTGAATCATGTAGGCCATAAGCATTTAGAAAAAGGCTTGGTTGTGCGTTTATAATTATTTCCCACCTGCCCCCCGCCACCACCCCCACAAAATGACAAAAATGTCAAATGTCAAAACGTTTTCTGCACAGTGCTTACAAATGTTCGAAATCGTTGTCTGGTTTAAATCTCGTCATGCGTTCCGAGATCCTAGACCCGTGATTGGTTCGGGTAAAGTCGGCCACGTCGGTAAAAGAAGTATTGGAACTTGCAGCGGTAAATTAAACGAGCATCATGGCGGACTTGCGTGAACGCTTTGTGCATTCGGATTTCCGCAAATTTATCTGCGTCTGCAAGTCCGCCATTTTTAACGAGCGGTAACTTTGCGTCCGCAAATCTTTGTGCATGAGGCTGTTAGTGGTTTCGAAATTCAAAAACGACGAAGACATACAAATTGAGACTGTATTCGACTTTCAAAACGGTGGTAACATAAATATTTACGATAATTTATGTGAAGATGTTTCATAAAAAAAAAAAAAAGCGTTTTCGATTTCTATTCCAATCAACCCGCGGTCGCTTGATTGGCCTCCTCATCTCCCCTCCCCTCCCGCCCTGTTAGTGTGTGACGTCACAACAACGCTGCAAACAGTTGATTGCACGAGCTAACTGCGTTCTAACCTTACCAACCTCTTGGACTCGAGAAGGCTGTGATTTGATTGGGCGTGCGTGGGCTACACCGGTGCACATGTTCATTGTGTGACCGAACAAACCACCACACTGCAATTACTCTTGACTTGAGTAAACCTAACTAGCTAAGATAACGGTTTGATATTGATACCTTGAGAACGCTTCTAGATATTGGAGAAGTGATTCGTAACGAAGATTTGTCTTTGTATCAGCTAAACGACAAATTTAAAAACTTTCAAATACTGCAATCGTTACGATTGTAATTGCTTTATTTAATTTATTATATATTTTTAAATTGATTTTAGAAATAGGCTAACTATTCTTGCAATTTCAACGTTTTAAAGTTTTCAAATTGATAGTTTAGTTGATACAAATCCAAATCCAAATCGTCGGTAGGATTCACTTTTCCCACATCTTGAAGCTTCATCTTGTTGTAAAAAAGTGACTTCCCTGCGTTGTAATTGTAACAACAACAAAGACAAGTGACTTCCCTGCCTTGTAATTGTAACAACAACAAAGACAAGCGACTTCCATGCCTTGTAATTGTAACAACAACAAAGACAAGTGACTTCCATGCCTTGTAATTGTAACAACAACAAAGACAAGTGACTTCCCTGCCTTGTAATTGTAACAACAACAAAGACAAGTGACTTCCCTGTCTTGTAATTGTAACAACAATAAAGAAAAGTGAATCCCCTGTATTTTAATTGTATGCAACAACATGGATAATTGTTGAGCATTGTCGTCGAAAGAGTTCTGGGACGAAAAGCTCTGTTATTAGCAAAAAGTGAAAGAAGTACGCTTAACAATACCAACAAACACCAGAGAGAGAGACAGAGAGACTGGGTGAGAACAAGGTTCACATTCACACGTGTTGAATGCGGCTAAGCGTTGCGCCAACGAGATAAAAAGAGAAGGGCGAATCGAATGCACGTTCGATTAGTATCGATAAGTCGAGCGGGTTCGTTCACGACTTGTATTGAGTGTTGGTGTCGCAACGCGCGGAGGGTTTCAAAACAGTGCATCGTGGTAAGATGTTTGACTTCCTTGTCGCTAAAGTTTAGGACGTGTATCAGGATAAACCGCACTGAATGAAAATCCAAATTTGGGGACCGAAACTCAATAAATGGTCTTGTAATTTCAAAACGCTTCAAGATACTGAAAATGTGACTCTTATCCAAAATTTGGTTTTGAGTCATCTAAACAATAACTTCATAAAGTTTCAAATATTGTAATTGTTGCGATTGTCATATCTGTAATGCATTAATCGTAAATTATTGAATTAAGAACAGAACAAATAAAAATCGTAAAAATGTCGATATTTAAGAAATTTGGGAACTCATTGTTGGCTGATTCAAACCCAAATCTCGTTTTTTTTTTGTTTGACATTGTGATGTAGGTAGCCACTGCTTACTTAACTTCTTCGTTTTAGTTCAGTTTAATCCTCGGTTTAATCTATACAAATATTAACGGTTTCCCAGTGTTAGATCTAAGGAGGAGGAGGCGTTTCAAACGAATACACAGCCTAACACAGAACATACCCGTACTGAATACAAGAATACTCAAACTCAAACACAGAAATGAAAGCAAATGACTCTTAAGAACCGGAAGTTAAGAAAATATATTTTTATATAAATAAAGTGTTTTGCTATTACGGTATTACCTACGGCAAGTGTGTACAAGAGGTTATGGAAGTACCTACGAGAAACAGCGAAAGCTAAATGAAGATGCAATATTATGTGTATGCACGCCACTACGGTATAGTGACCACACAAGGTCGTAGGTCAAAGGTGTGTACTATGGCCGCTGGTAACGCGGGCAACATTGCAGTACTTTAACAATATGTTCTGGTCTCGACCTCTGCTCACGGGTCAGAGACCCCAGTTAATAATAACAATATGTCCAACTTGGGATCGTCCAAGCGTGACAAGCCGCAATCTGCGCACATCGCCCGCGCGCACATATGCGGGCTGGTCGACTAATATTAGGGGTGTTGCGCGGGGGATGGGTGGCAGACATGCGCACAACCAATTTGTATCGGCACACGGACAAATTTATATTTTGTATAGTTTTTAAAACCGTTTTAAACAACGATATTGTAAAACAATATGAAAATATGAACCATCGCAAATTCTTTTTTCTCTAACGGGGGTCACCATAACGAAAATTGGATACTATTTGAGACCTATTTTAAGTTTCCCTTATTACAAATCTATTTTCATAAATATTACAGAAAATGGAAAATGCCAGTGGCAGCACTGTGTATGTAGTAAATTTTCGTTTTTTTCCACTGTAGTTCAAGTAAATAGCAGTAGTTACGCAGTGGCTCTATTGTGAACATTTGTCAAAGAAGTTTCACAACTTTGCGCTGTAAGTAGATGAAGTTAACTGAATTTATAATAAAATTTATGTAGTGGCACTTATTTCTCTGTAATGGTATTCACTGCCGGTTGTCCGCGTATTTGCCCTCTTTAAGAGGCACTTAAATTTGAAACCACTCCTTTTAGTGGCATTCACTTTGATTAAGATATTCCTTACATCGTTTTCGTTCTGTTCTCAAGACAATTCAGCGCGCATGAACTCTCTAGCATGCATGTCAAAGAACTCGATAGCATGAAGACACCACACTCGACACAGTCATCACGACGACTTAAATCATGCCAATAATCGTGACCATGAAATGCAAATTAATTAAGAACCGTACAGTTGGTTCCCATTGAGCTGTCTGCATGGCCAGAGCTTTGCCCGACCCCACGACAGGGAATAAATACGGTCACGATTATGACTGGAACTGCAATAAACCACGGCAGGGCGAACAAAGGCAATGGATAGTAAATATAACAACGTGGGCACCGCCTTGTACAGTAATAGAAATGTTGTCATTGCGCAAAGAATGCCAGGGGTTGGGGGGGAGGGGGGGGGGGGGGGATAACCCGACACGGCAATACCATGTACCACGTGTTGCTTCCTAGTAGTACTTCAATGTCTCCACTTCACTTGGCACTAATCTACCCGTGTAATTAACTTTGGAGCATTACCTACCCCTTAAGCTGGATTCATGACATTGCGTTGTTCTGCGGGACGGTGCGCGACCAATCAGGAGCGACCTAAGTGCACCCAGGTCGCTCCTGATTGGCCTAAAACCTCAGTCGCGCACCGTCCCGCAGAACAACGCAATGTCATGAATCCAGCTTTAACTAAACACAGCCACATGAATGTGGTAAGATAGATTCCTTCACTGCCTCTAGTTCATGTATGTCGGTAAGGAAGATATCTTCACTGCCCCTAGTTTCTGTATGTCGGTAAGCAAGATACCTTCACTGCCCCTAGTATATGTATGTCGGTAAGGAAGATATCTTCACTGCCCCTAGTTTCTGTATGTCGGTAAGAAGTTAGAGACTTACCTTGAGGTCCAAGTGAGCAACGTTGATCGAATGCAGAAAGATGAGTCCGTCAAGAATCTGTTTCATCAGTTTCTTGACTTGGACTTCTTCGGGGACCTCGTCGTTGTCCAGTAGCATCTGCAGCTCGCCACCAGGGGCGCTGCAAGCAAACAAACACGATCAGTATTCACGCAAGAAACCCTCACCAGTGGCAGCACTGGGAGAGGTAGAATGCGCTGTGAGCGATGACGTTCAGTTTGCCTATTATATCTAGCTCAGCTTCAGTTTACTCCAAACCTTATATGCCTAATATATTATTTACAGTAATTTTTATTATTGACATACTTAAGCGCTTAAAACTTCACTATTAATGAGTGTTGCGTAATTAAAAAAAAAAAAAACAGCTGAAGAATCCAAAAAAAACAAGTGAAACCTCGTACAACGGTTGATGGAATAACACAGTCTACCACACTCTTCGCCCACAGCCATCTGTATTTCCACGACATCATAATTGTATGCGTCAAGTGAGGGGCATACTGACATTTGTGTGAACAGGAACGCTCTCTGTGCCTCCCCATACACCCCTACTAGAGTCACAGCACTGCAACAATAGCGTCCACTGACCCTGACCCCAGCTCATTAGTAGAGCTATGCAACAAGTAAAGTGTTTACCAGTAAAAGTGGAGACCGAGATGTTCCCACGCAGACAATGGCCGCGCGTAAACGTCGTTCATCGGCCAGTTTATAAAACACTAAACTACGCGTGGGGAAAACGAGAGTTGGACGGTCGGGTAAACTACGGAAGAAAGTAGATGGAAGACGCTAGTTTTGTGGGAATACACTTAAATAAACTAATGTGTATACAGACTCGTTTCATGCAGTCATGTACAGGATGGATCAGCCCTAGACTAGACGCCCCCAGCCCCCAGATGTACAGGATGGATCAGCCCTAGACTCAGACGCCTCCAGCCCCCAGATGTACAGGATGAATCAGCCCTAGACTCAGACGCCTCCAGCCCCCACCCCCCTCCACCATATCCCGGCAGGCGAGGCCCTTTCATGAAGTCATGTACAGGATGGATCAGCCCTAGACTAGACTCTCCCAGCCCCCAGATGTACAGGATGGATCAGCCCTAGACTAGACTCTCCCAGCCCCCAGATGTACAGGATGGATCAGCCCTAGACTAGACTCTCCCAGCCCCCAGATGTACAGGATGGATCAGCCCTAGACTAGACTCTCCCAGCCCCCAGATGTACAGGATGGATCAGCCCTAGACTAGACTCTCCCAGCCCCCAGATGTACAGGATGGATCAGCCCTAGACTAGACTCTCCCAGCCCCCAGATGTACAGGATGGATCAGCCCTAGACTAGACTCTCCCAGCCCCCAGATGTACAGGATGGATCAGCCCTAGACTAGACTCTCCCAGCCCCCAGATGTACAGGATGGATCAGCCCTAGACTGAGACGCCCCCTCCTCGCTCCTAATGAGCACTCGTTCCCATTGTCATCGGACATCCACTGTAGCAGGTTCTAAACCCCATTCATCCTTTTTACCATAATATAACACCAGTTCTCGTGCTTACGCGTTATAATCCTGTATTCCTTCATCTGCTCTTAAAGGGGTGAGGTGAAAAAGGTCTATTTAAATGAAGAATAATATTATAGCTGAGACTCACAGCTCGAGCAGTAGGACCATCTCGTGTTGGGACTCGAACACCTGTTGCAGCCGGACTATCCTGGAGGACTCTGCGCACGCGTCCAAGATGGCGACCTCGTGGATTATCTCGGGCCTGAGATCGGCGGCGCGTCGACTCTTCTTGAGGAACTTGGCGGCAAACTGTTGGCCGGTCTCTCTGTGACGACAGCGACGGACCGCGGCGTACTTGCCCCTGTAACAAACCAGATTTCAGATTTATTTCATTTTTCAGATTTATTTCATAGTGGTTACACATGTACATGTTATAGAATATAGTTTGAATGCCCCAGTAAGAAAACAGTCTTGTGGCGGGGCATTTAGGTGAAGATAAAAAAAAATGAAGCAAGATAATAATTTGGTAAGAGTATTAAAAATATTAATCCATTAGTAATCCATTAGTAGGCCTAACCACACAACACACAGTCAGTACACAGGTCCTTGTCTACTCCACTTTCATGCACGCTGTTGCAACAGAAGTCAACACATTCCCGAGGTTTTTCATACATTCGTGAAGGCAGTCTTTCGCTTAGTAGAGTGAACAAGACTCATTAGGCGCGCCCGCTCTGTTAAAAATTTCCAATTGTAATAAAGGTCGATCTTTGATTGGTTATCGCTCACTCGTCGATGGTGTTCGAAACCTACAGGGTCGGTTTAGTCACTTTCAAATTAAAGTCCCCCACTGCAAATTAGTTTAGTTACTGAGTGGGTAGACTCTAAATGTGAATTTATTTATTTATTTATGTTCTTTCACACATTCGTGAAGGCAGTCTTCCGCTTAGTAGACACGCAAGCCTCATTAGGCATGCCCGCTCTGTTAAAAATTTCCAATTGTAATAAGCGCATGCTTCTGGGCCACCCTAGCCGGACAAGTCGAGGAGGAGAAGTCAGACGAAATGCAGTCCACAACCTTCCCACTCCCTTTTCCTCCCGCTTCCCCTATCCTCACCGCACTCCAACTTGCCCCTTTCCTCCAAACACCCCCCTATTTCATCTTCATATTTCACCCACGCATGTCTCGATTAGCCAAGCTGCAAAAATATGAGACGTTAAGCCCAAATATCAATCAATCAATCATTGATCGAAACTGTAAGAATTCGTTGCAGAATATTGAATAGATATCGGTACAGAATAGCGCCGCTGGGTTGATGTCTCTTTCCATTTTAGTCTAATATAATATCATTTTCGATACTGCCTTGAAACGAGAACTGAAATGCAGCCAATGACGATACCCAGTCTGACCTTTGCACGGCATTCCCTTCTAATGTTGCAGTTGCAGTGAGAGTGCATCAGTACTGCATGCAGTGCACATAGCCACACGGCACGACCCAAGGTGGAAACGGCTTCGAATCGCAACCGACATTTTCGCTAATTTATTCACAGAAAACCTCCCCCAAAGTGTCCTAAGGACGCGCCTAGCCAAGGAGAGCTGCCTTATCGGGGTGGGTACATTTGCTGCTTTGGTCATCCCGAGAGCTATGTCGGCGGAAGTGTATACTTCAACGACTGCTTTTATTTAATGCGATTCAATCGTTAACTAGAAACTTAAAAATTTTGGTGACTACCATGAAAGGGAATTATTGGGGGGGGGGGAGGTAGAAATTTTTGTAATGGTTAAACGAAAACAAGCCGTTTTTTATCAAAGCTCCCCCATCATAATTATCTCTTTTAAATATTCACACTGAGTCTTTCTATTACGTACCTACTACCTACTTTATTATGTACTGTATCATCTTAAAAGGGTTGGATGGAAGATAAGGTTTCGCTAGCCTTAATCCCACCTTTTAATAAAATGCCTAAATCAATCAATCAATCAATTAATCCGACTGTATCATTATGCCTGCGATATTGTGCCTATCTCGCACCGGATGTGTTGTTACTTGTCACCCCTCGCGCTTCCATCCTAGGCCTAGGCCGGGGTTACATCATTCATACACCTCATTGTTTTCACAGTCCGCGCGATGGGTGTTGTCGCGGCAAAATACCAGCGTTAATTATCGTCAGTCCGTCAGTCAGGCCGCCATTGTTCGGAGGCAAGGCGAACTACAATCACTCCCGATCGGAGAGAAACAAAAACGAACGAGAGATCGCAAATCAGTCCTTGAGTGCTCTGATTTGAAAGCTGTATAATATATACTTGTTGTATCAGCTGCATCGTGGCCGCCCGCGCTTTCGTGTACAGATATCTGTATACGAGTTGTTTGTGTGACACAATCAAGGGGAATCACTGCGATTTTTAATTTACAGTTTTTTGATCGAACCACGCCGCCTGAATGTAATGTATTTACAACTTATAAATACGCCCCCCCCCCCCCCCCCCGTACACTAATATTTCTGATTTGTTATATTTTTTGTATAGATAACAACTGAAGTAGCTACAGTAACTGATGATGTTATATACATTATTTTACATTTTATGATTCATTATAAATTATAAACCTACAAGATTTGAAATAATATACTACTTTTACAAAACAATTACTCATCTCTTCCGATTTTTTTACAGGGGGTGTTATTAATGTCTACAACCGTATTTTTATATGGGTCAGAAAATAAATAAATGCAAATTATTAATTAATGAAGGAAGTGTTGTGTCATAAACATGGACTCTAGCAGGACACAAAAGAGACATGCGTGTCCCTGTGTTAGGCTTCTCATCAGGGTAGGGACATGGCCGATAAGGGACATGGTGTGTCCCCTCGTGTCCCCTCGACTTTAACCTCGGGGTATACTAGACATACAGAATCATTTAGGTATATGTCTCACTCTGAAATCGCAATAAAGCCATACACATCGCAAGCTTATAATAAACATTTCTCCGAGTTTATCTCCGATGTCTCGCATTCGTTGTCTTCGTTCGAACCAAGGACACATCTAGAAACTGGCAAAAAAGTTTTAGGTCTTAACACTCGCTCGATATATGCAAATACCGACTCTAAACGCGCTCGGGGCCGAGATACTCAGATAATCAGACGTTATTATTGCTCGGTTATCGATTGCAATTATTGGTTCCGGCGACCTTCGGTTTGAGTTGTTTGGTTTTTGTCGCTCATCGTTTATACTCGGGCTAAATCGTCGCCCGGTTCAAGGATGGGCGACTATTGAAGCCTTGAGATACAGAATGGAACTGGGTGATGATAATACACCGACCGACGACTCTTAGAAAGGGAATACGAATAATTTCGTGAAGAAAACCTTCAAAAACATTTACCTATACAATTACAAACGTTTATCCAAGACATAACTTACATAATACAACTCTTGTGTTGCTTTGTTTGTTTGCCCCGTTACAACAGAGTAACTGATCATTTGAATTTGAATTCTATACAGTATAGTTCTAGTCGCCAACATTGGCCACGAAACTATTGGAGACGTCCTAGCAACGTAGCACTCAATAAATTCAAAGTTGTTCTGAATGAGCCTTGTTGATTCTGGCATTTGTCCGCAGGTGTTCGCACTGTCCAATCACTGATTCATATGTTTCATATTTGAAATATCGATCTTTGATTGGTTATCGCTCACTCGTCGATGGTGTTCGAAGCCTACAGGGTAGGTTTAGTCACTTTAAATTAAAGTCCCCCACTGCAAATCAGTTTAGTTACTGAGTGGGTAGACTCTAAATGTGAATTTATTCATTTATTTATTGTTTTTAGCCTCGGAAAAAACCGTAAGCCAGGATTGCCGGTGGCCGGAATCGAACCGACGACCTCACCGCTGAGCCACTTCTATCGGTAGACGTCATATGGCGTAAGGTGTCGAGTACGTCGTTAAACACTAAAGTGTGTATTGAGTGGTCAGTCAGAATGCAGCCAACAGCTGTTCCGAGGAAAGCTGCGAAGGTTGTGGCAGTGGAGCCCCCGGGCTAAGAGTGACCCATTGATTGCTAATGAAAACCAGAGAGTTGTGGTCACTCGTCGTGATATCGTCCGTCACTCACTCTACTCACTCATGACGTTTCGTCAACATTGCAAGAGCTTCGTTCGACGGTCCACACGCAGCTACAGTAGTGGTCAAAGAATTTTGCCACAGGCGTAACTCCCTATAGTGCAAGGTATGCTGTGTTACGCCCCCCCCCCCCCCCCCCCCCCTCCACAACCACTAATGGATCTGATTCGGAAGACGTCATATGACCTAAGCTAACGAGTACGTTGTTCACTTACCTTACGGAAAATCCGATTACGGTCTTTTAAAACTGCTTTAAAATGTCTTTCAACTGTCCCAAAAATAAAATTAAACTAAGTAATTCTTTAGAGAATTTAATGCACTTTCTTATGAATGGTTTTTTATTCCAATAAATATTTCCACTTTGTAGATGTTCTCAAGTAGGTGTGAAACGTGACCGCAGCCACATCACATTACAAAAGGTAATTAAAAACATCTGTAAAACGGAAGTATTGATTGGAACAAAGAAACATTCATAAGAAAGAGCAGGAAATTCTCTACAGGATGACATATTTTGGTTTACGTTTGGGGCAATTTTAACACATTTTCGAGACAGTTTTAACAGACCGACATCGAGAGTTCCTCAGGCAAGGTAAACATACAACAAATAATGACATTTATTTGTGCAAATAATTGTTTGCGGCCGCGTGGCGTGTATTGTATTGTATTGTATTGTATTGTATTGTATTGCGCCCACGCTAACGCGGTGCGCTGCGGCGTAACGCGTGCGGCGTAACGCGTAGCGCAGCCCGGGGTGAAAGTCACTTTCTCTCTCGATCCGACTAACTACTCGGAACGCAAACAAATCCTGAAAAATAATCAACGATTTTAGAAAATATGAGACTGTGATATTGTTTTGGCCCCCGTCCAAGCAAATACCGATGTCAAACTGTTGTTTGATTGGTTCGGACACGTTACGGAAGTGTAGCGCGCGTTGGCGCACGCGCAGTACAGAAGCATCACTCGCGCACGCGCCGGGCCGTTGATTGGAGCCACTCTGCCAGTCGTAAGAGGCGACAAATGGAGACGCGGTCTTTTTCCTCCCACTTGGCCCTGCCCTCCCTTGCTGACTCTCCTTATGACGACCCCCGCAATATCAAACGGATCTGATTCAGAAATGTGGCGGGTTTTCATCTTCATCTTCATATTTCACCCACTCATCGTCTCGATTAGCCAAAGTTGCAAAAATATGGGACTTAAACTCAAATATCATCATCTTGAGACACTGTTATAAACTAAACACTCCTTGATTGGAAACAAAAACATGCATTCGTAATAATGGATGTAATATATGTTTGTTGTTATTGTTATTTATGACTTCATTATTATTAATTGTATGCATAGCCAGGTCCTCCTTTGTAAATCAGTTTTTATAACTGAATAGGATAGACATTAAATAAATAAATAAACAAATAAATATGCTTCAAAGAGAACAGCATAGCAAGCAAGTAAATTAATGCACTGAGTAGCTAAAATATATAGTAACCTTCAACCTGTACACAAGTCCATTCAAGCCACATCCGCATATCTTCTAATGATTCACTCCAGCTAATATTTATATACGTACTCTAAGAGTATTACATTGGTCAGCAAAACCTCTAAAACAAAATAAACGTATGCACAAAGTACGACGACTCACTCTATAGGGAGTGGATTAGGCAACATAATTCTAATTAACCAGTGCTCCGCTAGACTGCGCGTAAATAGCGTTCAGCTAAGTGCTGCTGTTATTGCTCGCTAATTAATTGACTGGCTATTATAAATGTATTTGTTTACTATTTTCACTTTCTGAGCACGTAACATGACGTGAACTAAATATTACTTTTCACGAGCGTTTTCTTCTTGAATATAATTATTGAAAAAAATATAGTTTACCCGAAGAGAGGGAATACGAGCGTCATTGAAATATTGCAACAACTAAAAATTTCCAATCGATTAATGATTTTTCTCGATTTCATTTCGATTTAAAATGACAATCAATATTAAAATGCTGGAATATTGTGGAGCTAAACAGTATCAAGACCCAGAGAAAAAAAACGATAGAAAATTATGAGATATTATTGTAATTGTCAAATTATTAAACTCTTAAATTCTCAATAAATATGTCCCTACATGTACAAAAATACAATCTACGAAATACATTCTGGCTGTATAGCAAAGAGGTCTTGATTGCTGCATGAATTTGACATACCTATCAATTAAAATATTTTTTTGAAAGTGGTATCTATTATTTATACTAAAGGGGGCCCATAGTGAATGATTCTAATCGCAGTTACGACAACACACCCACCCAACTCAAATAAAACAACTTTCACGGTAGCAATTCTACCTGTGCACATAATAGTTGTAACTCGTCCAAGCAGTAAACTACCGCACTACATCCGCGTGTGCTGACAGATCAGCTGTCAATCATGTCCCTGACCTTGGGTTAGACATAAGCACACTTGTGGGCGTAGTCTAATCGCAATACAGCTTTCAAACGCGTACATATTTCACTTTTACTCCGTTCAAAAAATGTAAATCGAATAATTATTTCAAGAAGTTTGAAATCACGGAAGTCACTAAGTAGAGTAGTTTTACTTTAATTACAATAATATATATTAGATTGAAACCACGTAAGGTTCTAATTAAAGATGTTGTGGTCGGTGTATAGAGTTGTGGATATACTCACGATGTTTGCCCCTGTTCGGGTAGCCTACAATGACGCCCCCCAACCCCCCCACAATATACGCACCCACTCTCGCTACCCGTTTCGAAAAACTTTGGGCTTTACTATATTCCGCTCGCCATGTTGGCAGCACCGTTACTACGCTCCAATACCAACATATGAATACATACTTTGTCTCACCCCTTTTATTTTGATACATTATATTGCATATGTTTGTTAATGTGATGTAATTCTAACCCAACTGTAGCATTTCCGGGCATTTTGTGTGGTCTGGGTAGTGGCAAGAACTACGGTACGCGGAATCAAAGATTTTGGGTTCGAATACCGGTATTACATCACACAACATCATAAAGACGAAACTGGAAAACTAATAATACTATTTTATTATCGTACTTAGGGCCGGTCTTACAATCTCCTAATAGTAAAGTTATTTGTAGCAATTAGGCTAAAGGATTTCAAGAGTTTTGATTGGGCGTTGCCATGGAGAAAACAAGCTATTCGACGAATAAGTAGTTATTGGGACATTGTAAGACGGGACATAAGTAAGTAGAGCCGCTAATAATACTAATAATAAAGTGTTTTCTTAAAAAATGCCATAAGGTCGAACCCAGGACCGCAGTGAGTGAGTGTAGCTCGATAGTTGCCCCAGGGCTGCCCAAGTGGCCGCACGAACTCTGTGTAATGTCATGTAACCGGTGCAACAAACGAACAAAACGACACTGACGGCTCCAAGCAGCTTCCTCGTAAATGTCCTCCTTATATTAGCGGGTCAGACATTTGAATTTGCATGCACCTCATCGGACAGACAGACAGGCAGACATACATACATACATACAGACAGACAGACAGACAGACAGACAGACAGACAGACAGACAGACAGACAGACAGACAGACAGACAGACAGACAGACAGACAGGCAGGCAGGCAGACAGACAGACAGACAGACAGACAGACAGACAGACAGACAGACAGACAGACAGACAGACAGACAGACAGACAGACAGACAGACAGGCAGGCAGGCAGACAGACAGACAACTAATACCGGGTGCCACAATGCCAAGTGATTGCAGGACTGCCGGTGGCCGGAATCGAACCGGCGACCTCCCGAATTAGAGTCTCGCGTCTTACCACTGAGCCATCTCCATCGGCTAGATGGTGATTTCCCTACGGTTGAAAGTAGCCTCCAAATGCAAATTTCCCTACATTTCAACAACGATTTGCACAGCCAACGGTTTAGCCGCGGTCTCTTAGCCGGTTCCCATACGAACACCAAAGTTAAGCAACCTCGGGCTAAATCAAGAGGAGGGTGGGTGACCGCTCTCCTCCGAAACACTAGTTACCGTTAGTTAGAGCAGATTGGAGGGTTCGAAAGCTTGTCTAACAGCTTTGTTCTTCTCGTCAACTGCTCGGCAGTCCAGGTTAGTGGAGGAACCTATATGACTGGTCAAAGTTACACCGTCCTTTCGGATGGGACGTAAAGCCGATGGTCCCCTTGGTACTATTCGACAGGAGTAGGCTAAGCGCCGGTATAGTCGTCGTACAACATCTCCGGTAATGCTTCCGTCACGGGTGGGTGAGCGGCAGCCAGCCAGCCAATTGGCCGGGACCGTAAACACGTCATTGATTGATGACGAAAGCATTGCCGAAGTTATTGTAAGACGACTTTATGAGGCTTCCCCTACTCCCTTCTTCATAATCACGGTCCTGTTGCAGATATGGTCGGCATCACGTGACCGCCGCGTCCCACGCCCGGCTGACCCCTGACCCCCGGCTCGTAACGGGACCGGCGGGGGAGGGGTCAGCAAGTCTCATGGCTGATCGCGGCAACGGTGAACAACGCCCGCGGCGGACTGAGGGTGCGCCGGGCTAGACTCACTGGCCGAACACGTGGACACACGTCGGACGAGCACTCAGTGCTTTGGACGAGCTCTGAGTGCTTTGGACGAGCACTGAGTGCTTTGGACGAGCTCTGAGTGCTTTGGACGAGCTCCGAGTGCTTTGGGCGAGCTCCGAGTGCTTTGGACGAGCTCCGAGTGCTTTGGACGAGCTCTGAGTGCTTTGGACGAGCACCGGTGCTTTGGACGAGCACCGAGGGCTTTAGATGAGCACCGAGTGCTTTGGACGAGCTCTGAGTGCTTTGGACGAGCTCTGAGTGCTTTGGACGAGCTCCGAGGGCTTTAGACGAGCACCGAGTGCTTTGGACTAGCTCTGAGTGCTTTGGACGAGCTCCGAGGGCTTAAGGTTAGCACCGAGTGCTTTGGACGAGCTCTGAGTGCTTTGGACGAGCTCCGAGGGCTTTAGACGAGCACCGAGTGCTTTGGACGAGCTCTGAGTGCTTTGGACGAGCTCCGAGGGCTTTAGACGAGCACCGAGTGCTTTGGACGAGCTCTGAGTGCTACTCATGTGTGATATCAAGAGAAGAAAGCAACATCAAACTTATTACTTGCTGTACTCGACAGCTTTGGTCATATTATGATGTCCCCCGCGTCAGATCCATTATATATCGCGGGGGTCGTCATAAGGGGAGTCCAGCAAGGGAGGGTAGGGCCAAGTGGAAGGGACAGGGTCTCCTTAAATTTGTCGCCTCTTACGACCAAAGATGTTGGAATAGTACTATTTTTTTCTGCGCCTTCTGCCAATTTTCTTCGCCATCTAATGGAATTTTAGTTTTGTAGTTAAAAGAAATATCGTTAGATGGGTCATTTAGCCGGGGATAGCGGTCAGGGGGAAACGCCACTGGTAATATCAAGAGAAAAATGTAACATAAACATATTATTATGTTTATTAATTTCCAAAAAGGTAGGCAGGTGGCAGAGGGTAGGAAGGGGGCAGGTAGGGAAGGGGGAGGTTTGCAACAACATGGCTAATGACCGGTATTTCAGCTTACAAAATAAGAAAGTTATTTGTTTTATTTGTAGCAAATAAGCTATTTGGCGGTTTAAAATTAATTTTTATAAAATCTTCAAAACTGAAGAATCTTCTCCGACCAGTCAGTCGTCCCGAAGAATGGCCTCAGAGTTCGAACCAGACACCTCCTCAGTCTGACCCTTACCTCGGTTCAACACAACCGTTAGTTAGCCAATCCGTCGCGCACGATCGATAACGTTCTCAAATAGATCGATAACGTATTCGATATCCATAGAGTCACGGTTGCTCCCGATTAGACCTTTGTTCCCGCGGTAGATGGCCCAGTTTCTGCGCGCGCAGGCAGGTGTGTAAAACAGCAAGACGAGACCGCGTCAATGGAACAACGGCCCAACCGAACGACGACTCCACGCGAGACGATTGGAAAAAATAAGTAGGTTACGTCGTGATCGTAGGAAATGCTCTTTTTCTCTTACATAATCGAGGGGGGGGGGGGGGGCGTAGTACAGTGCATGAGAATATTGAGGTTAGGCCACGGAGATCGCGGTGTCTAGCTAGGACGAAAAACTCTTTGTTAGAAAATGTGTCAGAAATATATCGAGTTTGAAAGGTAGCGATTGGAATGGTATTGAAAGAGCGTGTATAAATAAAGTAACATATGGGTGACAAGAGGATGATCATAATAATAATAACTATTTTCAAGTACGAGTCCCTTACACATTGTACTTACGTTGTACTTGTACTTGTTTGTACTTCTGTGTTTTGTCTATATCTATACACACTTAGTTTATAGTTTATGACAAGTGGCTATGGAAGTGGTATTGAAGGGAAGGGGTGAGGTGGCGGATGGTCATGAAAGTATTTCTTTATAGTGGGATGGTTAAACCAATTTTTTGTATTTATTTAAGGGGGGGAGGTCCTCCCCCCCCCCCGACCACTGGGTGGTAATGAAACACGATTCTTGTGCATTATCGCGTTTGTAATTTATAGATTGTTCACGGTTTTAGACAATGTCCAGAGTTGGCTTCTTTTAGATGGGGAGACCTGTCCCTCCCCCTCACTTCACCCCACTGTCCCATTTAAGATTCCTCCTTCCACTTGGCCCTGCCCTCCATTGCTGGACTCCCCTTATGACGACCCCTGCAACGTATACTGGATTTGACACGGAATACGTCATATGACCTAAGCTGTCGAGTATGTCCTTAAACACCAAACAATAAAAACATAATTACTTTAGGGCTTATCAGGACAGTATTTTAATCGTTCTCCAGGAGTGGTCTCTTGGCAATTAAACTTGACATTTTCGCAGTTAGGATGTTATCCAAGTCTGCACTAAACAGTCTCCTCCCCACCTTCCAACACAACAAGTTGTGACTCAATCGCCCGAGTAATTAATCGATGAATCGATTTCACAACCAAGTCGAGAGCGCTGGGAAGAAACAACGAACGCTGCCGATTAGAAAGAATTGCGTTTGAATTGCGCGGCAATCGTGCGGCCTCCGACCTCTCCGCCTAGGATCAGGAGAACAGGACAACAAGGAGGTTCATTAGCGGCCGTGCTCGTGATAGGAAGGGAGACTCTGTGCTACTCAACATTTAGCAATGGTCCCTTGTTTCCGAGGGGGTCTGTTTTGCTTCCCAGCTTGCAGGGATCAGGAGTACAGGACAACAAGGGGGTTCATTAGCGGCCGTGCTCGTGATAGGAAGGGAGACTCTGTGTAACTCAACATTTAGCAATGGTCCCTTGTTTCCGAGGGGGTCTGCCTTGCTTCACACGATACTTAGCTTGCCGGGATCAGGAGAACAGGACAACTAGGAGGTTCATTAGCGGCCGTGCTCCTGATAGGAAGGGAGACTTTGTGCAACTCAACATTAAGCAATGGCCCCTTGTTTCCGAGGGGGTCCGCCTTGCTTCACACGATACTTAGCTTGCCGGGATCAGGAGTACAGGACAACTAGGAGGTTCATTAGCGGCCGTGCTCCTGATAGGAAGGGAGACTCTGTGTAACTCAACATTTAGCAATGGTCCCTTGTTTCCGAGGGGGTCTGCCTTGCTTCACACGATACTTAGCTTGCCGGGATCAGGAGAACAGGACAACTAGGAGGTTCATTAGCGGCCGTGCTCCTGATAGGAAGGGAGACTTTGTGCAACTCAACATTAAGCAATGGCCCCTTGTTTCCGAGGGGGTCCGCCTTGCTTCACACGATACTTAGCTTACCGGGATCAGGAGTACAGGACAACAAAGAGGTTCAGTAGCGGCTGTGCTCCTGATAGGAAGGGAGACTTTGTACAACTCAACATTTAGCAATGGTCCCTTGTTTCCGAGGGGGTCTGACGCATTATTAGAATAGTGGCTGCGTTCCAGAATTCAGTACACTACACTACTTGAAGTGTACCTCTACGCAAACGAAAAAAGAAATCTATCTTTGACTTTTTGAATAATCGCTGAAACTCAATGGAAAAGAAAAAAAAACACGCTATAGATAACAAAACGTCGAGTTATAAATAGAAAGTAGTTGCGTGGATTGATTGACGCGTCACTGTCAGTTTGTTTCAGGGAGGTCTGCGAGTGTTATCGGACGCAGGATCTACCTCGGTAGCCCAGCCAGACTTCCGTGCTCAGTAAAACAATAAGGGGGCGGGGCCAGCGCCCTTCGCAGCGCGCGCAACCGTATCGGGTGAGTCAGCGGTGCGCATGCGTGGCTGAAAGCGGCGGGGTGTTTGAATAACACACTCACGCACTCTTATTAGCGGTAAGACGCCAATCCGGGAGGTCGCCGGTTCGATTCCGGCCACCGGCAATCCTGACCGAAGGTTTTTCAGAGTTTTTCCTCGGTCGTAAAGGTGAATGCTGGGATTGAGTCCTACTATCAGCAGTGAATTTGTTATCTGTGTGTCAGCCCTCGGGCATTCCCTCCCAATTATCCAAACACTCTGGCATATCAGCTAAAGCTGGTGTGTGCACCTACGACAAATTATTAATTATTACTCTATTATTTGTTTGAACTTTGACTGAATCAATAGGCAACATGCGTTATGAGAAACAACGAGCAATATCGTAAACACAATGAATGCAGAAGAGTTGTTACAGTAAATATGATTGTGTTCTGTCCTACCAACCCAACCACCACCACTAAACTTGTCGTGTTGTGGTGACACCAACCGAGTATAATCCGAGCCCATGTCGTTATACAAGAGTGGCACATCAAGTGATCCGAGCCCATGTCGACGACAAAGCGAGTGAACCGTACGAAGGAAGGAAATGCAAAAAGCGACCTTGAATGTACCGCAGGGCTTCCCGCACGCAAAGAAAACCGACCAAATTAGTTCACCTACGCGGAAAACAAAAAAAAACGCGTCGCCTAACTGTAAGTGACGGACGTTCCCCCCGAGGGGGCGGAGGAGGGGGGGGGGGGGGGGTCACGCACGAGATGACGTGTGCGAGCACTTCTAGGGACTTTGGAGTCTTTGCCTGTTGTGGAAGTATTCTAAAAAAAAGTGTGTACAATCAGTTTCCTTCACGTAATATCCTAAAGTCATACTCATAATTGTCGGCATTGGGATCGCAATCGTACATTTTCCCATTACAATTATTAACACATCACAATTTAGTTGTGAACAGCGCCATATAGACCGTGTAAGTTAACTCTTTCACGATTTTCGGATTAAGATTGCGATCCCGATAAAAATAGATCTTGAGGCCGAACAGGCTCAAAACTCCCAGAATTCGTCTTAAATGTATCTCGTCCCTATTAGACTCAACTACAGAACGCACACTAAGTATCACTAAGAACTTCATATTATGCGAAGTGCGCAACAATGTATGTTAATGTAAGTTATATGCTTTAAAACTTCATTGATATAAATTAAGTAACACGTACATGTTTTGTGTTTTTGATTATTCCACAACTTTCCCCTTATAGTTTCCGGGAATGAAAACATGTTAACTTATACAGAGAAGAGAACATACTTTGTATTTCCATAATGCGTCATTATGATTGTTTTACTCTTAAATGAGTGGGACTTAATATACATTTAAATGACATAGAAAATAAGCAATGCACTATCAAATGGGCTCTAACATTTGAATATATCAGTTGAATAATACGCTAATACTGGAATTCAAAGTCGTCCCCTACCTCTAGGGGAGCCCTTTGTTGCCAGGTAATTTGATGTATTTCCCCTACGGACAACAAATTCTTAGCAAGCAACAACGGGCTCTCTAGGGGTATAGGGGACGACTATAAATACGGACCTTAGTCTTTAGGCTGAAACGACGGGGGAGGGTGAAAAACAGCGCGTCAAGATCGCGTTAGGGTGGTGTCACACTATGCGTTGCTAACGGTCCTGCAGGAGCGGAACGCTTTTGAGGGATGGTGGCAGCACACGCTTTTAAATGCGAGGTGTCACACTTGTGCGTTGCCAACGCGTCCAACGGATGCTACCGCAGCATGCTGCCGCGTAGACGGACGAGCGGACAGCGGGATTTGAGCGACAACACACGTAGTTAGATGCAAGGTGTCACACTATGCGGTTGTAACGGAGCGTTAGCAAGTTGTTTGTACTGTTTTCCACAATGTTTGATGTGAACAAGTTCATTTAATTTCTTGTTTACTTTTCGTTAAATATATTTGTATCCATTTTTTGTAACCTTTCTTTGTGTGCTTTCAGTTTTTGTATAATGACTAATGAGGTATATTTTTTACCTACGTACTCTCACTATGGTTTAGTCTTTTGAATTGTATGTTTATGTTTAAGCCACAGTTAAGCCTGTATAAGTGCTTTGTGGCTTTTTATATAGATAAACCATTTTTATGTTAATTTGTATAATTTATAATCGAATAAGAAAACTTATTATTAGTATTATTATTATTATTATTATTATTATTATTATTATTATTATTATTATTATTATTATTATTATTATTATTATTATTATTATTATTATTATTATTATTATTTTTATTATTATTATTATTATTATTATTATTATTATTATTATTATTATTATTATTATTATTATTATTATTATTATTTATTATCATTATTATTATTATTATTATGATTATTATTATTTTCATTATTTATTTAGTTTAAAATTTTTTTTCAGAACAGATAAAACTTATTCTAAACATGGTTAAATTTAAATTTAATTCGTGTTTTTATGAGCACACCACTAAGTGCCCCCTTGCCACCCCTGTGGACACCCATGCACAGAGCCATGTGTTCTCACTTAATTTTATCTGCCATTCTTCGGATTTTAATCAACGTGCTATCCTGCTACCGCAGTATAGTGTGACAGGTAGAGGCCATCCGCTTTAAGCGCATCCGCTTTTGTAGGAGCGTCAGCAACGCATAGTGTGACACCAGCCTTATCATCAATCACGCGACGCGCCGTTTACATAACACTCCGTTATCTGCCAACCTACACATGTCATGTTAGTTACAACACACATGTCTGCCTCACACATGGCGGCCCCACTTTTTATCGTCTGCATCAATTAGGGGGGACGCGGAATAACGCCCACAAGGAATAAGGCCCACATGGAACAAGGCCCACATGGAATAACGCCCACATGGAACAAGGCCCACATTTTACGATCCCGAAGCTTCCCGAGCGATGCGGCGTTGCCAAATGTTTAATATTGGATTTGATAGTCGTTACTCACACCTAATTTGCATAATGAAGGTCAACGGCAATGCAAACTTCGGGATCGTAAAATGTGGGCCTTGTTCCATGTGGGCGTTATTCCATGTGGGCCTTGTTCCATGTGGGCGTTATTCCATGTGGGCGTTATTCCGGTAGCTTGCATGGCCGCCTGGCTCGCGCTCGTAGACACTAGACAGTGTCCTAAGTCTGCGATAGAGTGCGTTACTCGCGCCAACACGGGCGAATCTGGCGGCCGTTTTATGACGGCGGTAAAATTGAAAAGAAAGATTCGAAAAGAAAACACAATTTGTGCAAGAAAAAAATCCTTGTCATTACTAACTAGGAAAACGGCGCATGAGAACCGCGTTGACAGATGAGCGCACAAAATGAAACAGAAAGCGCCGTTTGAGTTGAATTGAGAGATTCACTACGCCTACGCTACTCTAATTAACCGTTGTTAAATGATACAAATAAGGTAAATTTATTCTAGCGGAACTAAGTCAGTGTGTAGTGTTTTAAGTAACGAAGTCATATCTTCAAAATAAAGAATTATGCTACTTCAAGAAGTAACTAGCCCGCAAGCTTGTAGGGTCTCAGGTTGTGTTTCTAAAACGGGTTCCACTATGTCCGAGGGCTGTTTGTAGAATACAAACCCAGAATTCACCTTATCACTACTATAGGAAAATCTCGCCAACTTGAGAATTTCCGGTTACGGGAATCGGGCCCAGCATCCTCTAATAAGAAACAACGTGTCATTGTTAATAAAGTCCGTGAGCTCAATTGATAATCTGAAAACATCTTAGCGTGAACGCTTATTTGCACGAAACCCCAGAAGAAAGACTTTCGACTTGAGAGGTAATAAAAATAAATAAAGAAATTTGTATTTATTGTGTACCCACTCAACTGATTTTTAGTGGGGGACATTATACTAACTTTATTATGTGCCTCGTTGCTACGTTTACGTGTCGCAGTGTTGCACACAAATATGAGACAAATAAAAATATACTTTAAAACAATGTGATATTATAATATGATCTTTACTGTTGAGGTTTAAGTTGGCACTTTTTACAACCTCCCCTGGTTTTAGTACAATAACATGTCTGCTCTAAGCTTCACATAAAAAACTGATTGTACTTGCGAGGGTAATTGGGGGAGAATTAGAGAGATTATTTGAACTAATTTGGTAACGTAAATTTGCTTAAGATGATTTGGGGTTATCCCTTCTCGAGTTACACCCCCAATGCGTTCGAGTCTAGGGTATACGGCAACCCTCCAAGCATAGTTACAATGGTGGTTGCGGGAAAGGAGATCGAATCCACATGTAGTTCGAGAACGCCACCACTAGCCACAATTTATCATTTTTCGTAATAAACACTGTTACCGTTTCATTAACATACATTACTGTTCTTCAGATTCGAAAGATGTCATATGACCTAAGCTTCAAGTACGTCTTTCATAAATGAATAAATATATTTGTATTGATAGTCTACCCACTCAATTACAAGAAATGATTTTCAGTAGGGGACATTTATACAATTTATCATGTGCTCCGTTGCTATGACGGCTCCAAAGGTACCGTTTACATGTACAACGGTGCCATACAGATGGATTCAAGTTAAGTTCCAAATTAAAAAAGAAAAAAACAGTCCGAACCGGGAATCGAACCCTGTACCTTCTGCATTGGAAACTGGAATAAACAATTCAACATTGGTTTGCTATTACTAGAGAATAGGGGATTGAGATACTGAAAAAATGTCTCGTTCACTCCTATTGAGGTGGCTGTAGCACACATGTCATGTCGTTGACACGTATTAACGGCCATCTTGTATCGTAAGCATATAGGCCTTCGTTTTCTGTTCGCTGATCAAATGTTAATACATTTAGAGTTTGATTACCAGAATCACCGTTGTGACATTACGTGAATAGCTTATTTTTTACCGTAGAATATACAATTTATTCATGTAGCTAACCGTTAGAAAAAGTTGAAAAATTGTAGTTTCTAAAAATGCAAAATCGAATTGTACAAAACAAGCATAATAATAATAATAATAATAATAATGATAATGAATACGTATTTGTAGGAATATATATATATATATATATATACCCCCCCCCCCCCCCAGTGTCCCGATCCCTGAACGCACGTTACCCTGGGAAATTTAAAAAAAAAAACACTTTTTTATTACGTTTATTATAGTTATGCAATGCAAATGCAATTCATGATATACAATACCATTACCCAAAGGAAGTGTATTGAGTGACCTGACCATCAGCATGCGCAAGGATTTTTAACACTTCCTTTTTTGTACATTTTGGACAAGTAAAGGCACAAAATGTATGCTATTGTTAGTTTTACTGGGCCCTAGCTGCATAGTACGTACCGTTGTACCACCTACTATTACAGCAGAACCAAGCTCTATTGAACATAGCAATGTGGCATTTACGTGTAATATAATTATGTACAATTTTCTCCGTCTTCAAAAAAACGTAATATAATGCAAGCAAAATCATTTCATTATCCTAAATGTCGGTTGAAATAATGTTCCGAAAAACCATGATTGTTCGCGTTCCAACTGCTTGAGCCGGGATACGGAACATTATATTCAAAACAAGAACTGTTCTGGTAATTTCTGGACGGGTGGTGGTATTGAGACGAAGATTGGAGTAAGAGTAGAGGCAGGTAAAGAATAAATGCCAGAGCAGAGAAGGTTTCCGTCATACTCTTGATTTATGCATGTGGACGACTGTACGTACATCGGACAGAACATTGAACCGTTTTTATACATCTTTATATGATAGTATTATAATTTTTCGTGGTATAATATAGTAACAAAATTATATTCGAATGCAATTTAGTTATAGCTTGTATGTATAATTTCATTTTGTACATTTGTTTGGGAAAGTATCCAATACCAATTGATAACAATCACAACAATCCCCATTGAAGACTTTCAGTTACACCGTCCTTTCGGATGGGACGTAAAGCTGGTGGTCCCCTTGGTACTTTTCGACGGGAGTAGGCTATACGTGCCGGTACCAGGCTTCCCCTCCTTCCTTCTTCATCATCATGCATCGTTGTTTATCATCCGTTGTTATACTGGTCACTGTTAAATGGCATAATATGCTATGGGGCCAATTCATAAATAAATAAATAATTCGGATGCTTGTGTGAATGGCAGAACTCCTTCCGCAATTACAATCCTTTAGATCGGTATAAAGTTTAGTTTACTAAAGTAGTCCTAATGAACACATCAGTTCCGTTTTGTAAAGAGGTAACGGGCACTTAAACTTGTACATGTTTATTAATTAATGGAGTTTGTTAAGGTGTCTTTAATTTTCGAAAATAACTATCACTGATTTTGAGGATGCTCATGTGAATGGCCATAAAAATTCACCTAGATTTTTCAGTTGCACATTTTCATTAATATCACTTATTTACTACAGACGTGAACTGCATAAAATAAATAAGCCTAAGCATGTAAACACAAAACCGTAAAATATCAAAATACTATGCTTCAAGATTCTACCACACTGAAGACACATTCCGCGTCTTCCACATACCAACATCGGATGACATGACCATTGAGTATAACTTTGAGATTGTTGACTGACAGATCGTATAGAATTAGCAAAATATAACAGAAATCATAGCTTGACCTGTACAACTTGTGCTATTATGCCCGTTGAACAAACGGGTGTTGTAACTAACTGTGATTTCGTAATAATTTTAAGTCTAATAATATGGTGTAGGTACTGAATTTGCACATACTATACAAGATACACGTATACAAAAATCGATATGTACAAAACTTAAAATCGTACTACAGCTGATGTGTAATTTAAAGAAGAAAAAAAAATTCTAGGCGTAAACGAATAACGATTCTGGCGAAAGGGTAATTAGATAACTACGGTATAAAAAAAACACGCGAAATTATCTTTTTTTGGTTTCTGTTATCAACATATTATTGAGAACGCATTGAGAACGAAAAATATTCTAAAAAAAGTGGTCATTGCCAGAATTGTGGTTTCATAAAATCTTTAACTGGAATTAAAAGTTTCAAAGGTAAACTGTAAATGTTACCGGATAACTAAAAATGTCTTTGAAACTTTTAATTAATTTAATAGAGGCCTAATAATTTGATATTTTAAAAATTTTTAGTAATTTATTGTAATTAACTTCTATTACCAATATCAACCGTAAAGGTAATAATATTTTTACTATTTTAAATACAGATTTTAGGTCTTACGAAACCATGATTAGGACATTTTCCACTGTTTAAATCTTGAGAACCGTTGTCAAGATAATACAGAAAACATTATTTGTGCGTAGTTTCTATAGTGATTCCACCCTTTGGCGTTAAATGAGGGGTCCAAATGCAAACGAGCCAGTAACAAAAGTAGGATTTTTACGGTATAATTGTATATCGCGGAGAAAGCATTGCCACTATAAACTCCCGCACATATATAAATAACAGGTATGTGGTAATGATAATTTATTTTATCAACACCACATCACAATAGTTGGGTGCCTTTATAATATTAGCGTTCCACGTGACCTCGCGATCCCTTTGGCCTACGAAGGCTACCAAAGGAGGAGGGTTACCTATGGCCCAAGCCACCTGGCTTAGCCAGATCTTTGTACATGCAGCACCATACACAAATTCTCAAGTTATAAAGAACACATCCCTAGTCATTTCTAGACTGAAAATAAATCTGCACTAAAACTATACCATGTTTATCGAAGCCATTATTATAATATGTCAAACATATTCATATTTCAATATTTTCCTTACCTAGGACCAAGTTATAAAGTTTCAATAATATGCAAGGTGATTAAGAAATTAACAGCAGACACATATCTGAATCTAGTACACGACCGTCGGATATGTCGGAGCTAGGTGCACACAACCAGAAACTCACGAACTACACTTCAAAGTTGCTTCAAATCTCTATTTTGGCCTGCTTCGCCTACCTCGCCGACTAAAACAACAATTACCAATTGTTATAATTAATTGTTACTAATTGTTAGGTTAGTCAGCTACGCTAGTCGACTAGCGAAAAACATTGATTTGAGACACATTCGTAGGTAAGCCGGATAGCCATTCTCTTCGCGCGTACCGCCATTGGCTTCAAACGGGCCGCCAGATTCGCCCGTGTTGGCGCGAGTAACGCACTCTATCGCAGACTTAGGACACTGTCTAGTGTCTACGAGCGCGAGCCAGGCGGCCATGCAAGCTACCGGAATAACGCCCACATGGAATAACGCCCACATGGAACAAGGCCCACATGGAATAACGCCCACATGGAACAAGGCCCACATTTTACGATCCCGAAGTTTGCATTGCCGTTGACCTTCATTATGCAAATTAGATGTGAGAAACGACTATCAAAATCAATATTAAACATTTGGCAACGCAGCATCGCTCGGGAAGCTTCGGGATCGTAAAATGTGGGCCTTGTTCCATGTGGGCGTTATTCCATGTGGGCCTTGTTCCATGTGGGCGTTGTTCCTTGTGGGCGTTATTCCGTGTACCCCAATTAGGCACCGTTATGATACATGTCGAGCCGATAATAATTACTACCTGCATAACTACACCCATTACCTTCTGCTCGGTTGGTGCTAAAGTAAACATTCTTATCGGCAGAGGTGCTTTGCCTTCTCCTAGGGGCACCCGTTGTTGCCAGATAACAATTTTATGTATGTTATTTCCCATAAAGAAAACAAATTCTTAGCAACACTGGGCGCCCCTAAGGACTATGAAGTCCAGCCTTACTATTGTTTTGTTCCAATAGCACATATTATACTTCAGATGCGTAAGTGAGCATAAAAACAACAGAAAATAACAACGAATAAATGGGGAGGCGTAGGCCTACAAGAAATGACTACACTGCAGCGCTTTGAGCGTTCCAGCCACTGAGCTCTGCCTGCTAGAAGTCACCGAAAACCCCTCTAAAAGAAAATGCACTAATAATTTTTGGAAAAATATCCATAGATTCCAAAAATAGTTTTGCAACGACTTAGAAATTGTCAACGGTGAAAGTTGTGTGTATCCAATATTCAGTGTCTGTTGGCCGGATCGCTCGAACCGCTCTCTGTGCACTTATTACGCCTCCCCATAGGAATATTTTGGGGGGTTTTGTAAATATACATGCGCATATTTCAGCGGTATTGAAGGAACAAAAACCCGGGCCGTATTGATTGGTATTTGATAACAATAGCTGCCGAGTATTGATGGACCTCCGTGCTCACGCATCACTGGAGATAGGCAGAGAGCTCAACGCGCTAAGACGCACGAACAAGCGCGAAACTCGCACATTTACAAAGATATTCCGCGGAAAACAACCCCACATCTTCGCAATGCATCCTGGGTGTGACGTCACACGACGCCAGACATACCGGAAGTGTTCCGGCCGTCTCGGAGGAGTCTTCCTGTCGTTGGTTACGTAACATGTGCGCTAACTGGGACGCAGCTGCCGTCTGTACTAAGATACCACCTGCATTGCACGGTCACTGTGTTTATATAACCTGATAATATTCGTGTGTGTGCTCAACTGCGCCATCCACCGATGATACTGATCATTAACATTATTTTTAAATGCCCCCATCAACTGTCTTTGCGCACTTAATAAATTACAATTTGTTTTTGACATTCTAAGTTTTTTCTTTATCATATCACTCAATGTGGTTTCTTATTATTTTCTTGTTTACTCAAAAGTAACTGGTACTTTTGAATCTACCTTTATCAATCTGCGTTATATAACTGACTAATATGATTTATTTAAAAACAAAGAATTATCCGGATACTAATATTGAACGTGTAGAAATTGTATCTGGTTTCTGCATTAATGCACTTCATTAATTACAATTTGTTTTTGACATTCTTAGTTTTTTTATCATGTTGTTTCTTATTATTTTCTTGTTTACTCAATAGTAACCGGTACTTTTGTATCCATCCACCTTTATCAATCAGAACTATATAACTGAATAATATGATTTATACAAAAACAAAGGACTATCCTTAGACTAATATTCAACGTGTAGGAGGAACTGTATCTGGTTTTTGAACACTTTGAATTGTTTCTGGTTTTTTAACATTTTTTTGAGTTATCTTTTCCAGAATTTAAAAAAATGTTCCTTAGTTGAAATATATTCTGTCCCCAGTATCCACCTACCGCAGCATGGCCAATAGGCCCAGTATTGGAGGGGGTAATGCCGGACACTGAACTAAATCTAGTGAAGCTAAAGATGTTGGCGCCTGAATGCTGCTGCACCATACAACCACACATGTATATGTATGTATGTGCAACACACTGTATAATATCCTGTCCTTGGCCAGTGTAGCTTAGCTTAGCTGCTCCGGTTGTCAAGCCAGCAACAAGAATGCGAAGGCTGTTCTGTTTAGCCAGCCCAGCCTACTTTACTTTCAGAACAATATTAGCAAGTCTAGTTGTTTGAAATCTATTTGAAATTGTCGTTTGTTTTTTCTTGAAAATTTGATTGCACGTCAATGACTATCTTTAGCCCATCGCAAGGTCGCAACGTAATGTGAGAGGTTTGGTGTAGAGGGGGGGGGGTCGATGGGAAACGCGTATCTGGTCTGAAATGCATGTAAATTTTTGGAAAGAAAATCTTTCACCTTTTTACGGCACCGCAACCGTTACCTGTACTTCTCAAGGGGTACCTCGCATTGTTTAACTACCAAAACTTAACGGTATTTTACGGTATATTACGGTATCTTACGGTATCTTACGGTATTTTATTGATATCTTGGGAACGCTTCAAGATAATATTGAAAAAGTGATTAAAACACATTAGTTGGCTTCAATCATCAGCACAACGAAATTAAAAACTTTGGAAATATTTAAATTATTACGATTGTTATTGGTGTAACAGATATAACAATGGAAACAATAATAATATTTATAAATTCATTGTTTAGCAGACTAAATTGTTATTGGTGTAACAGATATAACAATGGTAACAATAATAATATTTATAAATTCATTGTTAAGCAGATTCAAAAGCAAATATTGGATAAGAATCTATCTTTCAATACCTAGAAGCGATATCAATGCAAACAGTTCGGTCAGCCTAACGCTGCAACAGCTCCGCCACTGACTGGAGTCAGGAATCGCTGCAACAGCTCCGCCACTGACTGGAGTCAGGAATCGCTGCAACAGCTCCGCCACTGACTGGAGTCAGGAATGCGGCCGGAGCCGCCGGCTGAGCACTGCAGCGATCAAATATGCAACGTTTGACCCAGAACACAGCGATCACTTTACTACGTAGACTTGCCTTTCTCTCTCACTGCGGAGACACAAGACATCAGACATCACACATCAGACATCAGACATACATCAGACATCAGACATAAGACATCAGACATCAGACATCAGACATCAGACATCAGACATACGGCACGAGTGTCCCATTTCTACCCATACCATCATATCATTCTACAGTGTTTTCATTTGTTTTAATGTGTGAATTAAAAGTTGCCCAAAAAAGGGTAAAAAGTAAAAAATAGTAATTAAGAGTCTACCCACTCAGTAAAACAAGACTGATTTTCTTTGGGGGCGACTAAGCCAACCCTGTAGGCTCCGAACACCATCGACAAGTGAGCGATAACCAATCAAATATCGATATTTTAAATATGAAACATGTGGAGTGTCTTCCGAGGTTTCGGGCCGATTGCTCCGATTTGGCGGTACCCGACAGCCAAGTTTTTATAAAGACTCTGGCCGCGAAAGCCTCCTACAACCTTTCACATTACAGATGCTTTCGTCGTCATTGACGAATGATTCGTGACCAACCAGAGAGACACAATTTCAAATATCAATCACCGATTGGTCACGAGTCACATGTCTGTGGCTTCGTTCGCCTGTCATACACTCTTGACACTAGTGTAAGTCAGTGTAAATATTTGTATGGCGTTAACTTACACTAGTGTAGACAGTGCAGGAGATGTTTACACCATGGCTATATTTATATCGTGTAAGACGCTTTGTTCACTGGTCAGTGTAAGACAGTCAAACAGTTTTCGATAGAACGCCACTATATACAACGACCATTATACCAACGTCATATGTTGCACTCCTTCATCCACCTCATGTTATGTTATCTGTGAGGCATCAACACCAACACTTGCAAATAAAAGTCTGTAACATGTCTTGAAGGCGTTGTTACTCTGGTATGTGCAGTTACATAAAGTGGCTCCGGTGCAAGACAAGTATACATGCATGCACCACGGCTGGGTTGCTAAGCAAAGACAATGTATGTCTTCATTGTAGCCTACGTCACGGCAACCAACGCTCCTGGCGGACAGACTGTGAACCTATAGCCAGCCCGAGGGCAGACCCGTTATTTACCACTATATAATTTCAGTATGCATGATCGACGAACAAAAAATAAAAATAAAAATGTAAAATATTGATCGAAAGCAATACCAACGAACGCCAAAGGAGAGGTATACTGTAGTTTCAACCACGCTCTCAGTGTGTGTGGAAGTTGAAATCCCTACGAGACCCAGACTTTGAAAACTACTACTTGTAGTCGGAAACAGTCTGAGGCACTAAAAAATACTAAATAATACAATTGAGGGGAAAATAGAAGAGAGCAGGAGACTGTAGTAGTAGTATAGAAGAGAGCAGGAGACTGTAGTAGTATTTTTAGTACCTATATAAGAGAGTCGACCGCAAGGCCCATCAGGTGACAACTGTTGCTGCACACCGGCGTCACAGCTGACAGCCCACTCACTGACTGACTGACGTCTGTATCGATTATCGAAGCGTTTCTAGTGACATTAATTGATCGATTATTCCGGTTTACTTGATTCACAGTTTTTAAAGCGCGAAGAAAGTAGTGCGTGCAGTGTTTTGTTTCCCACGTGTGTGCAGTGATATAGGATGACAGAGATATGTGGGCCGTGGTGCAGTGGCGGACGGGGGCGCCCCAGGCCCCCCCCTGTCAGTTGTCCCGGGCTGGTACTATAAATGCAGGTTATCATACAGATAAAGTAATTTGAAGTATTTGATTGTTGCCATGGGGGGAACACGTTATCTGGAGGATTAACAGCTATCAGGACATTTTAATCCCCGGGCTAAAGGTTTGTTATGGATATGTCATGATTGTAATGGCCAAGTGAATTGTATTTAAAAAAGGCTGTTAATAAAGTAATAAAGTAAGGGAACTAGCAAGAAATTATTATTTCATTCTCTAGACATAACAACATCTTTTGAGAACACTTCTAGATATTGAAATAGTGACTCATAACGATGATTTTGGTTTGTATCAGCAAAAGATTACTATGAATGTAATGAATGTACACACTTTTAAACATTGTAAGTGTAATTTCTTTAATTAATTATACATTTTTGAATTGATTAAAGAAATGACAAACGTAAGAATTTCATTATTTTAAAGTTTCCAAATTCATCGTTTACAAAAGCAAATTGCCGACGTGTATCAGTTTGTCCATATATTGAAGCACCAAACACGGGGGGGGGGGGGGGGAGGTTGCAATGGTACATAGAATATGAATATGTTTTTTACTATTTACCACAATGTACCAGCTTGATTCGGTTTGTGTGAAACTTTTTTGAAATCCCACGAAAAATTCTACATAAGAGAGCCGCAAACCATCGGATTGCTTTATGATCTGATCTAGACTTGTAACTGTTTTTGACCGAGATAAATCAATGTTATTGATCGAACCTTCAACAACATTGCTTGTTTTTCCAAACCCAAACGTCCTTGCTAGAATTATGGAAGCCACCAATACAAGACAACGAAACGGTCTACATTCCTTCAACGTGACTCACAATAGCAGAACCAACTCGTCGACATTTACAACGTACTAAATTATTTCAAGGGTCTTTGTATAAAGATTCGACACGGCACAATCGGTAGAGTTCTAAAAAGAAACACAGACAAAGGGGTTGACCGGGCGGTTCGCAAATATACATTTGTCGTACACGTGTTTTTCATTAGGGGGGTTCGTAAACCTGGCGGCACGACCCACTTCAGAAGAAGCAGGCAACGTTCTTGTACCCTATTTTATGGTTTTACAATCCCACCGTCCGCTTTATGGCTGAGGAAACATTCAGTCTATGGTGGGAACCGATCCCGGTATGATTGACCTCCTGGCAACGAGTGGTAGAGAGAAGACTTGGTTGCTAAACTCATTGGTTTCAGGTCGATGACGGTTTACAAAGTCTGGATCGCGTCCCAAACTCGGGACACGAGGGTTTTTCATTTGGGACACCAAACAAAGATATTTTGTTTCAAATAATGTTTAAAAAATAAAAGTTGTACAAAATAGAGTTATAAAAAAAAATAAAAGCTCATTTAAGGAGGGAAACAATCTTGTTCTTTCGTCGTTGATATTTCGTGTGGGCATAACACCGTAATTGGGGGGGGGGGGGGGGGGTTAAAGGTGTTGGGACGGAAAGATATCCTAACCTGGGCAGAGGCTGCTCGGATCTTTCTAGAGTAGCCCGGCTATACTCCAAGAAGACGATAGATAGAGTGACGCGACTATATAATATATAAGCCGCTCTATCATCCTAGAGTGACGTGACTATACTCAGCCAAGAAGCTCGGATCCTCCTAGAGTGACGCGACTATACTCTGAGAAGAAGACAGATAGAGTGACGCGACTATATATGTACACCGCTCTTTTCCCAGGGCGATGTCCGCAACCCCAACAAAAACACGCAAGGCCGTTTGATCGCTTCTTCTACCTATCTTCGGTCTCGCGGCGAAACATCCAGCATGCAACGCAAGAAGAAGCCTCGCTATTATAGATGCGTGTGGAGGGTCCGGCTCTTGCGCGACAGCTTCGGGCAAGACAGAGAGTTGAATGCACGGCCTTCCACTCACACCTCATTCCGAGTACATGTGCAGGTGCTATAGTTAGCCCAACACCTCATTCCGAGTAAATGTGCAGGTGCTAAAGTTAGCCCAACACCTCACTCCGAGTAAATGTGCAGGTGCTTAAGGTAGCCCAACACCTCACTCCGAGTAAATGTGCAGGTGCTAAAGTTAGCCCAATGTAACTAATAAGTATTTTTGTGATCCGGGGCTAAAACGGGACAATTTTAAACACTTTGCCTTTAAAAAGTTGGTTTTAGCATATATCAAGTGATTTTTTGTGTTTTACCTGATGTATTGGATTGACCTTCAGGTGTTATCTCAAAAAAGTATTGATTTTGATAAAATATGGGGCCACTGTAGGACACAGTGGGGGCTAGGTAATATGTGGATTTTTCAGATATTATTTCAAATGTTAAACAAAATGTATTTTCCAAGTTAACGGTTGATAGAATGTACCGAACAACCCGTTTTTTCACATTGCAGGCTCTCAATTCAATTGTTTATTCCATAAGTCCACCGTCAATCTACTTTTCTAGTTCCTACTTCTTACCATCGAATTGAAATAGGTCCATACGGGATAATTCACGACCTTCTGTTGGTTACCTGGAGCGGTGGGCGTGGCTAATTAGACTTAGGTTTGTTCACTCTACTCAGCGGAAAACTGCATTTACGAATGTGTGAAAGAACGCTAGGAATCTATTGATTTTCTCTGAATTAGCGCGCGTTTTTTTGTAGCAAACCTCCGATTGCAAAGTTTGGTGAAACCGGCGCTAAGCCAGTTGAAATCCACCAATCACAGAGTGAACAGTACAGCGGTGTAAATTGTACGCAAACCTGTATTTAATTTATTGTCCACCCATTCAGTCAGTCACACAACAAATGATATTACAAACGCAAACTTTTCAAAACGCATTGTCAGAAACGAGTTTGCGAAAAGGAAAACTCGAAACTTATGCAAATGAATCCTCCTTTCCAAGGTCAGTCGACTCATCTCCCTACGAATGGATTGATTATTCCAACTTTCTTCTGTTTTCGGATAGTGTGCGCGCGACTTTCTTCGCCTGTAACGCGCGCATGCGCAGTCTGTGTGTATGCTAGTACCACCTACCACACATGCGCAGTGTGTGTGTGCCAGTACCACCTACCACACATGCGCAGTGCCACCTACCACACATGCCAGTACCACCTACCACACATGCGCAGTGTGTGTATGCCACCTACCACACATGCGCTGTGTGTGTATGCCACCTACCACACATGCCAGTACCACAGCTACCACACCCTCCTTATGGTGTTGGCAAATGTAGCGATAAAGTCGCTAGATCTAGCTTTTTTGAAATTCCAAAAGCGACGAAAAAATAAAATCGAGATTTGCTATGACCCTTAGCGTATTGACTTTAAAAATCGTTAAAATAAAAAACTACGCGGTATTTGGTTGGTTTAGTCACTTTAAATTAAAGTCCCCCACTGCAAATCAGTTTAGTTACTGAGTGGGTACACTCTAAATGTGAATTTATTTTATTATTTATTTATTTCAATGAAAAAAGTACTTATTTATCAATGAAATACAATTTGTTTAAAAATCATATTGATTGATGACGATCTATTAGTATTACTTGCTTTTCATTTAGTTTTTTTAGCTTGTACTTTTCATAAATATGTCGATACGTTTGTATTATTCTTTATATTCAAGTGACGTCGAACATTGTTGTCGGCCTTACTTCCGTACACCAAGTCATTGTTGTAGACAAACAAACGAACATCGCATACCAAGAATACTACATGATTATTATTTCTAACTTATTTATTAATACTTCTTATTTCTTACGTCTGAGTGCTGTACGGTCAGGTGGAAGAATGATTTTTGTAACTGAACCTCGCCATTTTTGTTTTGTACTTTGCGTGTTGCAATTTGTAACAAAATAATGAGTTACTGTATTGTATTTTCGATATTTTCAACATGTTAGCAGTGCAACCGGCGAATCTGGCGGTATTTTATGGTACTACTGCTGTGGCTGGCAACACCTCGTGTTCAAGGCTGTCCACATGCCCGCCCACGCCCACATACACCCGGTGACTTACTGTGCACACGGACACTCCCCAGCAACAGGTTTATCTACTGATTCCTATCGTATTGAAACATTCCAATTATTATATCGGACAAAGTGTCTAATTAATTATGACACCAGGGCCATCTAGATTTCTACACAATACAACGAGAAATGAGATCGATTGTTGCACGCTTCGATTAATGCTGTCGAACGTGGTCATACGTGTCACGGTATCTTAAATACAGCCCATGAGATAATAGACGATATTCAGAATTGATTTTGAGGGCCGTGGATACTTCTATCAAAGGGTCATCCTAGATCAATTCTGAAAAAGGTCTATTTTCACAAGTAGCAATAATATTTGATTGAACGTTGGCGATTGTGAAAATATAAAAATAGAACACGAAATTCGCATAACTAAGCGCAAAATAACGAAAAAATCTCGATAAATTATTGCAGTTTCATACGTAGATAATTACAGGTAGTTTTCAAACTTCCAAAACACTTCATACTTAAAAAAAAAACTAATTTTGTTTGAATCAAAATGATGTTTCTTTACGATATTGTTTCCGAAAACCATATAATAATACCACTTTATACGAAAATAATTAATATACAATAGTTTGATGGGGCTCGGCGTGTCCTAAGAGCAAAGATTGCTATGACAACCGTGTAACTCAGCCCTTGTCAACGCTAACTCACCCCGCTGCAACGCTCGGGTCCCTACAAGTCGTGCATTGAACTTACCTGAAACAAAGAAACAAGAACGTTAGAGACCACGACAACATACGTATAATCACAGCGCACACATAAATAAGGACATAAATCTCATAGATAAAATTTATTTTACTAAACATGATTTTGTTGAATATGTTGCACAAAGTGCATTATTTTTTGTACACTACAATACTTGCTCTTCCATCGAAAGCAAGTTGCTGTTTCGTGCAGCACACGCGAACGTACATAATGCAAGACTTGATTTAAAATTTCTGTGGGGGGAGAGGATGTAACCCCCCCGTTTAACCCCCATTAAACGTTTTGGGACGGAAAGATTACTACGAATAAGAATTGGGACGCGGATGGAAAACTTTGAAGACCGCTGCCCTAAACCAAAAACTCAACGGAAATAAAAATAGTCTGGTCTACACTGCAGCAACTCCATAATTCAGACTCGGCAGTCTCAGCTTCTGCAGTGGTCCCTACATTAATTACCGTGAGTGTTACTCAAGAACCAATAATTATCACCGGCTATCTTAATTATTAATATCCTGGCGATAAGTGATATGATATTTTAAGTGTTGGACACAGTCACGTGCTTACTTTCCAGGATGTGCGCGTTCGCTCGTTCGTCCTTAGCCTGAATGCTGCGAGGCAAGGTCACGAGGGGTGCAACGAGGTGTACGGCGACGACCCTACCACAATATATTGGGCATCGGATTGTTGATATATTTGTAATTTGTATTCACAACTACTCCATCTCTCAAGTTTACTATAATGTGTGTGGGGTACACTTATTTAAAAATACACTAATTTATTTACCACTCAAAATAGGCATTCTGTATTATGCATTCTTCCGAGGTTTTCCTCAGTCTTAAAGGCGTATGCTGGTATTGAGTCCTACTAACAGCTCTTGGACATTACATCCTGAAGAGGGGCACAACCAGTAAAACTGATGTGCACCTTATAAAAGATATTCCTACGGAAAGTTAGTTATGTTGGCTCTAAAGACCTGGGTTCGAGTACAAGTGTGAGCGAATGTGTACGCGTAGTCGTGCTATATGCCCATAGAATATATTTAAAGCAACTTGGTAAGGATTGTAACTTTACTCGCGTAGTTGTCAGAAAACAACTAACTAAATAAAACAGAAAAAAACGAAAGTTCTGAATAAATATTATAGAAAAACTAGTAATGAAACGTCTTAATTATAAAAGACAAGTATATACTAATATAATTATACCATTCTAGTGTTTTAACATTATTTTCTAATTTATACCGAAAAAACAAGGAACTCTAGATTCTCACAATAACATAATAAACCAGCCATGTGTGCATATGTAGCTCTGAATTATTATCATACACACACATGCATCGCTTCACAAACAAGAAACAATGGTGGATATTGTAACTTGTCACATTCATGTAAGTTAGGGGAGAGTTCAAATGAATGTTGTAAAAAGACAAACAATTAGACTTTGTGTTTTGCAAATATACCATGGTTTTCACCCCCTGTGTTGTGATTCTAGTACAACTTTGAGGAGTAGAATGTGTTGTTTCACTACTCGTAATTTGTTGTTTTATTATTGCTATTATTATTGTTTGTTGGTTGATATTGTTGCGAGCGCATTCGCAATCTGCCCGAGCGAGATTACTGGGCTAATGGAGCGTTTAGATGAGATTAAGACACACTCATTTACAAAACTGTGGTTTCTAATCGTGACCCGACCTACTCCATCCAGCCTGCACTCACAGACAAACAGACAGGTCTACTCTATCTGTGGGTCCAGGCTGGCTGGATAGAGTAAATCTGTTTGTCTGTGAGTGCAGGCTGAATGGAGTAGGTCTGTATGTCTGAGAGTGCAAGCTGGATGGAGTAGATCTGTTTGTCTGTGAGTGCAAGCTGGATAGAGTAGATCTGTCTGTTCGTCTGTGAGTGCAGGCTGGATGGAGTAGATCTGTCTGTCTGTGAGTGTAGGCTGGATGGAGTAGATCTGTTTGTCTGTGAGTGCAGGCTGAATGTAGTAGATCTGTTTGTCTGTGAGTGCAGGCTGAATGGAGTAGATCTGTTTGTCTGTGAGTGCAGGCTGGATGGAGTAGACCTGTCTGTTCGTCTGTGCAGAGTGGATAGAGTAGATCTATCTGTTTGTTTGTGAGTGCAAGGTGGATAGAGTAGATCTGTTTGTCTGTGAGTGCAGGCTGGATGGAGTAGATCTGTCTGTTTGTCTGTGAGTGCAGGCTGGATGGAGTAGATCTGTCTGTGAGTGAGTGCAAGCTGGATGGAGTAGATCTGTCTGTTTGTCTGTGAGTGCAGGCTGGATGGAGTAGGTCGGGTCACGATTAGAAATCACAGTTTGGTAAACGAGCGTGTCTTACTAATCTCACCTAAACGCTCCATTAGCCCAGTAATCTCGCGCGGGCAGATTGAAGCGGCCTCAAAAGACATTCACTAAATTACCGGGACCGAAGCTAGCTTTACACCGCTGCACGCTTCTGTCAGTTTAAATTACTTGCACTGAAGCAGAGCTAGCTTTACACCGCTGCATTATCTACGAACCCTCACTATCAAACGCTTGTAGCAAGCTCGGGTTACGTGTGCGGTACCCCCGTTCATGTAGATTTCCGCGCGTGCGTTACACTGTACCAACTGTCGAAGAAGTTTGCCCCTACTGGGAATCGAACCCCCATCTTTATGTATCGAAAACGATACAATCCGAGCTATCACATCAATAAATTGTCAATCAAGCTATGTAATTACATGTTTATGTATATAATTGTGACGACATAGGGGTTTGAAGTTGCTTTTCCTAATTTTTTTATATTTTTGATATTGGTTTCAGCTCTTGTATTTATTTTTTAACGTCTGAAACGTTGGATTATAAAGAGAATAGAGAAGTTAAAGCCCATACAAAGTATTTAAAATATACAGTACACACGTCGGCCCAGATGTTCACTACAAATTCCCGTTTACTACAATCCTAGATCTGCATGTTATGAAGATATTTGTGTAACGCTTGGGTAGTTCATCGTGGACATTGTGACTGAACTCCGTCACGTTGGTACGACTGCGAGGGTCGCCTACTGGCCTGGTGACTTGTACAGTGGACTAGCCTGGTCACCTTGCAGGCCAGTATACAGTGGACTAGGCTGGTGACTTGAGACTTGCAGGCCAGTATAGCAGACTAGCCTGGTCACCTTGCAGGCCAGTACAGCAGACTGTAGAGCGGGTGTACCAGAATGCAGACGACATTGCTCGCCTCACTTCCACGAACATCCAGGTATTAAGATCAGTTCCCACGTGACGTCACAGCGATAAAGACTGTCGCACTAATGGCGGGGATTATTTACAATTTGAAATTGACTCGTTAGCGAATTTAAAAATTTTCTTGACGTGACATTGTATTTCCAAAATATGGTGAATTTTCAGAACTTATGCTTTTTGTAGTCTCACACAATAGCCTTCAACTGTTCCACCATTGCAACCTACCCAACGTTTGATTGTAAAGATGGTCGCCACGCGCATAAATGAGTGATATCATAATCTATTCAACGGGAGGGGGGAGGGGGGGAAGGGGGCATTTTTGCGATCATGTTTTATAATAATCATAATAAGTTTCTCTACACTTTACAGGCAAACAATTTGTTCAGTTTATTACCATTTACATAAGATTAACGAATATAATTCTATTTAGAAAATAAAAATAATGCTAAATAGATAATTATGTAAACATTAATTAGCAGTACGGCGAAACTTACGAAAACAGCGAAAGTAATAATATAATGATTACCATCATATAAATTCAAATTGATTTTTTCAGCTCGAAAGTCACCACTTCCACGGTCGACAACGTAACAAGTTCGAATTTCCGGCCGTAAAAACTGATTGAAAACCTTCTAAAACTAAAGAAAAAAGATTGTAAAACGAAGAAAAAAAACGTCGTCAGAAGTGGTTTAATAAAAAGAAGGCGTTTGAAATGAACTTGACTTGGATATACACACAAAGATGATGGACATGCACGGCCTTCAGAATGTTATAGAGGTGGACGAAACTAGGCTACACAACTGGAGGCTACCTAGCTAGAATGTAACCGTAACACAGGCCATGCAGTGAGTTGGCTGGCCTGGCTTGGCACAGTCTTGGCCGGTTCTGTCGAGGTGACCCCTGATTCTCAGTAGCTGACTATAGTTGGCACACACTCACGCACTCACGCACACATACACGCACGCGGTACGTCGACATACCCTGTCGAACATCCGACTTATGTCGCTTAAACCGCTTTGATATGCTTGAAGATTGTTCAAATTTAAACCAAAATAAGTCATCTTCTAGCTAGCACAGTAGTTTTCAAAGACTGGTTCGCGTCCTAAACTTGGGACATGAGGGAGTTTTATTTGAGACATTTTTTTCAAATGTTATTTTAAAAGAAGAAGTGTTACACTAATTGAACTATTTTTAAATCCACATTTTAAAGCGCGGAACAAGTTCTTTTATTAGAGGCAAGGTTGGTTAACTAGATTGATTTCGTTAGATGTGAAGAACGGAGAACTTGATCTAAAATGTACAAATGAAAACACAGCTCGGGAGGAAGGGGTTATACAAGTGTTGCGATGGAAAGATTTACATGAATATTAATCGGAACGTGGATGTAAACGTTTCAAGACCGCTGTCAAGTACCTAAACAATACCTAACAAAAATAAATAAATCAACCCGTTGGAGTAACGTTTCATCCAACACCTTCCCTTGTAATTGCCAGATGCGGGATGCGAACACTTAACCTACCGAATAAGAGTCACGCGTGCTACCGCTAATAAACGCTAAGCGGGACTCGAACCCACGTCCCTTGGTTACACCCGGCTCAGATCCCGGGCGGCTACGATGGAATGTGGATATGTTTCCGTCGCGCCTAATTTGGATGTTTGCCTCAACTCAACACTGGTGACATATTTCCTATGGAGCTCTTTGAACTGATGGAATTGTTTGGAGTTGTGTGTGGGTGGGTGGGTTGTACGCCCAGCCACCTTCACACCATGACATCTCTGAGTCCTCTACACACAGTTAAAACAAGTAGGGTGATTGAAGAGAAACGCCAATAAAGTAAAATTTAAAGAAAGATACAACGGTGGACTGTGGGAAGTCCTCTTTTGACTGGCTGAGTCAAATATGCCAACATAGTTACGCGTTTTACGTTTCGATTTTGTGTAGCGGAACAGTTATTCAATGATTTACAAAGACTGTATTGGTTTGTTGATCGAATCATGAATTTGTTGATTGATAATTCATTGAATCTTGGTTCAGGAATGTTTTTTTAAACGCACGTTAACATGTATATGTATACGGTAACTTTGGAGCCGTCATAGCAACGAAGCATAATACATTGTATAAATGTCCCCCATTGAAAATCCATTCTGGTAACAGAATGGGTAAATACAAATTAATTTAATTAACAAAGTGTGTGTGTACTAGCTAGATATAAGTAACTAGAGATGCCTAGAGCTGACACCTCTAGGGTTGACCAACTGAATGAGGCCACCACACTCAGGAGATAATGGGTGCATGTTCACAGTTTCTCTTTCACTTTTATACATCCCCGGGCCCAAAACCACTAATGAAGATATACACAACATCGATTTATTTATTCACTGATTGCCTATCCTAAAACTGATTTATAAAGGAGGACAACACATTATTTTATACAGGAAAAAGATAATATAAATAAATTGGCCACCGCACAGAAAGATAAAAATGCAGCTCGTAAAAAGTAAAAAAACAAAACAATAAACACATTAGAAAGTGAAACACTAGTGTATTAAGTGTTTCACTTAGTGTTCTCAATTACTATACTTATTAACAACGCGAGTAAACGGTTCCATAGTTTCAATAGTGGGAACGTAAACTTATATTTATAAAATAAGAGAGAGAAACACAATTTATACTTTGTCTGTCCAACGTACATTGAGTGACCACAACGATCCAACATACTAATGAATACAATTAAAGAAAAACATAAAACATACAAAGGATTTTTTTACGAAATGTTGTTATACAGATGGTTATGTAAAATGTTGGTCGAAGTGTTAAAATTATATTATCATGAAAGGATAACTGAATGGAATTTTTTAAAGAAAATCCACGAAGAAGTGTGGAACTGCTTCTTGTGCCCCCAAAAACACCCGTAAAAATACACAAATTAATACAATATTCGCAGAACAAGAAAAGGCAGACCAAACTAAACACGTATTGACATAGAAACGAAACAAGACCCGACTATTGAGATTATAAAGATAATGAGAGCCTATAATATATGGAGTGTTACATTGTATGGGCGTGTAACGTGCATCAGGTTATATTCTACCCACTCATTTCAATGGGATACATTTGTAAATCGTTGCTATGAGGGCTCCACAGTCACAGTTATCATCATGTCGGTAGATAATAGTCAAGTTCCAATGATAAAAAAACCCATATCCGAATCGGGGTTTGAACACTGAACCATATAAATAAATATACATACAAATATAAATGGCACACGTATTTTTTCCCCCATAAATAATAGCTATAACTAAATATTATAGATTGATGTGAAATAAATAAATAAAAATGCTACGTAAATAAAATAGTGGTATGATTCTAATTCTACTAGTAGTAAGTAGGATTAGTTTTTAAGTACAAATTGTCTATTTTCTTATCAATTAAATATTAAAGACTAAACTTGTAACAGGGCAACCACGAACAAGGATTCTTCACTTATGTGGTTGCCTTGATTAAATGATAAAATATCTGGAAATAATATGTACCTGTAAATGTCTAATAAATTGAATTGAAAAATTAAAATTGAATTGAATTGAACTGTATGCATGAGAACGCGTCACGTGACGTGCCCCGAGGCTGTAGCAGGGCAGGGCAGAGCAGGGCAGACAGACAGACAAGACACACTGCTCACTGGGTCAAGTGTGTGGATCGCTGCTGGCCAGTCCACGTACAGCATAGTTCAAGTCGTCTGCAACACTCTCTGTTCTACCTTGTCGTGGTGGGCAGGTTTGTGTGCGTTGCTGATCCCCAGAGCGTAGGGCTATCCTAACCGAGACGAGAAGCCAGACGAAATGCAGTCCACGTCCTCCCCTTTCTGTCCTGTCCTACTTCTCCCTTTCCTCCAAACACCCCCGGACGTCATGATCATAGTTGTCGAGTAATCAATAATCAATAACAATTTATATTCTACGTCAGGCAAACATAGATGATTTACGATCAAAATAAGCTACATGATATTACTTCATTTTTGTTTACCGTGTAGATAGATAGATAGATAAATGTCTTTATTTTTAGGCGTGATTAAGATTGTAAAAGAAGGAAAAACGATGAAATGTACGTAAGCTTCCAGATTCAATTGATTACAGTTCAAGTTACAATCAATATCTCGCGTCACAGTGGCTTATCAATGGGGTCACGCTATTGGATACCGAGAACTAACAATTAGTCTATTATTTTAGTCACTCACTCAGCGATTATTGATGAGTAGCATCAGTAAAACGTTTGAACGTTTTCTTTCAATACTAGTAATTCCAATGCTAAAGTTATCACTATGCAATGCCGACTAGAGATCTTCAGTTTCAATTCACAATTACTGTTGTCTGTTGCATACCTTCTTCATTATATTTAAAAAATATATTATTTATTTGAAAATGTGTAATATTGTAATGCTTATCGCACATTACGTGAGTTAAGTTCATACCACATGAACTTCCAAGCCTAGACAATGCATAACTCGGGTGGTTTACCCGTAAACAAGGTTGGTACTTGATGTGAGTCACAGAGTTTGGAGCGCTGCGGCGTAGTTGGCCTGGATCCCGCAAGGGTGCGTTGAGAATGGTGTGTGGCTGGTTGCCTACGCGCCCGACGCAGGGGCACCGCCCGGTGGCGCCCACGGTAGAAAACAGAACTACTGCAGGAACCGGGATACAACTACTAACCCGACAGGGTATATTTTAGTATCTTTGCTACTACAGTATGTCTTTGGAAGCGGAAGGGAGGACATCTCATTGTTGTAAGTGAAGGTCAAATACTGTGGGTAAATAGTTCTAGTAATTAGCTAAGAGTAATCAAATAATTAATTATGAAACGTTCTAAACGATGAGAAACGCAATAATATTTTTCCCACGGGGTCAATTTGAACAAAGGAAGTAAAGTATTTGTATGATTAGTTATTGTAAAAACTTCTAGCACCAAGCAGTTATTCAAAAAGTTATTCGTTCGTCCCGAAATATGGGTGGGGGTGGTGGGGGTAGTTGGGGGGGGGGACAATGAAAACAGCTCGACGGAAATCCTATACTGAATAAAATTGATATATTTTTATTTTCATCACACGGTTAGAGTTAGCTCAGCGGTATGGCAGGCGAGACTATTCGGAAAGTCAAGCTTTCGATTCCCACCACATGCAATACTGATTGCGGGGTACTTTAAACAACTCTTGGACATTCCATTCCAGCCTAAAGAGCCGGATACGATGGGGAGATTGACAAACAACATAACACTGGAGTTTATTTCAAGCACAAACGACGAATCGCTCAAGAGTATTTTTATAAATAAGAAAAACGCGCTTTTCGTGGAACGCGAACGAGACTAAAAAACGTCGACTCGTCTGGAAATAGCTCTGGAAGATGTTTCATTGAACGACCCCCCTCGTTAGCAGCTGTAATTGGTCGAGCACTTCCGGCTGTGTCGGTCTAATGGACCGGAAACCTGGAACTGCCAGAGGAATGCGAGGAGATCTTCATGAATGGCGGTGGGGCGAGACCTCACATAGATCAGGAGCTCATAAGAAAGAAGACTGTTGTATTTTCAAAGATATTCCCAGGATAGATGAATGAATGGCGTTAATTTAGGAGCCAATAAGGAAGGAAAGACGGGTTTCTGTCTCACAACGACATGAGGAATGCACTGATGCTGGAACATCTATCAGGAGTGTACAAGGAGGAAGGAGGTTCCGATTTCAAGACAACTTTGAGATTGTAAGGATTCAGGAAAAGCTATTAAAAGTTTGTAACGAGGAAGAAGGTTTCGATTACAAGTTGACTTTGAAAATACAAGGATACTGGAGCATTATATCAGAGCTAGGTTTCGACACACTATCATGCTTGTCGCGGGTAAATTTGACTTCTTCCTACGGGACTCTTAACTCAAGAACTAACATTGATCAGGAGCATCTTGGAGGAAGGAGGCTATTGTTGTTTATGGTGTTATCGAAGTCAAAAGATCTAATGCGATCAGGAGACGAACAAATGGAAGGAGGTTATTGTTGTTTATGGTGTTATTGAAGTCAACAGATCAAATGCTGTGTCAAATGCGATCAGGAGACGAACAAACGAAAGGAGGTTATTATTGTTTATGGTGTTATTGAAGTCAACTGATCTAATGCGATCAGGAGACGAACAAATGGAAGGAGGTTATTGTTGTTTATGGTGTTATTGAAGTCAACTGATCTAATGCGATCAGGAGACGAACAAATGGAAGGAGGTTATGGTTGTTTATGGTGTTATTGAAGTCAACAGATCAAAAGCGATGCGACGGAGGTTATTGTGGAGGTGACTGGATGATGAAGACCAAAAATGAAATGACCCCTGCTGCCTGGCATGGATTCGAAGTTGACAGATCAAAGGCTATCAGGAGACCAACAAACGGAAGGAGGTTTCGCTTTCAAGACGACAGAGATGAAGAAGACTCTCACTCGAGCTTCCTGTGTTGTTGTCGATGTCGTGTTTCCGGCCCCGTTTCGCTTTTTATGGAGCACCGACGATGAAAGTTAAGAAATTGATTTACTCGGAATTTGAAATCGCAAGTGATCAATAAACTGATAACATCCGATCAACAACCCAACCTACCTGTTGATTGCTTTTTACGGCCATTGTGTTCCATTTGTCTCCAGCTTGACTGACCTACATAGTCGCAGAGTTTTACACTTTCGGCAGTTTTACGATAGGTTGAAATAACCACAGAAAGGATTTGATACCCTAGGGGCTTAGAGAAACAATGCACGTTCTATCAACATGGGCGTCATTCACATTGATAGACGTGGTCTGGTCTTATAAACATTCTCGCAGATAGGTTTGCCTGATAACGGCAATGGATACCTTGCAATGTTGAACCACGCCAAGCTAACGGTATTTTATCGATATCTTGACGCGTAACGCATCGAGATATTGAAAAAGTGGTTCGTTCTTACTTGAGATTTGATTTTGAAACCGCTAAACAATGAATTTAAAAAAAAGCTTTAAACTGTAACGATTGTTATTAACGATCTTGACCTACAGATATAACAACCGTATAGCAACTACAATATTTTAAAGCTTATTATAAAAACACTGTCTAGCTGTTAAACCCAAATCTCGGGTAAGCATCGCTTTTTCAATAGATATAGAAGCGTTCTCAAAGATATCAATACAAAATCAATAATTGATCGAGCTCAGTCCCTTTTACCCTCAAAACTGCTGGGATATGGGTTCGAGCCCCGTCCGCGACACCTGGCCTGCCCTCCTGTCCATGTCTTGCCTCGCTCACCCACGTCATAATAAGTCTCTGTCTGTCTGTCTGTCTGTCTGTCTGTCTGTCTGTCTGTCTGTCTGTCTGTCTGTCTGTCTGTCTGTCTGTCTGTCTGTCTGTCTGTAGAGACATCCGGCACGTGACGTGTTAGCCACAGTGACGCACGTGCGTGTAGCCTGCACACATGTAACAGCTGACACGTGGGTGAGTGCGTACAAGGCGAGGGGGGGGGGGGGGGATAAGAAGCTGGCGTCATATTAGCTGGAAACTGTTGCCGAGCTGCTTTTTATGCAGCAAAATAGAAGTTACTCAACACAGAATTAGTAGAACAAGCATAATAATACCACAATATAAATACATACTCATAAGGCATACTGTACGTGTATAAGATTCTTCCTCCCACTTGGTCCTGTCCTCCCTTGCTGGACTCCCCTTTTGACGACCCTGTGACGACCCCCTCCCCCCGTAATACATACTACTCTTACATACATACTCTTAAGAACCAAAATTATGAAATACTACAAAAAATAAGGTGGCTCGGGGTAGAATAGACCCAGGGTGACTCTGCCAGTCGTAAGAGACGACAAACCATGTCGCTTACCACCCCACTGTCTTAATTAAGATTCCTCCTCCCACTTGGTCCTGCCTCCCTTGCTTATGACGACCCCCTCGATTTCTAATAATGGATAAAATTCCGGAGACTTTATAATATGACCTAAGCTGTTGAGTACGTCGAATAATCAATCAATAAATCAATAACCCTTATAAAGCGCCACATTTCTCAGGGGGCGGGTGTGGCACCATTGTTCCTACCCTTCTTGTCTTAGGAATAAGTAAACGGTGACTTTGGAGCCGTCCTAGCAACGAAGCACTCAATAAATTCAAAGTTGTTCTGAATCGGCCTTGTTGATTCTGACATTTGTCCGCAGTTGTTCGCACTGTCCAATCACTGATTCATATGTTTCATATTTGAAATATCTATCTTTGATTGGTTATCGCTCACTCGTCAATGGTGTTTGGAGCCTACAGGGTTGGTTTAGTCACTTTAAATTAAAGTCCCCCACTGCAAATCAGTTTCGTTACTGAGTGGGTAGACTCTAAATGTGGATTTACTTATTTTATTTATTTACTGCTCGGACGTGACAGCTTTCTTATCCGAGCCTCGGAGGATGAGTCTAGTCTAGCTAGGCCCAATAACAACACCTCGGGGATAAAAGTGAAACCACACCGGGCGACCCTAATCGTCGTCGTTGTCGCCATTTAATTACTAACCTAACCTATTTGAGGATGAGTTGTTGTTTCAATTAGATGAGAAACTTCGCCGGTAGCCACAGCAGAGACAACGTGACACTTATATATGTATTGACTGTTCTGTGTCCACTCAGACATGAGAAAACATTGGCTATGCGGTGTTGATTCTACTCAAACCTAGCCATGATCGTGTACGGACATTAGAAAGGAACCATTCAACGCAGTTTGAATCTAAGCAATGCGAATTGAAGTGTCATCAATCAATTGCAACTCAAAATTCGTAACATTATTTTAGAAATGTGTATGCAACATCATGTAGATGATAACTTGGCGAAATTTGATAGTAATTCTAACAACCATTTAGCTACAACAATATGATATCCAAGCGCGTGTATTAAAATGAAAAAGAGTAACTTTACAGAATTTCACTGTGTTCATGTTTTTTTGTTTTTTTTTTAAGGTACACTTATTATAGTGGAAATAAAACGGGTAAATATTTTTAAATAACCACTAAAATGAATTTTAAATCGAGAATTACTTGAACAGTATATGTGGACATATGTGTGTGTGTGTCAGATTCACTCAAAATAATGACATTTTCCACATGAAGTGCAAGCTAGAACACTAACAACACACTTTTAGGAAGGTGTGACCAAATTATCATGGGCTAGGATGCTTTAGTCTTGGGCGTCCCCGACATAAAGGTTGCCATGGTAACTATATTGTCCTAGGTCACTCACGGCGAGGTATGACGTGACGTAGTGACCTAGGCTAACGACGTTTCCGGGCAAAGACTTCATATCCTCTGTGCAACAAGGTGAACAAGCCACTGTCGCATCACAGTGATTGGCTGATTGGCCATGGATAGATCACATTCTTACTATCGACAAATACAAGTAGTCCTAGTCAACGGTGGATGCATTCTCAGGCCCAGGGTGACTCTGCCAGTTGTAAGAGGCGACAAAAGGAGACCCTGTCCTTGAAGACGTGAGACTCTACTTCCGGAGGTCGCCGGTTCGATTCCGGCCACCGGATAATATCCTGACTGAAGTTTTTTCCGAGGTTTTCCTCAGTCGTAAAGGCGAATACTGGGATTGAGTCCTTCCAACAGCCCTCGGACATTCCTTCCCAGCTATCCAAACACCCTAATAACCTAGTTAGTCACCTGAAGAGGGGCATTTGTGCACCCTATAACGGGTTTCCTACTAACAATATTATTATTTAGTTGTTTGGAGGCTTTCACGACCCGTAGATGGGAACAGATTGATATTTCCTTCTGGGTTGTTTCGTCGTGTCGGTCCAGAGTTTTCACTCGACGTTTCGCCACCCACGTTGGTGGCTTTTTCAAGACTGGTATTAAGACTGGTCAAAAATCAAGACTGGTATATTATTATTATTACATTATTAGGCTCTACTTCGGCTAGTCCAGCAGCACCCAAAGCATTGTTGCCGTAGACATTAGAGTATCCGGCCATGGGAAGATGCCTGCCTAGCCTGCAAAGTATAACGGGTACCTAGGACGCATTCCTGGGGTCGACCCACGGCCTTCCGTATCTCCGTGCCAGCCAACCGTTACGTCACAGCGGTCAGCAATGCGCGCATGCGCGTGACTCACCGCGTCAAGCATCAACGACCTTTTTAGTCTAGCGTAAACTGATGCTCAACCAGTGATGTATTCGAGCCTAGGCGGGCCTAGGCACTTTTTCACAGTACTGTCGTTTAAATTTCAAGAACCCATGTATGTATTATTCACAATATCTGTAATTGAGAAAAAATATGTTACCTCAACGTCTTCATGTATTCAGGTTTAATTTATGTAAAATCATTTTCCGGGCATCCCCACACCCCCACCCCGTGCACACGTGAATTCGACCGCCTAGGCCATTATATTTTAGGAATACACCACTGGGGATAACCCCCCCCCCCCTCGCAAAGGAGAAATGGCAAATTACCATTTAACTTTCATAGACAGTATTTTTTGTATTAAATACCAAAGACATTAGTTTTTGTTAAAAAATACACGCAGAAACTTAGTCATTTTGTTTCAGTTGGCCGCTGTAAAATGCACAGATGTGCACCAAAAGTACCTTGACGGGAATTTTTGTTTTTATTTCGCACAAGGAGCTGAAAGAAATGTGCGTAGAAGAAACTACGATGATCGATATCAATGAAATTTTAATATTATTGTAATAATAATGTATGAAAATGACATTTTATTAGAATAATAATAAATAATGTTTCTATTATTCCGTTAAAAACGTGTCTTGGCACGTTGCAATGGGACTGTGTTGTGTTTGTGTTGTGTGTTTGTGTTTGGCGATACCGCGAGGAAAGTCGCCGGCAGGCCGGTTAGGTTAGGTTGCAAAGTGTGTCAGAACCTACATCGGCTGGGACGTGCCCCGAGGGAGGGAGGAGCCTCGCTCCGTTTTGGAAATCATCCCACGCGACTATGATGGATAACTCGCCAAACTTTCAGACGAGTTTCAGACGAGCAAACTTTCGTTGTCTTGTCTGCTTGATTCACTCGCACTCGAAGACAGACGAAGACAGACGAAGACAGACGAAGACACACGAAGACACTATTGTATGGAGCCGTAGAGACCCATCCTCTCTACATCGATTTTCTTATCCAGGCCCAACTGTTCAACTTACCCACCCACCATTGATTGATTGATTGATTATCGACGTACTCGACAGCTGGGGTCACATGACGTCTTCCGAATCAGATCCAGCAACCATCGCGGGGGTCGTCATAAGGGGAGTCCAGCAAGAGAGGGCAGGGCTAAGAGAGACAGTGAAGGGAAAGGGACAGCGTTTCCTTTTGTCGCCTCTTACGACTGGCAGAGTCACCCTGGGCATGTCATGTCACATTGTCCAAATGACTAGCGATGAACATTGTTGCTACAAGTCTCTATTATTGCAATAGTGATAGTCGAGTCGCGAGGATGACGTAGGACAATAATTACAACGAACCCCCGGGAAACCGAGGGGTTCCCGAACAAGAGGGTCTTCAACAAGAGGGTCGCTATCACCGGGGTCACTAACAAGAGGGTCGCTATCACCGCGGTCACTAACAAGAGGGTCGCTATCACCGGGGTCACTTACAAGAGAAAGAGGGTCGTCATAAAGAGGGCCGTCATCCGCAGACGTTTAGAGTCGTGACGTCACGAGCGCATATTTGCACACACGAAAACAATCCACGAAACATTTTTCTAGCGAGGTCAGTGTTCTGTATTAGAAAACATTATTGATATTATGTCGCAATCGAATATTTGCTGACGAGTAGAAGAAACGGAATAATATAAACATGGCACCCGACCTTGATGACAAAACAAAGGCGAGAGTGGTTATACTGGTGATGTTGCAATTACGACGCGCTCAGCTGTACGTAGAAGCTTGCTCACACCCCCTATGCTATGTTGCTATTGCAATCATGCTATAGGGTACGCACAACTGACGTAACAAGCAACTACAACAATGGAATAAATTAATTGAACTGGTGGACAAACAACAAGCTGTCAAAGTAATATTTTTGCAAATAATGAGGATAAACAATTAGTTGTAACGATAGTAACTGCTCGCCAGTTAAAATTTATGTTCAGTAATGAAAAGCAACTATCTGAAAGTTTGTAAACGTTCTGAACGTTTGTTTTTTCCAACTTCAGAACTTCATATTTTTTTGACAGCTTGTTTGTCCATCGGTTCAATTCATTTGTTTCATTGCTGTGTTTTGTTGTTGTGCGTACCCTATATAAGAGACGATGAGGGGCAGTGGCGTAGCTAGAAATCCACGGGCCCCCGGGCTACACCGAGCTATCGGGCCCCTGTCATTGACGCCTACAATCTGCATGTTATTTACTATTAGGCAATTATTATAAAATTTAAGTATTATTGACACCGAGTCTTGGTACTCACCATTCGCCATTGGATTCGACAACATTGTCAATAGCACTCACACGACACGACGCAGTGTTACTTTTGAGTGAAAAGAAAAGCTAGTTATTTTAGGAATTTTTCGTTGTTTTTCTTGTTCCTCGGTTTTCTTCTTACGCTTTTTAATCCCGCTTAATTGTTTATATGAGGACATTATTAAAATAGAAAATCAGAGCTTTTGCGACGACCGTGACTATTGGCAAAAGATAATCACAAACTGACTAAAAGTGTGGACATGTCGTATTCTAAAGGGGTTGGAGGGTGGTGACTGCAGACTGTGCAGAGTTGTGAATAAAAGGATTTCTGAGAAATGAGGCACATTCTATCAACAGCGGATTATTGACATGATGTAGCCATCAATGAATGACTGTTGGCCGCCAGGGCGACGGCTAGGGCCCCGTGGGGTAGGGGCAAGGTAAAGATAACTCGCATACAGATTTTCATGATTGTTATGCAACTTGTACTTCAACAATTGTTTTAAACAATTACTTGTTTTGTATTTTTTTACTCAGTATCCAGGGCCCGGTTCCGGACCATCCTGATATTCAGGTCTTTTGAAATCAAGCTTGTCTCAAAACCGGGCCCCTCTAGACCCCGGGCCCCCGGGCTTCGCCCGGGCTGCCCCCCCTATTCCTACGCCACTGATGAGGGGTGATAGCTGACGATGAAGGACAGTAAAAACTAAAAACTGCATCTTAGCATAACATTTAAAAACTAGTAGTTATTGTTGAGCATTGTTGTCGTTGATCTATCAAGGACCCTTAGGTAGAAGTAATCACGGCCCTCTAGATCAATGCTGAACATCGTCTATTGCTGCCTATCAAGCCAGGCCCAACTATGGTGTGAGTGCGAGTGTGTCACACCCACCATCTCGCTATAGTAATGTTGACACAGCTCGCGCGTCATCTTCCGTATCATATCGCAGGGCAGAGCTGAGTGTTCCGAGAAGTGCGCGAGTACCGAGTACCGACCATGTGGGGACAGGAGTACCGAGTATATATGTTGGTACTCCCAGCCCGTCTACATGTGTGACGGGAGACACGTCCTGTTCAGAGTACGTCGTCGCATCCTGGGTACGTCATGTAAATATCACACGTCGTGGTGCCTTGAGTACGTCCTGAGGGTACAAGGATCACACGTCGTATCCTGGGTACGTCCTGTGGTGCAAAGATCACACGTCGTGGTGCCTGATTACGTCAAATCATCCCTCTTTTCCAAGGGTTTCCTCTGTCATGAAGGCGAATCCTAGTCCTGACTCCTACAACATCCCCCAGGACATCCTCCCCTTTCCCTTTTCGTCCCCGTTACGTCCTTCTTGTCCTTTCCCTCAATAATTAATTAAAAATATATATACAAGTACCTCAAGCCCCTCTACAACCAGAATGCAAAATTACAGCTCAGCTATTTTCGCTTTACAAGGTTAGGCCTAGGCTTCAACTGTCACCAGTTATTCGTCATGCAAGTCCCCGGCGACTAGAACACATATTTGGCTACAATGAGGTGTTAACAACATTGAGTATCTCTCTATATGACGTCCAGTTGTCGAGTACGTCGTTAAACACCAAAATAATCACTGGTGTATTCCTAAATATAAAGTGCCTAGGCGGTCGAATTTACGTGTGCACGGAGTGGGATTGCGTGGGGGGAAGGGGGGGGGGCGATGGCGATTGTTTTAAGTGGTCGGAAAAAGATTTTACAGAAATTAAACCTGAATACATGAAGACGTTGAGGTAACATATTTTTTATCGATTATAGATGTTGTGAATACTAACTACATGGGTTCTTGAAATTTTAACAATAGTACTGTGAAAAAGCACCTAGGCTAGCCTAGGCGCCAAATAAAAGTGCCTAGGCTCGAATACACCACTCATAATAATAGTAATACGTTCACCGCAATCCAACTGGACTTATTGATACAGGATCATCGCCATGTGTATATATCTAAGTTTTAAGGCTGTGGGTGTGACGTCAACGTCATGGCGGACATGACGGAAGGTTTCAAACCGTGACAATAGGGGCAAGGCCGACAATTACCTAAACTAGCCTAGATCTCGAAAGACAAGATACACCATCATCATCATCTTTACTCCGTTATCAGAAAAAACATCGTTCGGAACGCCACGAGCAGCCAGCGAGCGAGATCCGGGGCGTGGTCGAGTGAAAGACCGGAATGAGACGACCTTTACCGGAGATGCACGACGACCTTGGCGTGACCTTCAGCTTCCACCGCCTGTGATACTTCTCATCATGACTTCGGAAAGAGTTCCATCATCTTCCGAGAGATATAATTGGCCGCAGACATGACACTTTAATATCTTCTTGCCCAGGTAATTCGGGTTTTAAAACTCTCGGGTCAGCCCAGGCGAGCGTGTAAAAAAGAAAAAAGACACGGGGGGATCCGGTTAAAACATTACTTACCTATCGAGCCCGTTAATAAAGTAGGAGGGGTAATTATTAAGACGGGCATTTTTATCCGTTCTGACATAAAAGTTAATGGTTTCTCGACTGAATCACTAAACATTAATGCTCTGGGCTAGTCCAAAAACGATTGGTTTATTTATGGGTTTTAAAAGATGCATTTTTTTTAAGTAATAACCATGGAGCTACTTCTAAAGCGCGTATCAAATTCAAAGCCTCGTCGTTAATCAAGCCTCGTTAATTAGTATGCAGGGTCGTCACACGTGCGTGTAAACGTGGACTGTGGAGTGGTAGAGACTCACAGGAGACGGATACATGGCAACAGGTGGTTTCAATGTATTCATACGGGGTATATAAGCAATATTTGAAGTTCTTTGTTATCTGTCTGTACTTTGTAACTAAAAATATATATTTTTTTTTAACGTATTCTTTATCTTACGACCACATTGGGGGATATTCCTGAAAGTTGTAACGGTGACAATACTCACTTTAAGTGATATCTACGTTGTTATCACTTGCTATTGGCTGATTTGAGTGTTTTCCACGCGGTCCGCCACAGCAATCAGCCAATAGGAAGTGATAACCACGTAGATATCACTTGCTATTGGCTGATTGAGTGTTTTCCACGCGGTCCGCCACAACAATCAGTCAATAGCAAGTGATAACCACGTAGATATCACTTGCTATTGTCTGGTTTAGTGTTTTCCACGCGGTCCGCCACAGCTATCAGCTAACCGCAAGTGATAACCACGTACATATCACTTGCTATTGGCTGATTGAGTGTTTTCCACGCGGTCCGCCACAGCAATCAGCCAATAGCAAGTGATAACCACGTAGATATCACTTGCTATTGGCTGACTGAGGGTTTTCCACGCGGTCCGCCACAGCAATCAGGCAATAGCAAGTGATAGCCACGTAGATATCACTTGCTATTGGCTGATTGAGTGTTTTCCACGCGGTCCGCCACAGCAATCAGCCAATAGCAAGTGGTAACCACGTAGATATCACTTGCTATTGGCTGATTGAGTGTTTTCCACGCGGTCCGCCACAGCAATCAGCCAATAACAAGTGATAACCACGTAGATATCACTTGCTATTGACTGATTGAGTGTTTTCCACGCGGTCCGCCAAAGCAATCAGCCAATAGCAAGTGATAACCACGTAGATATCACTTGCTATTGGCTGATTGCTGTGGCGGACCGCGCGGAAAACACTCAATCAGCCAATAGCAAGTGATAACCACGTAGACATCACTTACTATTGTCTGATTGAGTGTTTTCCACGCGGTCCGCCATAGCAATCAGCCAATAGCGAGTGATAACCACGTAGATATCACTTGCTATTGGCTGACTGAGTGTTTTCCACGCGGTCCGCCACAGCAGTCAGCCAATAGCAAGTGATATCTACGTGGTTATCACTTGCAATTGGCTGATTGAGTGTTTTCAACGCGGTCCGCCACAGCAATCAGCCAATAGCAAGTGATAACCACGTAGATATCATTGCTATTGTCTTATTGAGTGTTTTCCACGCGGTCCGCCATAGCAATCAGCCAATAGCAAGTGATATCTACGTGGTTATCACTTGCAATTGGCTGATTGAGTGTTTTCAACGCGGTCCGCCACAGCAATCAGCCAATAGCAAGTGATAACCACTTAGATATCACTTGCTATTGTTGCTAGAGTGTTTTCCACGCGGTCCGCCACAGCAATCAGCCAATAGCAAGTGATAACCACGTAGATATCACTTACAATGAGGACTGTTACCCCGTGACAACTTTCAGGAATAGCCCCCCATGTTTTCAATGTTGTTTAACCAATCACGAACGAGCGGGTTGTTACAATGTAACAAGGACGCGCGCAGAGCGGGAAGTACGTTGAAGACAGACAGTTATAAAGCGTCGTCGATATTTATTGAGTAATTAACTACTTGCTACTGCCGCCGCTACCTGTAGAATGCATCTTGGCCGTCCTGCAGGTGTGCTAGCGTCAGTCGTTAACCTCATATCCATACCTTGGATGTAACACTTTGTCGCGATGACACATTTACCTCACAGAACAGTCATTGATGGGCTATTCGTACGTTTTCACGAAGCTTTTCCTCGACATTTCCAACAGATACGTCACCTATCCATCCTAGGAAAACAGAAGCGGTTTGTCACCCCTACACTGCGGAAAACCCGACTTCATTCCAAAACAGTTTTAGGAGGTTGCAGCCGGTTATAAAGTTGCGTCCCCTATTCCGTATAACCCGGGCGCAAGTTTTGCAAGCGATTGCATCTTGAGTACCAGAATAGGGGCCCTGACGGATGAAATTAGCTTCAAGATGCTTTGAAGACGCGATTCAATTTTATTAAGGTTGTTTTTGACAACTTTGAATCGTTTTAAAGCAATTTTAATAGACAAATCGGGGTGGCGCTGGGTAGATCGACATACACAGCCTAAACAACAAAAAATCTTTTGGTCTTCAAATAATCACTAATTCCGTAATGCTAATGCTCCTAAAATCTGAATCCATTCATAACTATAACAACAAGGTAATAACAATAAAATGACGTCGGGTAATGTGTAATAAAAGAGAGTGAGTGCTTCCTTGCAATATACTAGATTATTACTGCACTTCCTATACACCAGCCAGAGAACAGTGTGAAGGTGTTCGTGTTAAGGAACAATAAGAACGAACTCGATATCAGTCAGAATGCAACAGACCAAAGTCGTCGTGTGTAATAAACCAGCCAAGTGTTATTTTATGCGTCCTCACATAAGGTGCGGGTTACGTGAGGCCGTAGAACCTCCGAAACATTGGCCGCAATTAAAACTGTGCATGCTAGGAATACGTCAGTCAGCGCACCTCGCGGCCAACTCGCGAGTTACAGACACGGACGATGAGGGGTGGTATAGCATCAATAGACCTTTTTCAGAATTAATCACGGCCTTCTAGATCTTCAATTACAACAATGCACAAAAATATAGCTTAACATAACTATCAAGAACCCTTAGATAGAGAAAATCACGTCCATCTAGATCAATTTTGAAAATCATCACTATTGTTATCAATTAGCTGAAGAATCCAGAAAGCAAGTGAAGTGAAACGTAGTATGATAATTGTTTGAATGACACAATCTCACACGCTTCGCACGCGGGTAAGTTAAATTGTCCCACAGCCATCTGTATTTACATGACATCAAAACTAGACATGCGCCAAGTGAGGGGCATACTGACATTTCTGTGGGTAAGATCGGTCACAGCGCTGCTGTCATACGATCTCCTTTCTCTGTATTCGTTAGGTAAAGATAACAAAGCAACAAAGACGCCTGTACTACTGGGCACCGCCTTGTAAAGTTTACCCTCGACGGATGGTCACTAAGTACTTCAAAGCACCGTACACTGGTCGTCAATGGGCACTTAGTACTGCCAAGTACCGTAGATTGACCGCCGAAAGTCCCGTCTACCGGAACATGCCGGAAACTCACGACCAATATTGTTCGCTAGATAATTGACGACGACACGAGAATAACAAACAGTCATGAGTGGCGCGCGCACATCAGGGGTCTGTTCTAGTTCCGCGTTTGTTTCCCACGTCTTCTTGTCCACCGCCTTCTCCGTTTCAAGGGAATCTAACGGGCCGAATGGCGAACATAGCAAGCGGTGTAATGATTGTAACAATGAGCTTGAATATTTATCAAGTGCAATTGTATTGTGTGTTATGTCTTCGTGTGCAAGTGCTTTGAGTGTAATACCTGCCGCGATCTCGGTACTTTGAGCGAATCTAACGGGCATAATGGTCGTTATTCTACTGGTTTGCGTGCTTTGTTGATCCCGAGAGCTATGCCGGCGGAAGCGTATGCTTCTGGTAGGGAGAAGCCAGACGAAGTGCAGTCCACGTCCTCCCCATTCCCTCCCCCACCCCCTTCACGTACTACTTGTCTCTTTCCTCCAATCACCCCCCAACGTCATAATATGATTATAGTTTTCGATTACGTCGTTAAACAACAAATAATCGACTACCTATATCTTCCATTCGAATGCTTTGTTCTTTGGGTTGTTTGCTTTTGAAACAGAAAAGGATGGGCAAAAAGAGAACAAAGATAATATGGTAGGAATTTAACACACAAACTACGCCACATAAATTTATGGGCGACAATAAATTCTGAAAACGAGTTATTTGTAGGTAGGTACTATAAATAAATACTTACCACGAGTCATAATTCACGTTTAGATATGATAAGAAACTGGGGAATTTCCTATATGTCGCAAAGGTGATTTTTTCATTTGACAAAATGTTGGACAATATACAATAATAAGTGTGTTATCATTCAATGTACACAACATCCATTGTTCGCTGTTTCTTTGCCATCATTTCTTTTACCGGGAAGTATTTGTTTATTCGAATATAGCGTTGATTTCGAATAAGGGGCTGTGACGACACAGGTCGGACAGTTTCATTGTTGTGTCTTACTTTGATTGGTGCACATTCAATGCTCGACTGAAACAAAACACTGTGAAGTGACTTTTGATTTGTTCAAAATGGTTGCTACTGAAAAGCTTATTTTTTTAACACAGAACCGACAAGTCTTGTGATTTCCTACGAAGAAAGAGCCTGCAGGTGCAACACGGGAGTGCAGGCTCCGGCATGCAGGTGCCCAAGTGTTCTAAGGTTGCAACTCAAGGAATGCAGTCTGCGCGCAGTCGGCTGCAGGGCTTCCTAGAAGCTATCGCCATTGGTGGGAACTCATGCATCGGCATTCCTCTAGCGGAGCCGTTCAAGGAAGCATTCATTGCCCGCGCAACTTGACTTCCAGATAAATATTTAACTGTACGCTAAAACTTGTTTTCACTCCGCCATTCGGAAGCTGCGTCATTAAAGTTATCTGACATAAATTTTACGTTCAAAGAACCGTCGCAATGTCTGGTCATCTAATTCCTTAGAACGATAGTATTTAGCTGTTACCTACGTTGATTTTAAAGCTTCTGATTGGTCATTGTGATGCATTCATCATCATTTTACGTCCTGTAAAGAATTCTCTCTGAATTCGAACTTGTTTCCTCAATATTACATTCCATTCAAAGTAACAAGTTCCGAATTTGGACAGAATTCGTTTCAGGATATACACTTACAAAAGTTACAGAATAGGGTTGTCACAGTGACAATTTAGTGATATCTACGTGGTTAACACTCGCTATTGGCTGATTGTTGTGGCGGACCGCGTGGGAAACACTCAATCAGCCAATAACAAGTGATAACCACGTAGATATCACTTAAAGTGAGTATTGTCACCCCGTGACAACTTTCAGGAATAGCCCAAGTATTGTGCGGACAATGGTATAGCCGTGAACAACACTGGGCCTCTCCTTTACAAGTTTATACACCTAAGAAGGAGGTGAAGGTAATGATATAATAATAATTCGTATGAGTTAGAACAAAAAGAGTAATATAGTTGCCAGTTGGTCACGTAATTACACCTAAAAAATTCAACTTGAGTAACAAACACATGGGAACATTATATAATTATACTTTTTCATGTGTCATTAGTCAAATATGTTTCGGTAGCCACATATTATTTTTGTGGTTGTTCAATTTTGTATGTAAGTGTGGCCGTAATGATAATCTAGATGATGTTGGTTTATATTAAATGGTGTCACAATTACGTATTGCTCAACTCAACATATAAGCCAGACGATTGAAAGGGATTGGCTTTTAATATTTAGAACACGAAAATTTCAAGCGTTTATTTAAATTAATGCAAAGTCCACTTTACTACTGGATCGTGTTACGAATCTCATGTTTAATTAAACTGGGCTTGCCAAGATTATAATAAATGGATGACTCTTCCTCTTAGGATAATACGTATAGATGACTCGATCAGATTTCGCTACCGCTTTATTAGGCATCGTGAAAATATGATACATATGTATAAAGTGAATATTATTAGTTAATATATATACATATCTGCACACAATGTTAAACAATACAGTATTCCAACCTATTTAACTGTGTAACAGGCGAACTGAGTGTACAGAAATTGTCAGCAGTGAACATACACGTTCAAATCCGTATATAATATAGTCACCTGTTTTAAGTCTGGGGTAGAATTTGACCCAGGTTGCCAGGCAACGAAATAAGGTGATCCTCATTTTCCGCCCATTTACTCCTTCCGATCTAATCTTCCTTTTTCCTCCTACTTGTCCATTTCCTCCAATCTCCTTCCCAGATACATGACCTAGCCATCGACCAAATTAATCAAAAGCCTGAATTACTCTTGCACCACAATAACCGCGGTGGCCCCTTCTATTTACAGCAACGACCGCACCACATTCTACTCAATAAGAGGTATCTAGAGTTATTTGCATACTTCAATCTATTGTCCAGATGAAAGGCGGTCCGCACGACTGTATGAATACATTAGACCGCGCATGCACAGGTCACTCCTATAGTGGGTCAGTGGATGAGCGACTGAACAATGCCAGAACGTAATAACTGCAATTGTGATAATAACTCCCCTACTAAGACGTATATATACGGTTCTTCAACCCACCCACCCACCCACGCGTAACTTTTCCTGCTTCCCGGTACGAAGGAACCGTGGGAAATAGATTTCCCGCCGGCCTAACCCACATAACACGGTTGTTCTGAATCGGCCTTGTTGATTCTGGCATTTGTCCGCAGGTGTTCGCACTGTCCAATCACTGATTCATATGTTTCGTATTTGAAATATCGATCTTTGATTGGTTATCGCTCACTTGTCGATGGTGTTCGAAGCCTACAGGGTTGGTTTAGTCACTTTAAATTAAAGTCCCCCACTGCAAATCAGTTTAGTTACTGAGTGGGTAGACTCTAAATGTGAATTTATTTATTTATTTATTTATTACGGTACAATGTTTTCATCAAACAATTGGATGCGAATGAAATAGTATATTAGACATTGGCAGCCTTGTTTTGTGTCGAAGTATTCACGTGACGTCACACCAGGCATTACGGTTTCATGTGATGACGATGAATTGATTCATTTGTTTCATTATTTGAAGATTTAGTGGAGTGTGATGACAGAGTAATACAAGGAATAAAAAAATAAAAAATAAAAATAAAAATAATACAAGGAAAGAAACTAAATAGACAATGTACCGATGGACTACGTGAAGTTATAGGGATGAGAAAAGCGAATAAAATCATAAACATTACTCGCCCCTCCCTACACGAAAAAGTTTGTATTTAAGTTGAAAATAGACCTTCCAAGAGGGTATACCCGATACCGCGCATAGTGGAACAGGGAAGTGCTGAGAGTTTCAACCGAAATGAGAAATTGGATAAACCATGATCGGTATTCTGACTGTCTCAAAAAAATTCTACTCTGATTTTTCTTACTTTAAGTAAACGTTTTTAAACTATACCTTCCCGTTTAAACGTTTAAACGACCCTTTCCTAGGAGGTTGCCGCCACGTCCGTTGTATAAAGTGGGCCAAGAACTCCCGGGAACCAACAATAACAACAACAACAACAACGCCTTTGCACTAGAACACTGTGCGACAATCAAGACCACTTGTTGACGTTTTGGTGTTTCGAGGACAGGATCCGCATGGGAAACACAACGATTGTCCGCGACGCTAGGAAAAGTGTTGGAAAAAGTGAAAAGTCCCACGGAAGCAACATCACAACACCACATCGCAGCCATTGTTTGGGCGCGTGCATGCGTACGTCACACCAAAGACGTCGACTAACAACTTAACAAGCGCTTTGGTCACACCTTCGCGCGATTCAAACGTCATTCGATTTAATTAATTCCTCCTAGTGGTAGAATCAGTGCAGACACTTCCTGTAGAGATTGGGCGCAGTTACGAGTACAACTGGGTACAAGTTCACATCAGAACAAAGGCATCGGAATAAAGTTTTGGGTGTTTAGTCTGGTTATTCCAACAGTTTAGTCGTTCCACATCAACCTTGTGGATGATGCCGTCATAGATGAGTGAGGCAACGCGCTGATTGGCTCCGACTCACTCAATAATGACGACACAAGGTGATTGTGGATGATGCCGTCATAAATGAGTGAGGTAACGCGCTGATTGGCTCCGACTCACTCAATAATGACGTCAACATCCACAAGGTGATTGTGGATGCTGCCGTCATAAATGATAGTTTTTCTTTGTCGGCGTAAAAATGATAACAGATAAGAAAACCATCTCGCAGATCTTACGGAGGTGAACAATCCATCTTACAAGATGTTCGCTGGCAACACAATGAGCGCAGCGCGCGTGCAACGCACTCAACGCGGCCCCCTGATTGGAGGACAACGGTTGGGCTTGACGCGACCCCAGCCGGAAACAGTTAATAATCACTGTTGACGGGATCGTGCGCGAGATCAATTGCGTTGATTGATAATTGTTGGAGAAGAGAATCAACAACCGGCGGATCCATAGAGGCGAGGGTTGCTTTGTTGGCCGGATTCAAACCCAGAGAGAACGGGACAAAGTTTCATCGCCCAAAAAAATGTACGTCCAGAGGGGGTTCGGTCAGTCAGTGGGGGAGGGGGGGGGGGTATATGCCCTGCAAAATGTAGTTTTGACGCAGATTTATGCGTCGAAGTTTGAACCGATCGATGGTCGAAAGAATAGTTGTGAAAGTGTATATTTTTACTAAACAGTGCAATCGTGTTTGATTTATTGTAGGAATGGGGGACTGAAAAGCGGGACGTATATCACCCCCAGTCGGAACACAGAACGTATCCTTGTTGTTTTCTCTGTATCTCAGCCCTTGTCAACGCTAACTCACCCCGCTGCAAGGCTCCGGTCCCTTTAAGTCGCGCATTGAACTTACCTGAAACAAAGAAACAAGAACGTTAGGACACTATAGTCAAGTTAGTGTTAGTTATTGAGGAAACAAGCTATGAAAGGGAGTCACGATATAAGTTCCTTGTGTGGGAGTTGGTCTAGTTCTACATAAACGATGGCGAATACCTTTCTTCGTAACAGCGTTCTATTATGAACTAGTAACAATAATACGGTAGAGCAGAGCACCGTGAAAATGCTTTTATATAACTTCATTGAATTTCGTTTTTAATTCCATAATAATTATTTCCGTACACATTGAATTTAGTTTATAGTGATTTCCCCTCGCATGTAATACACGGATGTGTACCGGTTGATATGATCTTTCTTAATCAAGACTAGAGTTCACGAGAGTCAAAACAATGTGATACCATTGAGTTTATAATCTATAGTTAGGGATTATAGTGACATAAAATTATACTGGTAAATAGAAATTGTGTATGGTACCATGATGCAGTCGCTCTGATTTAAAAAATTGCACACACGTTTCAAAAATATATAACTATAAATTTATCTTGAAAGATTTTGTAATTGACGACTTGCGATGGGAGGAGCTTATTTTAGTTTCCCGCGCGCTCCAGAGATGGCGCGCGAGAAGTGAGGAAACATTCTTGAGAAAACGATGGATCCCATGCTATTGTTACGGGAGCACGCTTAGGGAAAATGTTTAAATTTGTTTAAAAATTTCGAGATGAGTGTAGTTTTAAAGTATTTTAGTCACGAAGGAAGCCAGAGGCTACTCAAAGAAAGTTACAGCTTGTTTGTACCTTCCTTTTTGAAAGAGTTTTGGACCGCTGAAAATCAGGTGGCAGGCACTGTTCTTGTCAAGGCTAGAAGTGTACCTACGTGTTTTTAATTAGTAAATTTAGTTATATTAATGATGCACTCATATGTCTGCTATTATGCACGGTTTACTGTTTAATATTTCTAGTTTGTAAAACATTAGAATTCATGATTTAAAGATAATAATGCAGACATATATTACCGCCACTATAATGCACGCCTACTTGGGGCCTAGATGACAGGTAGGGCCTCTACCTGTCACCTGTCTTTGAAACTAGGGCTTTGGCTGGATTTAGCCTAGCGTAGGCCTACATTTTCCTAGCCTCTAGTCTAGGCCTAGCCCTGCCTATGCGTGCAGGCTATTTATGTAACTATTAACTTTCATGAATTAATTAATTAACTGTAAAGATTAACTCTGATCCTCGGTGCTTTCAGCTTTCTTGGGGAAGTAAAACTTAACACACTTGGGATTGCATCCTTCTTGAGGCAATTTTTACTGCCGTTTACAGCTTCCCTCAAGTCTGTTGGGATGAAATGACTAGAACACACTGTCACTGTTGACGAAACGGCTTGGTTCCTTCTGCTGTCGCGGCGTATTTTAATTTCCCATATCTTTCTTAGCTTCGCATCTTTGAGAAACAAATGAAATGATATGCCAGGTACTGTAGCATTATTTTTGCATCTAGGAACACAACAATAACGCGGCATTGCTCATTCGCTATGGAAATCTACGCTCAAACTACCCAAAGTTCCCATATGTTCCATGCAAAACGGCTGCAATGTTTACTCACATACGCAGCCATGTTGGGGGCGGGTTGAACGCGTCACGTGAGCGTGACGTAGGTGGGAGGGAACATCCGAAGTCGTCAATTGCTTACATGTATATAAGTTCGTGCCTCCGTGAGTCTTGATTTCTTCAAGTAAGTATCTTTGATCTTTACCAGCATGCACGATATATGCTGTAACGTATATATGTGGTCACGACATTAAAAGTAAAAACACATATTATAGAGGTGTATGTCTATTGTTGTTAAAGATCTCCCAGTTTGATTCCTTGTAATCATTCTATCAACAATGCTGTTTAGTATAAGAAATAATAAAGGCAATAATACCTATTTATACAATTCCGCGATTGTTTTGGAAATAAATCAATGAATTACAAATTAATATATTTCTGAAACGTTCAATGCTACCAAAGTTCGGTAATTTACCATTTGATGTCATTGTCAGGTATGTTTGGTCCCTCGTTATGCGCCGCAGTTAAAATTGTTTAATTAAAATACTTTAAAATTGTCGTAAACTTAACTATGTTATCCCTGGGAGAATGTAGTGCTTTTTCTTATAAACGTTTCTCTGTCCCAATAACTGTTTCAATTTTTCAAATGAGCATATTTAAGTGGGTGAAAGACATGTTGCAACAACACAATCAAAACGTTAAATCAGTTAATTTGAAAAACGGACACGTTTATTGGAACAAAGAGTCCACCGCGAGAAATAACTCTAAATTCTCTAGACTCTGACATATTTTGGATTACTCTTTTTTCAATTTTAAAGCACTTTAACCGACCAAAATCGTTGATTGCGCTGGGTAGATCTACTTCCTAAAATGGACGACTGTAAATCCCCAAGTGTCACAACCACACATTGTTACGCCTGTACGGCTGAGAAGTATCACAGACATGATATAAGACAGAGTCCATCCATCCACTACCACTCGCCCTTACATAACTCATAGTTCTACCCAGCTGGATCGCACTGGCTTTCAACACAATAACAATGTCCTTCCGTGTTATGTGCGCTAAGATGTTATCGTGGACCTACTTCACACCTTGTAACTATCCACACGTAACAATCACTATAGAAGTACGCACTTTATTATAATCGCCTATATTAGATGGGCGAACGCGTGATGTATAACAATGGATACTCGACAACAAGGCAATGGTTTCCTGTGGGTCTTTGCTGGGCTGCCTAGTTCAAACCCTGGCTTGGGTTCTTTCATAAACTATCATCTCAATGAGCATCATCAGATGCAAACATCAGCATCTTAGATAAGATTAGATCATTTCCCTGTTGTGTAAACTGCGATACAGTAAAACTTCTTTACAACGAACTCTTGGGGGCCAGATTATTATTTTGTTATAAAGAGCATTTCTATATAAAGATGATACCTTTATTTACATGCATAAGAACCTTCTGGAACCTCAAAAACAGTTTTTTTATATAGATTATTTTGTTTTAAAGACGTTTATTATAAAAAAGTTTAACTATTATGTTCATTATTTGTACTGCACAGAGTTAAAAGAAACTCTGGTTGACGATATCTGGAATAGCGAGAGAGAATTCGCTGTCGTTTTACCAAACAAAGTGTAAAACAAGAAGAGTATTTCAAGCTGTGCTATCGTAACCTCCCCGCTGTCGTCTCATCCTCTTGCTATGCAACCAACGACATTCCTGACCCCTCAGCATCCGACCACTCCAGCCCCAGACTGCTGAGTCACCGGGGTTCGAGGCCAGGGGCCCTGCTCTCGAAACTGACGTTCTAAACCATAGCGTAAGTGTTATGTGGTTTGAACAAAGCGGTGGTCTTGAATATTTATCCTGGGCTTATGATATAAACTTGGTTCGCTGCCGTTCCCGGTTATAATGGACCAATCAAAATCGAGTACCATGCACTCATTCCAGCAGCATCTAGTCGAATTGAGAACGTTACAAAGTTTCAAACAACGGAATTTCTTTTCACAGGTAAAAGAAGTCGTTGTGTAAAGTCTAAAAATAAGCGGTTTGGTTTCAAGGGTTGCTTTTTCCGGGACAAAAACGTTTCGATTCAGGCAGGGCTTACGCGTTAAGCCCCACAAGAACACCTTCAACCACACACGTGACTTTCACCTACGCACACATGCGTGAGAGTGCACTACGCCCCACGCACATGCGTGTCACCGTATCTTGGATCGCACAGATAACGAAATGGAACATGAAATGTAATGTGACACTTGATACGGATGTGGACAATATAACGCTCGTTGCGGGGCCGGCCGGGCCTGATGCTCGTGACGGGGCCGGGTCGCCCACACGACACTCTGCAGATGTCTGGTTATGTACCTGACGGGCTATGCAAATAATGCCCTCCTATCGCTGCAGCCGGCGTTCAGAGCAAAACCGTGGTAAAACGCTCAAAGCTCATAGAAGGCAAATAATTTTTCGTATGACTACCCGTTATAGGGTGCACACCAGCTTTACCTGATGTGCCCCTCTTCAGGTGACTAACTAGGTTATTTAGGTGTTTGGATAGCTAGGAAGGAATGTCCAAGGGCCCCAGCATTCGCCTTTACGACTGAGGAAAACCTCGGAAAAAACCTTCAGTCAGGACTGCCGGTGGCCGGCATCGAACCGGCGACCTCCCGAATTAGAGTCTCGCGTCTTACCGCTGAGCCACCTCTATCGGCATAGAAGGCAAAGCTTCTTGATCGGTATATAGTATATACCTAGCTCAATGTCTTCTTTGATTAACAATTTCTAATTTTTCGTAGGAATAACCGTTATAGGGTGCACACCAGCTTTACCTGACGTGCCTCTCTTCAGGTGACTAAAATTTAACTAAGTTATAAGGGTGTTTGGATACCTGGGAAGGAACGTCCGAGGGCTATTAGTAGGACTCAATCCCAGCATTCGCTTTTACGACTGAGGAAAACCTCGGAAAAAACCTTCATTCACGACTGCGGGATCGAACCGGCGACCTCCCGAATTAGAGTCTCGCGTCTTACCGCTGAGCCACCTCTATCGCTTTGATTCGACGGAGTCAACAGCTTCGATCATATGACGTCTTCCGAATCGGATCTATTATACATTGCGGGGGTCGTCATAAGGGATGCCCAGCGAGAGAGGGCAGGGCCAAGTGGGTGGAGAAAACTTTGGCTTCGTTATACGTTGGTTTGGGACAACGAAAGATATGGCAGTTGCACATAACCTCTATGGTATTAACGGTAAAACACGGTTTTAAAGTCACGTTTTTTTTTTTTTTACACAGTATTCGGGCTACATAATCTGGGCGAGGCAGTGCACACTACACAAACACGAGCAGTGTGCATATACATAGTGAAAGCAAACGATTAGTGATCTTTGGTGAAAGCATTATAATATTTGATTTATCACTTTTACGCTAACGTTGTTGACACTTGTATAGGCTATGCAAGCAGGGTACAATTTTTTTGTAAAAGATGTAGGTTGGCAAATAAATGGCGACCTAGTATTGCGACATATTCCGTCGTCCAGTTGTGCAATGTTGTTATTAAACAGGGGCGTGACTCTGTCCATAACAATCTTAGTTGAAATAGCTGCCGCGTCATCACCACAAGGACAATCGCGACGACGTTGGTTCAATGGTGTCATACGAACGGCCTTCCGGTCTACTGTAAGTTCGGATAGATACATGCAAGAGTTCAAGATACGAAAAAAACGCATGTTTATGTTGCCTTGGATGAATTTCTGGGGAATGTTCCAATTTTAGATATGAGATGCAGAAATTTAAAAACCAATTCCGACTGGGAATTGAACCCAGGTCTCCCACTGCGCCTTGATCGGGACTGGCATATTGCAACCGGGGAAGTGTTCGAATCCCAGTCAAGATTGTTTTTTTAATTTCTGTTTTTTACAACAAATCTACCCACCAAAGGGTTTCTCCAATTAATATCCATTTGAATTTAACATATTTGATTGTTTTCAATTGGTAAGTTTATCCCATTTTGAAATTACTACTTGGCAAAAGACAGAAAACATTCCCTGAGACGCGGCAAGCATTATAATGATTTAGTGAAAACCAGAAATAAAAAACCGCAACCCCGACTGGGAATCGCACCTCCTAGCCGGAGACCCAGGTTCGGTCCCAGTGTCCCAAGACGTCGGTAAGTGAAGCAACAACCTCTCCTCGGCCGCAGATCTTTGTTCGTCACGGCCGAGTCGGTACCGATGACGTCATGAATACGGTGTGTGTGTTTTATTGTGATGTGATCACGGCATTCCTCGCCGATGATTCGGTCGTGGTGCGCAGGCGCAGGCGGGCATTACTGAGGAATGTACGCAATCATTGCTCGGGCGGCCACCTTTACTCCTTACTTTACTCCTTCAAACAGACCGCTCTGTCCCGGTGTCCCCACGACTGTTCACGGGGACACTGTTTTCACCCGTTTTTTTTTTGTAAATGTACCGATTCATAACTGTGAATCGCAATAAATAAACTAATATTCAAATTAGAATCTAATAAGTAACAATTCACCCAAAATAAATCTTTCTTGTTTGCTCAGATCGTTAAAAATAATGTATTTTAAGTATAAAACAACCTTATTGAGTTGCCACAAACCCAGTAAGCTGACTATTACAAGTGTATCTATACAGGTATTCAAAAACTGTCCTTTATCCATCAAATACATATTTGTGAGCAGGCCGCACCTCCAATCTCAAAATGTCTTACTATACGAAAACTGCCAATTGAAAAATAGTAACATTTTGAAATAGAAACTCAAGAAAGAAATAATAAATAATGTACTTTCTTCAGTGGCCCGGATGCAGAGAGGTTCTCTAGTTAGAGGATCCCTAGGGGCGCATTGAGATTGTTTTATTGCAAGATATTACCCAGAAATAAAACAAACTCCTTGACAAGGGATCCCTCAACTAGGGGACATCTGTGCATCCACAATGCCAGGCAGTCTTATGAATGACTAAGGACCTAAAGACCAAAGAGTGGGGCCGTTCACCCCCCTTGGCCCGGGCCCAACCACACGCGTGCGCCCACATCCTACAACCTTTGGAGTTTACCAACTAACGGTCCTACTTCCTGTTAGCTTTGCCCCATGAATGAACGAATGAATGCAGACAGTCACAGCTCACAGCTGCTGCCGTCGGCTTCTTATGTTGCTTGCGCCTGCCGGCCATATTGCGTGGCCACACTTCATCACCTCCCATAGTGCTGTGCACAAGACAGGGTGTCAGGCAAAGAAACAGCCCTCTCCCTCTACTTTCTTAGACCCAAGAGCGCAATTACGTATTTAAAAAACGCTTTATTTTAATTTTAGCAGCTTTTTATAATCATTATATAATATATATGACAGAAAAACATAAAACACAAGACCCTATACTGGACCCTACCCTGCGGTTGGCACTAAACACGAAACCACAAACACTACCCTCATTCCAATAGGTAAGTTGCAACAATTGTGTCTGGCACAATAATGGAAAAGACAATTTTTTAATTGGTCTAGGAGAACCCTTAGATAGAATGAATCAATAACAACAAGGCACAACAATAAAAACTTATTTTCAAATGTTAAGTCGAGGTGCATTTTCCACTGTTGTGCATTGTTGTGATTGAAGATTTAGAAGGCCGTGATTACTTCTATCTAAGGGTCCTAGATCAATTCTGAAACTGGTCTGGAATGAGGGGTGATGATACGCGAGACTTCTCTATAACCCTCGCTACATGGACACGCCGCTAGTGATGTACTCCCCTCATCGCGGCCTCCCGACACAGTCATAATACTCAGGCAATAAATTGTTGCGACGACCGATAAAACAGATCGATTGTTGTTACTTTCCTAATGGTACCGACCGCAGTCGTGACTAAAGGTACGAGGGGGAGGGGGGGGGGGGGGGGCGTTGTCACGGTAACAGCCAGCCAGCAAGCAACAGCTGACCTTATTTACTGCGTCAGGAAGGAATAAAGAAGGCAAATGTCCTTCGCGAGCAGCAAAAAGCCTTTCCAATCGCAACAACGAACGAAGCCGCTTGCAGTCCAGATCACAAAGCCTGTGTGAATATGTAAGCCAGCCAGCCCAGATCACAAAGCCTGTGTGCTGTGTTTAGCACGGGCGTAGTCGCCCACATCTACATCTACACCTCACAGATCAACCAGTGAGTGGCAGCGTAACTTTAGTAAACAACGTACTCGACAGCTTAGGTCATGTCTTCCATTATACATCGCGGGGGTCGTTATTAGGGGAGTCCAGCAAGGGAGGGCAGGACCAAATGAGAGGAGGAATGGGGGGTATGTCTCCTTTTGTCGCCTCTTACGACTGGCAGAGTCACCCTGAGCATATTCTACCCCGGGTCAAAACACTAACATTCCCCCCCTCCCCCCCCCCCCCCCCCCACCGGACTGACTGTAATTCCTTCGTCAGGCGCCGAAACTAACATGATGCAAGCTTATTATCTATACTCCCGTTAGCAATGATTAAAATTGATTGGGGGGGATGAGGAAAATGCCCCCTAAAGTTATAAAGGTTTCCAGACAGTAAATGGAAAGTTTATTATTTATTGCATTCCAGAATTTAACGGATAACTTATCCCACTCAGCCAACAGTAATCCAAGTATTCAAATATATTTTTTCTTACACGTATCAGGACAATCTCTATGGGATATTTGGATTTCCCCCCATTTACGAAGTAACACCAATCCCGTTAGTGTCCCTTTTACGTCCCAACCAATCCCATTAGTGTCCCTTTTACGTCACGGCGAGGTAATTCGGGATACTTGTGAGGTCTGGAGCGCAGCTTTAGTATTCAGGGCAATGAGGTAACTTTAGTATTTACTCGTGGCTTTACATTTCATCATCTTAGGTTCTGCAACTACAGCAAGAATTGCATCTCCATAGAAGCTTCATTGCATCGCTTCGTTTCGCTCGCATCTCCGTAAAATCAGTAACAACGAACAAGAAGTGAGGGTGTACAAAACAGGTAAATGTAACAATGAACAAGTAGTAAGGGTGTACAAAACAGGTATAGGTCTCTCACAGCAAGAAGTAAGATAGTACCAGGACCACCCACATTTAGTTTTCAACTTAACAAGCGCGAATCACTGACGTTTTGTCCCGATTATCTAGTACAATTTGGTTGCGGTAAGTTTTTTTACGGTAACACACAAGAAAACATGCAAGCAGGTTTCCGTCAAAAAAGTTAACGCTACCAAATTGTACCAGATAATCGGGGAAAACGTTAGTGATTCGCACTCCTTGTTAAGTTGAAAACTAATTGTGGGCGGTCCTGACTCCCCTGACACTATCTTACTTCTTGGTGTGAGAGACCTTTAAATGTGTGTGTGTATGCTACTTTGTGTTACCTATACTGACTGTTTACTTGGATTGATCGTATTGAGAACAGAAACATGAAGGAAAGCTTATCAGACTTGGCAACGAAGAAGATAAATGAATTGCACGATGAAAGCATTCACCCATTTGTCTCAAATACTCTTGTATACAACAAATGGAAGACATTATTGATGTCAATACTATAATACGGCGCAATCACGCAACGGTCACCACATCAAGCCATGTAAATCTGTCTACCTACAGTAGGATGCAAGCACACAAGACCTGCGGTCTGGAACTCATGTCACAAGTAATCTAGGATTACTTGCCGCGACCCCAGGAGGACATAAAAGGGATACCAATTGGATATATTTTGCTTCGGAAATGGAGGGCACGTCCAATAAAATTGAACTATTACATGCTGGAACATATTGTAAGAAGTAATACAGTATGACTAGAGATACGTTATTTTAGCGTTTAAGATTTTAGCTGCTAAATTGGTCATTTATTTTTATTAGTTTTATTCTTGAAAATGCTACAAAATGCTAATTTTACAAAAAATGATGTTTTCCCATTCCTATTAAGATTTAGTAAAGAACTGCATTTTAACCCCTACAGAAGTTAAAAGTTACAACTGAATTGATTTTATCTAGTACCTGCACATAATTGTTCATTAGAAGTGCAAGGAAACCCCCTGATATACAAGGTTTTGACGGAAAGAAAAATATAAATGCTACAAATTGCTAAATTTAAAATAATTAATGCTAAATTTAGAGAAAATTTATTCTAAAAAGACGTATCGCTAAGTATGACTATTGGAACGCTTGGATCTATGTTGGCCAAGTGAGATTAGTAATCCGATGAATTCCGGAACGCAGCTGTGATCTCGATGGACCGGATAATAAGTAAAGTAGGGCCCGATTAATAGTCCAGCTGCAGAGGGTGCCCGTTACACTTGCAGGGCTGCCAACTCAAGAAATGCGATGAGAAAGGTGGTTTGATTTGCATGCGATCAGTTGGCACTCCCTACAGTACACCGTCACGAAGACGGAGATTGCCGGAGATACCCGAAGACACCGAAGACACCGCAAGTGCATCGCGGTAACAATTAAGAGGACGCGGGCATGCAGACCTTCAGAAGAACCGTTGCCAAAGTTGCAGTTTTTGAAATAATCATTTTTTTTTTTTGCGTTATGTTACTAAATAAATTATAAATATACCTGATGATACCGATTTTCGATTAAAATTTTTTTCAACTTAGTGATGGGTGGTCGCACTTATAGAACCGCGCAAAATCAATTATTCTAATAAAATGATACACACACAAAAATGTAAAAAGTAGTGACTTCGTAAGAACGAAGGCGCGTTGTCGTCATCTGGTGAACGAGGTGTCCCCAAGCCAAACACACGGGTCAAGACGTGACTGATAAGACAATAACCAACATCACAGTTCACAGCGGTTCTGTGTTTCGTTGGTAACGTCGTTGAACAACAAATAATTAGGAATGTCAACGATAATCGCACATCGATAAATATCGATAATATCGTGTATCGATACTATCGCGATATGGCTAGCCATATCGCGATAATCGTACGATATTAAATTCTGTGCGATATCCCGAGAATCGCGGCGACTTGATTTCATATTTGTATCTGGCGCAAAAAAGTAGTTAAGTATTTAAGTAAGCAGTTAGTTGAAAAGTAGTACTATTAGTGCTTATTTCATAATATCGCGGCGATAGATCGCGATAAAAATTGAAAATGCAATATCGAGACGATATTTTTTGCGCCGATATTATTATCGCGATATATCGCGATATTTTTATTATTGTTGCGATTATCGATATGGAATTTCATATCGTTTGACATTCCTACAAATAATCAAACCAACTGACCCCTGGTCGCTATGTTGATGCAATGTTTATAAACAGACAAGGCGCCAAAGAACACAGTCGAGTGGACAGTGGTCAGCAATGTCGTCTAGACAACATGTGTGACCATATTGTCCGAGGTAACCCGACCACACTACACTGTAATCTAGGTCAGTGCGCTGGGTTGCGTCAAGAGACATGTGGACCTCACAGTGACGTCAGGAACCGTCGTCAATAGACCTTCTTCAGAATTGATCTAGACCCTTAGATAGAGCTAATCACGGTCATCTTCAATGACAACAATGCACCTTAACATAACATGTGAAAACTAGTTGTTATCGTTGAACATTGTTGTCATTGATCTATCAAGGATCTTTAGATAAAAGTAATCACGGCCCTCTTGATCACTTCTGAAAAACATCCAAAAAAGAATATTAATAAATGATAAAGATTGCATAGCGAGGCTTTCAGGGGTATCGTATGGTATCGAGGACTTGTCCACAATTCAGGAACGATATAGGACTAGGACACAGAACGTCCTGTTGCATCTTAACAGGCCGAGCCGCTACCGGGAACAAGGCCGGATTGTTGCCGTAGACCTAAACGCGTCATCGCCAAGGAGGTTAGAAAGAACAACGAACCTCTTTGGTCACCACTCATAATCACACAACGAACGTTCCGACGGGCTTCATGAAAGCACCTCAGTATTCTACCACGTTCTGCAACACGCCTTGCACAGCGCTGTACACCGTGCAGCAACTGTGCCGATACCTTGCACAGCACTGTACATCTTGCACAGCACTGTACACTTTGCACAGCACTGTACACGGTGCAAACTGCACTCGAGGCGTTCTTGGTAGGGAACACTGACTGAGCGCAGGTGTCTGGTACGAAACAGATAACAGGCCCAAGTTCTAAGATGACAACAAGTATATTAGCATGTGAGTGTCACAGCATGGCTACGGTGAAACAATACAAAACAACTAGAGAGTCGTCGTCTATCCGCTCACATTCTTCGCCAGGGTGACTCGGCCAGTCGTACAAGGCGACAAAAGAAGTCCCTGTCCCTTTCTACCTCCCACTTGGCCCTGTCCTCCCTTGCTGGACTCCCCTTATGACAACCCCCGGGTAGATTTGATTCGGAAAACGATAATCAAAGTTGTCGAGTACGTCGCTAAACACAACATAATTATCGAGAGTTGTAAACGTGCGGAAGGAATGTCCGAGGCCAATCGCACAGGGCTCAATCCCAGCACTACTCCTTGTTGTAACTGAGAAAACCTCAATTTATCAGGATTACCGGTAGCCGGAATCGAACCGGCGCCCTCCCGATTTGCGTTTGCAACTCGAAAACTTAGTCATATGACGTTTTCCGAATCAGATCCATTAAACATCGCGGGGGTCGTCGTCATAAGGGGAGTCCAGCAAGGGAGGGCAGGGTCAAGTGGGAGGAGGAACCGTGGGGGGGGGGGTAAGGGACAGGGTTTCCTTTTATCGCCTCTTACGACTGGCAGAGTCACCCTGGGCCCAGACGGGCAGGCGCCCTCCCGAAATGGGGCGCGACCGCGCGAGCCACCTCCTATAGTTGTCCCAAGACTACCTTACACATGCTTTCGTCACAGGCAACTGGTTCGTAGCCAATCAGCGATCGGTATTGGCGCTGGTGTGTCTCAGGCGGTTCGCCGGTTGGCTACGACTGCCCCGGATGTGACGAACGCAGGTGTAAAGTAATCTTGGGTCCACTATACAGGGTATTCTATGAAAGTAGTGAGTGTATGAGTGAGGGGACAGTCACGCTCATAGGGGAGGTAATGGTATTGTCACGCTCCGGTATCCCAGCGTCGAGCGTGTCAACTACCCCCCCCTTACACCGCGCGATAACACACCGCCAAGTACTTCCTCCACTCCCACTCCCACTCCCAGCCGACCTGTGTCTTCTCTGCAGTCACTTCCGTTGTGGGCCTAACGCAGACAATGGACTTACAAGCCGCTTCCCGGTACAAATACAAGCGAGCCTATCTTGCTTTACGGCTAACATGACCGCCCATTAACCCATCGTGAATAGTTCTAAACATAGAAGCCGATAGTAGACGGGAAGTACTTGAAGAAGGTATAAGGGAACCATGTTTAAATACAGTTGGATCCGCCCGCCTCTTATATAAAGTACCATACAAGATATCAATGAGCACGAAAAGGAAGTCAAGTTGATTGTAATGTACCGTTTACTTCAGGTCAAACACACGTGCAACAATAGTTTGGTTACTATCTGTGGTGAAGGCAATGATGACCAATGTTTTCTACATAATGCAACGGAAGGTTGAGGAATTGAATGTTCACATCCTTTGGTCGTACTCATTTGGGCTAATTGGTATTGTGAAAATATTTACACTGACTTATATACACGGGTACAAAAGAACGACTAAGTACTGACACTGACTTACAATAGTGTAAAGTGTAGGACAGGCGAATGAAGCTTTAGTCTTCTACATAATACAGCGGAAAGTACGCATCCTTTTAAACAACATTTAAACCTAACATTTTGCCTCTTGTGGGCCCAGTGGTGTATTCCTAAAATATTAACTGGCCTAGGTAGGCGGTCGAATTTACTTGTGGACAGGTGGGGGTGGAAGGGCGATGGTTTTTGGCTGGACAAAGATTTTACAGAAATTAAACCTGAGTACATGAAGACGTTGAGGTAACATATATTTTCTCAATTACAGATATTGTGAATACATGGGTTCTTGAAATTTAAACAACAGTACTGTGAAAAAGCGCCTAGGCTAGCCTAGCCTCCAAATAAAAGTGCCTAGGCGGCGCCTAGGCTCGAATACACCACTGTGAGGGGCTAGATATAGATATATCAATGTTACAGATAGTATTCAAGGAACACTGCAACACGTATAGGGAGACGGGAAACTGCAGTAAACGGATGTAAACGGGGCCCACACTTGTACACGTGTGCTAACAGGTGGCCCACCTGTCAGACTCGTAAATCGCGACTAATTTGGTAAAACAGTTGATCACGTGACCTTGAACCCTGGCCGCCATGTTTGGACCGGGAACAATGGTGGGTGGGCGTGGCCAGACAACAAGACGCGCTATATGCAGGTCGGTCTTGGTCTTACCTCAAACCACACACACGGCGATGGTTCAAAATACTATGGTTCTCCTATCGCTGCGAGATCCTTCTTCTTTGCGTTTTATGTCATCCTGGGGACACCACCAGGTGAAATATTGAAGCCTCCCCCCCCCCCCCCCCCCCCAGCCCACATTTTAGCACTGACTCCCAAAACGTTACCAGAGTTAGTGCTGAGTTAGTGCTGATAAGAGCCGTTGGAATTAGAGTGTTTGCTAGTCAAATACTGTAGTTATTACTTAATTTAAAAAAACTGTGGGATGGGGGCTAACTTTGCGCTTTCGAATGTTAGCAATAACTCCCAAAACCTTACCAGAGTTAGTGCTGTTAGTGCTAATAAATACCGTTGGAATTAGAGTTTGTGTTACTCAAATACTGTAGTTATTACTAAATTTAAAAAAACTGTGGTATGGGGGCTAACTTCGCGCAGCCCCCCCCCCCCCCTCCCCCCGCCCCCCGAATAACTCCCAAAACGTCAGTAAGTTACTATAACTCTTGGTTGTGTGTTGCACGTGTTTGAAACAGGGTACATGATTAGCGAGCTTCTACTTACAACTTTACAATTACAACTAGTCTACAAATTGTACAATTACAGGATTGAATTGCATAATACGCAGTTTAACAACCGTCTCGGCATCAGTAAAGACACAACTTGGTGAATACACGCGTGTTGCAAATCACGCAACAAACAACTTGAATAAACCCTCTCTTCTTCGTGATTACAGTGTTTGGGTACAATAGTGAGTTATTCATGTACAACCGCTCGAAACGTCAGAAAACAGGAACGACTCCGACGCTCCTGGCGAGAGTTCGTTGTATTAGTCGTTATTCGCTTTGTTCGCTACTCGATCGAAAGGGTGAATCATGCCAACCCATCCATCCAGCATGTAAGTGGTTCGGTCACGCAACGAGTGGTGCGTGCGATCGCCACCAGACAGAGTTACTCGGGACGTGGAAAACAGATCGAATTGATGATCAGGAATCACAAACAAAGCTGTATTCCCTCGGGGCTCAAGAGAACAGGCTGATGAATTCCCGGGAGTGGAAGAAATCAGGAACCAGGAGCGTCGCATCAGTTGGTTTCATTTGATTTTTTGGTGTGTAACGACGTACTCAAAAGTCATATGACGTCATTGTACATCGTGGTGGTCGTCATAAGTTTTGATCACATCAACTGTATACTCTTAAGATGCCACCCAAGCTTTCGCTTATCTGCATCTGTCTTTCTCTTCTTGACGACATCCATACTTGTACTCTGTATGAATAAATCAATCGGAATAATAAATTATTACTTCCTACTTTTGTTTGTCTCTTTTCTTTTTGTATCTGTCAACTGAGCCAGGATCCTTCCTTCCTTGATCCTTGTGTTTGTTGGGAATTATCTTTCTCCTCTTTTCTTTGTTCCCGCTGTTTCTTCTTCCGTCTATCTGTCTCTTGCCTTCTTCCTTTTATTGTCTCTTGTCTTTCTTCCTCCTCTTCTTCCGTCGTTGATCCTTCCATTCTTCTATTCGCCAGTTATATTCTTGTACTTCTTCTTCTGATACCCGTTTGTTCCTTATTTCTCCAGTATTGTTTTCTGTGTTCTGTATATCTGCCCTCTTCTTCGTTGCGTCCAGTAGGTCTTCAAAGGCGAGTCCGCCTGTCCTCCTCTTCCAGGCTTCTCTTGTGAGGACTTCGACGTTGTGCTGTGTCTTCTCGTTAGACAGATACAGCTCTAGGTTCCCGTGTGTTCTTGCCTGTCTGTCTTGTGAGTTCAACTCCCTGATTCTCCATTCTGATGTCTAAATATTCTTCACATTCTGTCAGAATGTGCCAGATGTCTGAATATACTCTTCACATTCTATCAGTATGTGCCAGATGTCTTCGTATTCTCCACATCTGCAGAGATCTGCAGGTTCTAGACCGAACCTCTTTAGGTTCGCTCTGATGGGTTCACGTCCGGTTAGGCAATACGTAGCTTCTAGTCCCCGGGTCGAACCATTCCCATTCTTGTCTTTCCTCGACCAGTTGTCGGGTGTTTTGTCCCTTATCTGCTCCACCCCAGCGTTCTTACCATTTTAGATTGAACTCTCCCATTACTCTTGCGGCTTCACTTCTTAGAAATCTTCGTCTGTTCATCCCTCTGCTCTGAGGTCGGTAGTTCTGTTGTCTATATTCGTAATTCTTGTAATTTTCTCTCTTTTTATGTAGGTAGAACTTGAGTCCAATTGCCATGGTTGTCAGTTTTAGTGACATTTAGTGACAAAAGCTTGTGTCGAAGCAGTGCGGCATATCCCCCCCCCCCCCCCTCGTGATCTGGATCAGGAGGAACCTCTGGATGCTGTTTACAAGGGGAGTCCAGCAAGGGGCAGTGTGGGGAAAGGGACACTGTCTCCTATTGTCGCCTCTTACGACTAACAGAGTCACCCTGGGCCAATTCTACCAACCAACTTCTGACTATCCCATAGTGCTTTAGTGTCGGCGTTAGTGCTCCGACCGAGCGATCTAGTGTCTATAAAGGATCAAGGACGGGCCGGCTGGTATGGCTGGCATTGTGTCGGGTCTGTATAGCGGTACATCTGCGCGTCCGTCCTTCTAAGGTTAGATCTGCAGTTACCTCACCTAGATAGATCTGATTCATCGTCTGCGCTCCGTCCGTAACCGGCAACGAGACAACAAGAAACAAGCGACATTGTTGGCGTCGCGACGGTCACCATGTCAGCAGGTCGTGTCAAGCCGGCGACATTGTTGGCTGACTTTTTAGACACTTTTTATTTAATTTAAATCCAAATAAGTTACAATTCTAGAAAACTAATCTTAATTTAGTTGGTGGACATTGCATGTTGACATTGACGTCAGCTCTGAGAGCGCAGCCTCCTTCATTAGGGGTGCGTGGGTGGTTTGGAGATCCGCTCTCGCTACAGAGAGGTGTGATCGGTTTTCACTGCCTTCTACAGTAAACATTGTCGTGCGGTGGCTTTCCACTGTCTTCTATAGTATGATAAACATCGTCTTGTGGTCGCTTTCCACTGCCTTCTACAATAAACATCGTCGTGTGGTGGCTTTCCACTGTCTTCTATAGTATGATAAACATCGTCTTGTGGTCGCTTCCCACTGCCTTCTACGATAAACATCGTCGTGTGGTGGCTTTCCACTGTCTTCTATAGTATGATAAACATCGTCTTGTGGTCGCTTCCCACTGCCTTCTACGATAAACATCGTCGTGTGGTGGCTTTCCACTGTCTTCTATAGTATGATAAACATCGTCTTGTGGTCGCTTCCCACTGCCTTCTACGATAAACATCGTCGTGTGATGGCTTCCCACTGCCTTCTACGATAAACATCGTCGTGTGGTGGCTTTCCACTGTCTTCTATAGTATGATAAACATCGTTTTGTGGTCGCTTCCCACTGCCTTCTACGAGAAACATCGTCGTGTGGTGGCTTTTCACTGTCTTCTATAGTATGATAAACATCGTCTTGTGGTCGCTTTCCACTGCCTTCTACGATAAACATCGTCGTGTAATGGCTTTCCACTGCCTTCTACGATAAACACCGTCGTGTGGTGGCTTTCCACTGCCTTCTACAATAAACACCGTCGTGTGATGGCTTTCCACTGCCTTCTACAATAAACATTGTCGTGTGATGGCTTTCCACTGCCTTCTACAATAAACATTGTCGTGTGATGGCTTTCCACTGCCTTCTACGATAAACATCGTCGTGTGGTGGCTTTCCACTGCCTTCTACGATAAACATCGTCGTGTGATGGCTTTTCACTGCCTTCTACAATAAACATTGTCGTGTGATGGCTTTCCACTGCCTTCTACGATCGTCGTGTGGTGGCTTTCCACTGCTTTCTACGATAAACATCGTCGTGTGATGGCTTTCCACTGCCTTCTATACGATAAACATCGTCTTCTGGTCGCTTTCCACTACTTTTACAATAATAAACAAAACAGACGAAATTCGTTCCAATTTTTTCCCACTTAAGTTGGAAACGCGAAATATAATAATTACAGCACTCGAATGTTTTCAAAACGACCAAGGCCGGTCGAACCCTTGACCTCCAATTAGAGTAGACAACATCTTTCAAGTGTCGGGGTCCCCTAGTTCAGTTGCGCGCCGCCTGCCTTTCTTCTGACACAGATACACAACGAGTAAAAACAAAACGTGAGCTGATAGAAGAAAAAACACCGTCATGATTTCTCTCGTTTTAGTTGTATACTCTGTGTGCTGTGCAATACCCATCGTACAGGCAGTACAGAACGCCACACGATAATTGCAGCGCTCACTAAGACCCATGTAATTAAATATCGCATTACAATAATTGGTCGGATCTCTCCGGCCGGGAAGACTTGTGCCCAGCCGTGGTCGGTTCTATACAGATTCTCCGGGTAGGAATCCGGGCCACGTCTCGAAATTGTCCGTCCACACGACTTTCGACTGGTTTTCGAAAGCGCCCGTGCACTCTCAATAAGACCTTACAAACGAGTTAAGTACCTACTCATTACACTTAAGTACCGTTTAGTATCAGTAGCCTCGGTACGGAGTCATTACACACAAAAAAACGGGTATATCGTGTCAGAATCTCCACATTGCAAGGACGTCTACTATACTAGCCCCATATACTATCTACTGTCCCTTTCATGTGCACACTAATTCAAAGAAAGTCAACATATTTCTGGTATTTTTTCACACATTCGTAAATGCAGTCCCGCTAGGTCAAGCCTAAGTAATTACCCACGCAATTGAACATCCCAAACAAAATATATACTAGAGTTCAATCAGCCTTGAGAACCACAGTAGATGAATGAAGTCCGACTCTATTGTACCCGCTAAAAGCGGCCATATAAAGAAGGTTTACAGAAATCTCGAAAACATTTGCTTACGGAAGTCGAAGTGCGGTCAATTATAGACCAACTGAAATGTTACAATGGTGAGGGTAAATGTTTTCTAGATGCCGTTTGAGTGGGGTGGAAAGAGCATGAGCCGAGAGGGAACAACAGATCGAGGCTCCATCCATTCATCCACTTTGTTTCTCAACACTGATTCCACTGTATAGTAACTAGTAAGTAGTAATCTGACCTGTGGACTAGGCGAGTATTGATGTGTGTTTGTGAAAAAGGGAAACCAAGAGGTTATAGGCAGCTGAGATGTGGAATTACGGTCATGACCAGCCGGGCCGTTTAGTTTAGTTGAGGCACGAAGGAAGGAACACTAAACAATATAATTGTGGGGAAAGTGGAAGAGCAAATATCAGCGATACACCGATTGATTGGAAGGATAGTCCACGATATACGGATAAAGTGATAAGCTGAAGAGGAACAAATTGAAATCTTTGGTACGACGAAGTAATCCAATGACAACAATGAAAAATGTACCTTGACATTACATTTTGCTGTGCATTGTTGTCATTGAAGTTCTAGAGGACCGTGATTAAATCTATCTAAGGGTCCTAGATCAATTTTGACAGTGGTCTATTGACGAGGAATGCCGTCAGATAGACTAGGGCACTAGCAACACCGAAAGACAACAATGGAACAAATGAATTGAACTGATGGACAAACCATCAGCTGTCAAAATAATAAAATTGCAACCATAGAAATAAAAACAAGTGTAGCAATAGTAACTGCTCGCCATTTAAAACTTTTTATGATAGACAACGACTAAGTGAAAGTTTTGTATGTGTATTTGTTTGTTTTTTGTTTTGTTTTCCAAAATCAGACGAAATTATTTTTTGACAGCTTGTTGTTTGTCCATCGATTCAATTCATTTGTTTCATTGTTGTCTTTTGGTGTTGCTAGTGCCCTATACCTACAGCTTTCCAGGACGTGTACACGAAATAATGTCACTAATTGACAATGCTCATAATCGGAACTAACAAGTATACAACGTATATTGATTATAGATATTTCCAAATCAAGCTACACAGCGCCAAACTTTGGTTTGAAAACACGACTGGATGTAAACATCGATTATGGAGACAGGTTCTCCGACCAGCAGGAAGGGTAGATGCATACTTCCAAGAACAAGTGACCTACGACTACATTGCACTCAAAATAAATAAACAAATAACCAAATTTGAAAATCGCTCAAGTCAATAACTATATACCAATGCTTGTGGAACCAAAACTGCGGTAGTTGAAGGCAAATATGATTCGAAGCTGTTTGTAAGATGAGAGATGTTGAGTGCTTTGCGGAAGAAATCATTGATTGGCCTCTTAACAACAACATCCTTTGAGTTTACATTTTACCGCCGTCTATATCTTATTCGGTTATGCCTATAGTTGTGAGTTCGGCTCTCCGCCAATGGGAAGACGCCAGGTCAAAGTCGTGTCATCACTGTCGAGTGCGCTCATTGTCATTGTGTCAAGACAATGTGGCGCTAGCATTGTCATATAATCTATACTTCGCTTGTGCGCTACGAGTAGAGTGGCCATTGTGCATCCGTCCGGCGCGCTAAGTTCAATAGATAGAGATACTCTGCCAATGTTTACAATCAATGGGGCTTCTAGTCTTTTAACGAACGTCTTTTGTTGAAGTATCGACCCACCCACGTTGTCGCAGACTTTTGGGGCACGGGCCAAACTAACAAACAATGAGCCTAGGCGGGTTTAGGCGCCGCCTAGGCACTTTTATTTGGAGGCTAGGCTAGCCTAGGCGCTTTTTCACAGTACTGTTGTTTAAATTTCAAGAACCCATGTAGTATTGACGATATCTATAATTGAGAAAAAATATGTTACCTCAACGTCTTCATGTATTCAGGTTTAATTTCTGTAAAATCTTTTTCCGGCCACTTGAAACAATTGCCCACACAACCCTATCCCGTCCACACTTAAATTTTATATTTTAGGAATACACCACTGGTAACAAAGCACGTGGATTCGAACCATCATAAGCATGTTTGCATCTTTCAGGCAGATATGGTTTTAATATACTTGTCCCCTTCCGCTCTTCCGCGTTCCATTTTCCATTTGTTCCACGCGACAAACGCGAAGGGAAATACAATTTTGAAGAAGAAAATTAGCTGAGCTTCGTTTTAATTGATTACTTCAAGAACAGATACAAAATACGGTATTAAATTTTGACTAAATTTGACAATTTCAATAAGATGTGGGTTTTTACGATTGTATCCAAACACATATAGATATGCCTAAGTTAATTGTGCCTGATGATGACAGCAGAGCAGCTGTCGAAATATTGCGTGACGTGATGTTGAACAACATCGAAAAAATTTTAACTGTGTAAGTCCTACAGTGTTTTTTATTACATATATATAAGTTACTTGTCATATAGGTTTGCATAATGCTTAGCTATTTTAGCGACACGTATGGAGACCTCCCATACAGCAGCAACTCGGTCCCAGTACACCGTGGAACTAGCCTAGGTCCTACAGCTAAACATTTTATGGACTTAAAACGTTTTACTTGTTTTTTTCATCAAGACATCAGCACTTATTTATTTTATCATTATTTCCACATTATTGAGTGCGGTTGGTTGCGTTTACGCGTGCCTCGAGCGTTGTCGCTCCTAAATACGCCCTTGCGTGCGTGTCTCCTTTTGAAAGTGTTCCATTACATTATTTCGACAAAATGCAAAGTAGTTGGTATACTGGGCCCGAATCCACGATGTCCTCAGGTTGTTTGCTCAAACCCCGGGCATGGGCTTAGCCCAGCATCACCGTACATTGTTACAACCCACACATGACATCAGCCGTCTCAGTTGATGATTACCATTCCATACGATATGACAATCCAATCCATATATCAAATGTAATTTACCCTTCTACGAAAATGTATTAAATTTAATCAAAAACTTGCAAATTTTTACCAATTTTTTAAGTGATTTGATATAAATAAAAAAACGGGACAAATTCAAAATTTATATGTGAAGAATTCGTTGTGAAACAATATAAGCGTTAAATTGCACTTATATGCGTATATAAAAACCACGATAAAGTGTATTATTATACTAAATATTATTCGTGATTCGTACTCGGCCTAGCTAGGCTTAGGCCTAGCTAATTTAACGATGGTAAATCGGAGAAAACGTCTAAACCCAACCACTTGAGAAGAGTAATGGTTGTACATTATTAATGTGTGGACAGTCTGTATTGTTCAAATTAACCGCGCAATTCCCGTCTTTACGTGATTTAAATTTTAAAATGCCCCTAATGAATAGCAGAAACATTAGTTATAATGGGTTATGTGCTTTTAACTAGCTAATCTAATCAAAGAGTCATCCTACGGCGCAACAGATGTCGCGAGGGGCGGGTGATTCAAACAAAACGCGCCCTTACCTCGCAAAGGGTTGATCCTCGACGTCGTAGAACTCTTCGATCGGCGATTGACATATCAACGCCTCCATCTTCTCCGGAGACAACTCCAAATATCCAGGTGTAGACGACATTTTTATGCCCGGCGTTGTACCACTTTTCACCAACATGTTTTTACAGTTACTCTTATCACTTGTTTTAACACTTAAATTATTATTGATTACGTCACCGCCACTTGATGACAATCCACACAATTCTCGCATGTTTCAAACGAGCAATTCATTGGCTCTTGTGTTTTGTGTATCACTCACAACGCACCCCACACGAATATCAGTACCGATTAAGACGTACAGTACCTTTCATAAAACACGACAATAATGAAGATACGTTCAACGAATACAGTTGCTCTTCACATTAACTCACAGTAACGTTTTGCACAACAACTCGCTTAATACTTTGCACTTTTGTAAAAAAATATAAAAAATTAAGTAAAAATTATCTATTTCACAAGACTTGCAGATTAAACTGTCACTCAAGATTATTTTTTTCACACCCACACAGTATTTCGTAAAACCGAGGCTATCTATCTAGTAGTGATAACAGAGATAGTAGTCGCTATACGAAGCACACGCTTGTTATCTATCACTCACACCTTGCGAGATAACTGACAACAACCGGGCGTGGAGCTGGTTTTCACACACTACCACTCTCCACAACGTTACTCGAGCGAATGGCGGCGGTGTTTTGCCTCGCTAGATCACCGCCTTGTCGCACGGCCGCACGGAGCGCTAGTCGCGCGCCGTCGACCAATAGCGAGGCGAGTTCACTTCTTCTGGTATAAAGTAAAGTGTACTATCGGTGCGGACAATGTTGATGCACTTTCCGTGACCTCTTCCGTGCATGGAATGCGGCGGGGTCAGGCGCTGCGCCGATGCTGCAGTGAATTAGTGAACGCGTGTGCGGAGATTATTGTTGTGATGCAGTTGCGTGGGCGGCGGGGGGGGGCGAAGGAGGAAGTTATCGGAAGGGTTGGGCAGGGGTGTAGCGAGGGTGGAACCAGGGTGTTCGATCCCCCCCCCCGCAATAAAAAGGAACATAGAATGTATTGATAACTTTATGAATTTATTTATTTATTTAATGTCTATCCTATTCAGTTATAAAAACTGATTTACAAAGGAGGACCTTATTTACAAAGGAGGACCTTAATTAATTATGTACACTAATTGTATGTGTACTTAATTGTGTACACTACTTTTAGTAAACTTATCTGAGCTTGCATCTAATGGCTTCAACTGACACAAGCATATTATGTAGAATTTATTTATTTATTTAATGTCTATCCTATTCAGTTATAAAAACTGATTTACAAAGGAGGACCTTATTTACAAAGGAGGACCTTAATTAATTATGTACACTAATTGTATGTGTACTTAATTGTGTACACTACTTTTAGTAAACTTATCTGAGCTTGCATCTAATGGCTTCAAATTACACAAGCATTTTATTTATATAAGGGTTGCAATTCCCTGTTATTGTTGAGGAATACAAGAATACGAAGGGATGGAGAAGGAGAATCAAGAGGGAGACGAACGCAGTGGTTCCAACAACTACCGAGTAACATTTTCGTTGAGTATATTCCTCCTTCCCATGCAGACAGCCTCCGGTTCGATTCCCGCATAAGACGTGTCCTAAACGTTCTTATGTAAGAACACTTAGTTGCTGCAATCCCTTGCGTGGTAGAGGTGGATCCGACGCAACACGTGTAATTACACTTAGACGTTACGTTGCGGGGTCTAATCACGCTCCGGCTGATTGCGAGGCGAGGGGGGAAAGTGGATATTTTAATGAAACCAAAACATATTTAAAAGTAATTGTAATTATATTACGGCGCGGTTAGGTTATGAATTCATAAACGTGTCCCTCTCTTTCTAATCTAACGAAGCAAATCTTGGAGGGAGATCTGTCGTGTCTGTGTATAATGCGGCGTATTCAGCCTTTCAAAATATGCTAAAATAGCTGTACTAAATTCCCAAAGGCCCCTGTATTCCTCTATCCTTCTATCGTCATCCCCGCAATGCAAAGAAGCGGCGGGCCCCGGGTAGATTAGGGGCCCATGGACCCTGAATGGTTCAGCCCTAAACTGAGACTCCTACCCTGCAGAACGTACTCCTGATATCGGTATGTTTAAAATTGCTTTAAATGTATATTTAAAGTGCCCCAAAAGAAAATAAAAATAATATGTCATCCTCTAGGGAATTTAGTGCTCTTTATTATAAATGTTTCTTTGTTCCATAATAAATATTGCCGTTTTTCAAATGTGTTAAATTATGCGTGAAAGGTGTCTCGCAGCATAACATTGCAAACATATTAAAAACGAAGATATTTAATGCAACAATGAACCATTAGTCTAGAGGACGACATATAATTTGATTTACTTTTGGCACAATAGAGTGTGTTAGTGATGACGTCAAATTAAATGGCGGACGAGCTATCTGAATCCCAATAACTTTCCTGAAACGTTGTTATTACTTAAAGTAGTAATTGTATGATTACAATACTTGACTTATCAGTTTAATCAACTTCTTTTTCACTGTTTCGTGTTAAGGAAAACGAAATATCTGAACGGATAACCCTCGCTACAATGTTTGCAAAAACAAAACTATCTGTCAACTGTTATGATTGTTTGGAGTCACAAACACGGCCCGTCATTGGTTGACACGGGAATCGTGACGTCACACTAATATACTCTTAACATTTTAAAGCAATTTTAAAAGATCGAAATCGGGATATAGGCCTACTACAGCCTTAAAAATATGACTCACATGTTGCCTACAGGTGCGGTAAAGAACATAGACATTTGTTCAAATAAGATAAGAGTATTCGATCACTGCGTTGTACAAATAATCTATAAAAATTCTTGTGTATGTAAAGATAACGAGACAGCTGAGTTTAGATAAACCACGTGAATGAATCACAAGTTTATAATTAGACAAATAGAAGAAGGCCAGAGGGTCAAAGTCCAGCATATAGCGCTGCAACTAGGCCTCCTGTCATTGCAATGTTCGACGTTATTTGCATTCTTGCAACAACATTGAACGATATACATGGTGCCTAAGCCCGTATCACATCGAGTGTAGATTCGAGGGCGGGGCATGCGCAGTAGATCAGTTGGGCCAGTCTGATATTTGCAATCTTTTTATAGACCGAGATCTAAAATGAAATTAGTAATAATTGTAAATCCGAGTCACGTGAACCAATCAGGATCGAACACCTCACAACATAACTACGTATACAATACGAACATGGAGCCAATAAGTTCGTTATTTGTTTGTAATTAATTAAAGCTTGACTTATTATAATTATTATTATTGTATTTTGTGCGAGTGGCGGATTGTCAGCTATAGTAGATTGTGATTGGAGAGTTGCATAGATCGTAATTGTAATTGGCGACTCCAGTCTCTACAAATTGAAATTATAGTGTGATATATACACCTTTAGTTCTCAATACTGATGTCCGTAATAACTAACTGTACTCATAGTAAGTACTTCAACTATTTACAACAATGAATCATCATTTTAAAATACACGTTATTTGGTCGAAATTGGGTGGAAAACACTATTTATGTAGTCTGTCTGTCTGTCTATCTGTCTGTCTGTCTGTCTGTCTGTCACTATCCCACATTTTGATGAAAAAGTTCATTTTCGCGCGGTTTTAGCACCGGTACTAACTTATACGCCCGTTAATACCCAAACACTCATTCAGTCTTCTGGCCTCATTAGAGGCACTACTTTAGGAACTTGTCAAAGCTATTACTGGATCGAGTCATTTCGATTTGAACGACGCAGTATATAGGAAAGTCATAGCATCACCATTCGCAAAATTCCCCATTTCGTAATCTCCCGTAGAACGGTACGCGTTGATAGCCAACTTTCAAAACTGTTAATTGAAAAATACGGGATATGCAATTACTTTTGCCACGACGAGAACATTTAGTAACAATTTTAGCTTGGGCAGTGCAACGTTTTCCCCTTCTAAATTTAAAGCAAAACTGAACTAAGCGAATCTAACTAACTACCTAAACACTAAACTAACTAACAAACTAACTAACTAACCACAGCTTCAGGAACTCCTTTGTCTTTCAGGTAGTCAATGTCCTGTAATAATTTTAATAACTATTTTTGAAAGAGTAAAACGAATCACAGCATTACGCATTTTTATATTCAGTTGTATACAATGAATACTTACACATTTGAAATACACACAATTATCGTCGTATGCTATCAAATAGGTGATAATGTGCATATTATTAGCATTGCAGTGACGTGGTGTATATTTGTGTGTCATTGTTAATTTGGTACTAGTTTTTGTGCTTGTGATACTGCATTAACAGCAATGGGTAACTAAACATGCAGCACGCAAAATAAACGGTATTTTGTCTTTATCTAGCGAACGGGAGCTGAGACGGGAATCGAACCCTCAAAGTGTGAGTCTAACTAGGTCAACGGAATCCCTGGGAATACCCAACTAAAGTAGCTGTGTTTGTTTATTTACTTTCGCTTTCCGAGATCTACTCAAAGATGATTCACTCTGTCTGAAGGAAGTGACATTACTTCAGGCGCGTCACCGACATTATGTGTGTTATTTCCAAATACTCTTAGAAGGGGTATGGCATATATCTAAGAGTCAACTGTAGGGCTATACAAAAGCTTGTATTGACTGTACAAAATTGCAAAAAAAAAAAACTACTACAACTAGCTAGCTAACTAAAAACTTACTAAAACCTAAAGACTATAACTAACTAACTAATTTACTTACTAACTAACTACCCAGCTAACTAAAAATTAACTAAGAACTAACTAATTGACTTAACTAACTAACTAGCTAACTAAAACCTAGCTAAAAACTAACTAACAAGCTAACTAACTTACTAACTACCTAACCGCAGCTTCAGTAACTCCTTGGTCTTACCTCAGGACGTCAATGTCCTGTCCTTGCCAATAGAGATGGCTCAGAGGTAACACCCGGAGGCCACGAGTTCACTTCCCACCACAGATCATCCTGGCTGAAGGTTTGTGACGAGGTTGTCCTCAGTCAGAAGGCGAATGCTGGGCAAACACTCATTGGGAATCCCTCAGGTCCTTCCAACCATCCTCACAGACTGACAAGGACAACGGTAGCGTGAGTCCCTACCCATTATTGTCGGTGTCGGGACCGCTTCGCAATCCGGAAATCGTGAAAGAATTCTTGGTTCTTACTTGGTTACTGATTGATTGATTAATAGGGCTTAACGTCTCATATTTCTGCAACAATGGCTAATCGTGACGATGAGCGGGTGATAATGAAGATGAGAAAGATGACGATGAAGAATAAAGCCACATCCGAATCAGATCCATAGTACGTCGCGTGGGTCGTCATATGGGAGTCCAGCAAGGGAGGGCAGGGCCAAGTGCGAGGAGAAATATTCAATGCGACAGTGGGGGGAAAGGGACAGGGTCTCCTTTCGTCTTGGTTACTACATGGTTCTTAAGCCCTAACCACAATATTGTTGGCATCCGGATTTGGATCGCAATTCTACATTTTACCATTACGACATTGCCGATAAGGATTTCCGGAATGCGATGAGATCCGCCGATCCCGACAGTAATTGTGGGTAGATCTGTTCACAACTAAATCGTAATGTCACGATCTGGATTAAATAGGGAAATGCGTTCATATTTCTATGATTGTTAATGATCCCGATAATAATATGGGAGGAGCAAATGAATTAAATGTATGATCTTTGCATTTCCCTGTTTGCCGTATTTTTCTACGATCACGATTGAGATCCCGATCCCGTCACAGCCGACAACGTGGCCGACGACGGAAGGAACCAATGACCTCCATTACAGACACCACCACGACGCCACGGTTCATTCATGCGTGCGTCTTATCACTGACATGAGTGACACGCACAACGCGTGCGTGAGCGTGTGTCGAACTTAGCTCAGTCATGCGTCCGTTCACCTTTACAGTTATCTTATGCCACAGTTAACTAATGCTAGTTAACTATACCGATACAGAAGTTATGCGAACCGATTAGAGCTAACTTTGTGGTGCAACCCCCAGCTAATGCAGACATACATCTGTACTATAGTAGTAGTACTGAATTTGGGAAATTAATGTTATGTTGTGTATATTGTATAAATTATTGCCATGAAAATTGACAGTAACGGTAACAGTAAGGCTTTAACCAATCCTATTGGCTGATAAGCAACAATATGCTCTCATCAGCCAATATGATTGATTAAAAAAAAACTTATTGTTACTGTTATGTTTCATTGTGGATGCGCATTTATATATACAACCCCTAAGTTTCCCCGGAGTGTCCGAATGTTCCCGTCCTTGTGAGGGGGAAACTATCTAAGACATCAAGGGATGAGGCGGCCATAGTGGTGGGAATCTCTCCAGAGAATACTAGCTATGTCCAGTTATCAGTGTTCAGTGTTTAGTGTTCAGTGCTCAGTGATTAGCGTTCAGTGCTCAGTGTTCAGTGTTTAGTGTTCACACCCACGCCGGTCCGTCAATGAGTGTGCAGCTTCATGAATGGTGCATGGGAGCCTCATTTGGTATTCACAGCGAGTCTGCGGGCCGAGCCTGCTCAATGAATCACTGCTGGGACCCACCCACTAGAATACGTGGTCCACACTATAGTTCACACTATATGAATCACTGCTGGGACCCACCCACTAGAATACATGGTCCACACTATAGTTCACACTATATGAATCACTGCAGGGACCCACCCACTAGAATACATGGTTCACACTATAGTTCACACTATATGAATCACTGCAGGGACCCACCCACTAGAATACATGGTCCACACTATAGTTCACACTATATGAATCACTGCAGGGACCCACCCACTAGAATACATGGTCCACACTATAGTCCACACTATATGAATCACTGCAGGGACCCACCCACTAGAATACATGGTCCACACTATAGTTCACACTATATGAATCACTGCTGGGACCCACCCACTAGAATACACGGTCCACACTATAGTTCACACTATATGAATCACTGCAGGGACCCACCCACTAGAATACACGGTCCACACTATAGTCCACACTATATGAATCACTGCAAGGACCCACCCACTGTAACTACACGGTCCACACTATAGTCCACACTATATGAATCACTGCAGGGACCCACCCACTAGAATACTTGGTCCACACTATAGTTCACACTATATGAATCACTGCTGGGACCCACCCACTAGAATACGTGGTCCACACTATAGTTCACACTATATGAATCACTGCTGGGACCCACCCACTAGAATACGTGGTCCACACTATAGTCCACACTATATGAATCACTGCTGGGACCCACCCACTAGAATACGTGGTCCACACTATAGTTCACACTATATGAATCACTGCTGGGACCCACCCACTAGAATACGTGGTCCACACTATAGTTCACACTATATGAATCACTGCTGGGACCCACCCACTAGAATACGTGGTCCACACTATAGTTCACACTATATGAATCACTGCTGGGACCCACCCACTAGAATACGTGGTCCACACTATAGTTCACACTATATGAATCACTGCTGGGACCCACCCACTAGAATACGTGGTCCACACTATAGTCCACACTATATGAATCACTGCTGGGACCCACCCACTAGAATACGTGGTCCACACTATAGTTCACACTATATGAATCACTGCTGGGACCCACCCACTAGAATACGTGGTCCACACTATAGTCCACACTATATGAATCACTGCAGGGACCCACCCACTAGAATACTTGGTCCACACTATAGTTCACACTATATGAATCACTGCTGGGACCCACCCACTAGAATACGTGGTCCACACTATAGTTCACACTATATGAATCACTGCTGGGACCCACCCACTAGAATACGTGGTCCACACTATAGTTCACACTATATGAATCACTGCTGGGACCCACCCACTAGAATACACGGTCCACACTATAGTTCACACTATATGAATCACTGCAGGGACCCACCCACTAGAATACACGGTCCACACTATAGTCCACACTATATGAATCACTGCAAGGACCCACCCACTGTAACTACACGGTCCACACTATAGTCCACACTATATGAATCACTGCAGGGACCCACCCACTAGAATACTTGGTCCACACTATAGTTCACACTATATGAATCACTGCTGGGACCCACCCACTAGAATACGTGGTCCACACTATAGTTCACACTATATGAATCACTGCTGGGACCCACCCACTAGAATACACGGTTCACACTATAGTTCACACTATATGAATCACTGCTGGGACTCACCCACTAGAATACGTGGTCCACACTATAGTCCACACTATATGAATCACTGCAGGGACCCACCCACTAGAATACATGGTCCACACTATAGTTCACACTATATGAATCACTGCAGGGACCCACCCACTAGAATACATGGTCCACACTATAGTCCACACTATATGAATCACTGCAGGGACCCACCCACTAGAATACATGGTCCACACTATAGTTCACACTATATGAATCACTGCTGGGACCCACCCACTAGACCACACGGTCCACACTATAGTTCACACTATATGAATCACTGCAGGGACCCACCCACTAGAATACACGGTCCACACTATAGTCCACACTATATGAATCACTGCAGGGACCCACCCACTGTAACTACACGGTCCACACTATAGTCCACACTATAGTTCACACTATATGAATCACTGCTGGGACCCACCCACTAGAATACGTGGTCCACACTATAGTCCACACTATATGAATCACTGCAGGGACCCACCCACTAGAATACATGGTCCACACTATAGTTCACACTATATGAATCACTGCAGGGACCCACCCACTAGAATACACGGTTCACACTATAGTCCACACTATATGAATCACTGCAGGGACCCACCCACTAGAATACATGGTCCACACTATAGTTCACACTATATGAATCACTGCTGGGACCCACCCACTAGAATACTTGGTCCACACTATAGTCCACACTCTATGAATCACTGCAGGGACCCACCCACTAGAATACTTGGTCCACACTATAGTCCACACTCTATGAATCACTGCAGGGACCCACCCACTAGAATACTTGGTCCACACTATAGTCCACACTCTATGAATCACTGCAGGGACCCACCCACTAGAATACTTGGTCCACACTATAGTCCACACTCTATGAATCACTGCAGGGACCCACCCACTAGAATACGTGGTCCACACTATAGTCCACACTATATGAATCACTGCAGGGACCCACCCACTAGAATACATGGTCCACACTATAGTTCACACTATATGAATCACTGCTGGGACTCACCCACTAGAATACATGGTCCACACTATAGTTCACACTATATGAATCACTGCAGGGACCCACCCACTAGAATACGTGGTTCACACTATATGAATCACTGCAGGGACCCACCCACTAGAATACATGGTCCACACTATAGTTCACACTATATGAATCACTGCAGGGACCCACCCACTAGAATACATGGTTCACACTATAGTCCACACTATATGAATCACTGCAGGGACCCACCCACTAGAATACGTGGTCCACACTATAGTTCACACTATATGAATCACTGCTGGGACCCACCCACTAGAATACATGGTCCACACTATAGTTCACACTATATGAATCACTGCAGGGACCCACCCACTAGAATACTTGGTCCACACTATAGTCCACACTCTATGAATCACTGCAGGGACCCACCCACTAGAATACACGGTTCACACTATAGTCCACACTATATGAATCACTGCAGGGACCCACCCACTAGAATACGTGGTCCACACTATAGTTCACACTATATGAATCACTGCTGGGACCCAGCCACTACAATACTTGGTCCACACTATAGTCCACACTCTATGAATCACTGCAGGGACCCACCCACTAGAATACATGGTCCACACTATAGTTCACACTATATGAATCACTGCTGGGACCCACCCACTAGAATACGTGGTCCACACTAGTCCACACTATAGTCCACATTAGGGCCCGTCAATTAGAATGAAAGAAGGTCCAGTGACCAAGTTGAGAAGTTCTCGCGAGGTCCGTGGTGTCCTCATGAGAGAAATGGCACCTCCTGTTTCCTGAGTCAATTTCCGACAATCGCTATGTCAATAAAATATAACAAATAAATTAATTAATCATACATTAAGGTTGTTTTTGAACTAAATCCATTTCAAAGCTTCTAATTGGTGTCTGCCTTGTTCAAAACAAGTTTTCTGAAATAGAAAAGTTGAATTGTGTTATTGTTACTTATGGATGTATGTACATAATGAAAATTGAAAATAGACAAAGAAAACACAAGGCTCGATGTTATAAGAAAGTGTCCCTGTAAAAAGACTGCTGTGTTATCTTATCCTCAGCTCCGTGATAAGCACGAACATCTGTGCCCTATCAGCGACCAGAGTGCGTCATCACGTGGTTGATGACGTCACAGCCACCTGTGTTATGCAAAGCTGCGTCTGATTCAGTCGTCTGGGCACGAACACTGTGCGTCGACCTCCCCCTCCCCCCCCATTTAGGGCAAGGCGACAGAAACGTTCATCCGAGTCAAGACCAAAGATGGAGATCTTTACTATCGGTGTTGTTTTCTATCCCTATCGCCATTTATACACCAATTATTGGAAGAGCCTCGTGAAAATGGTGAATGATTTTTTTGGTGATATTTATTTTTGAACAATTTTATTTCACAAAATGAGCATGAATTGATTGATTTTAAACTAGAAAACACCAAAAGTGAGTGACCCTCCACAGCAAAATTCGTATTAATTGGTAAATATTATTGAAATACACATTGTTTGTGTTTTTAGTGATGAAAATCACAAATACGTGAGTAGTGGATATCTCATTATCAAAATTGTATGATATTCTTTCAGCTTTTCGTTATTTGGTTAATGTAGACCCGTAATTATGCGCAATATAAGTGTTTCATATCAGTTATTAAGTTATAATATATTATATTTTATTAAGTTATTAATAAGTATTTCAATCACAGTTCTGGGAAAATGTTCACATATGCCCAGCATCTCAAAACACGTAGGAGAAATTTCAATTGAACCACCATATTATAAATAATTGAAATAACGAGCTACGCACTTAGAAGTATAGATAAAACTGCCAAAATACAGTTTTTACACAATAAAACCGAAATTTGGCAAAACTAACTAGCTAACTAACTAACTAGCTAACTAACTGCTACTAACTAACTAAACCAACAAAACGAAATCCACACTCAAATCAAACCATTTTCTCTGACCTCTAGCAATCACTGAGCGAGACAAGAGTACCAGGGGCCTACTGGGCGTGCCTCGAGCTACCCTCGCACACCTTGCACATCCAAACAAACACTTTCTCGCTAGATTTAAATACAATCGGGTGTCATTATTGGCAGGTAAGTAAGACAATGAAGTGAATGTTCGGGTTTCCCTCTCGATGACAATTATAAACCTACGACGACACATTACTGCACGCGCACGCACAACTCACTTTCCCTTGTGCGTGTGCGTGTGCGTGTGTCGCCCTTGCAGTCACGTACACACGGCTGATGTAACCAGGAGGAGGCAGGTTGCACCATAGAGACAGGAATTTACTTTTTTTATTTTTTTATGAATTGGCCCCATACAGCATTTTATGCCATTTAACTGTGACCAGTATAACAACGGATGATTAAGAACGATGCATGATGATGAAGAAGGAGGAGGGGAAATACGTTACCAGCACGTAGCCTACTCCTGTCGAAACGTAGATCGAATGAATGAATTAATTAACGAACATTATCCCAACTTACTATGGTAAAATTACATTTAAGAAGCAAAGTGAATTTAGAACTTCAGGTGCCTCAAAGATGGAAATTATCATCATGTAATCCAGGGCCCAGATTCAAAAAAGATGCCTAAGTGCTAAGACGTCCTAGTTTAGGCAAATCTTAGTGATAAAATCACTGAAATGTGATAAAGATAAAATATAGTCAAAATATCAACAATTTATCTAGTAATACGTTATTTATGAAAGTGTAGTAATACCCAGAGATGATTTATCTTGATTTATCTAGCTAGGATTTGCCTTACTTAGGACAACTTAGATTTAGGCACCTTTATGAATCCATGGCCCAGGAATGTATTTTAAATCTTAAGAATAAGCATAAATCTACTTGCTGAGGAGTGAGGGCTAAAGGCCCATCCACATTGAAAATTAGCAGTAACAGTAACGTAAGAATTAACGTTTCAGACACTCCCATTGGCTGATGAGAACCCAAGGTCATTGCTTAGCCAATGGGAGTGTCTGAAACCTTCATTTTACAGTTACTGTTACTGCTAATTTTCAATGTGGATGGGCCCTAATGTCTTCTTCGGGACACGTGAATGTCCATACTTAAAATAGCTGGTCATCACGGTCATAAATTCACTTTGCTTCTTAAAGTTAGCTTGACTTTAGTGTAGAGGAAAGTCATACCGTGCTATCTTCACACAGAGTGATGGGGGAGGGGGGAGGGGGGCGCCCATGCATCTATAGACACCGTTAGGGCGACACAGTATTGTCGTCTGCGTGATGTGATGTGAGTCACCAAGGAATGTGTGGGTTCACTGCCATGATACTGGTTCACTGCCACCCAGCATTGCACCACACTAGTCAATACATACCACACAGTACTTCGAACTAAACTTCGTTGTTTATGTTATTTTCTGTACTGATCAGAGTTACTTCTAAGACTAGTATCGAAAATAGAGAGCTAGGAGTACAATGATAGGGTTACGAAAAAGGACAGGAAAATCGGAGAGAGACATAAATGTACAGAAAGGAAGAGTAGAGGTAGAATAGGTAATAGGTAGTAGGTAATAGGATAGGCGATAAATAATAAAAAAAAATATATAAGTAAACGTAAAGAGAAAGGTGAAGTAAAAAAGGAGAAAAAAATAAGGAAATATTAATATATTTCGTGAAATATTCGGAAATTTGTCCCTTAATTGGTCACTGTGGTGTGGTGGCATGAAATAACGAAATCTAAAAAAAACCTAAGCGGAAAATGTTATCAACTTGATATATTGAATACATTCTACTTTCTTTACCTCTCACCTCTACCCTCTATCTCTTCTTCCAGAGGCAATATGAATGAACAAGCTAACAGTTTACTATTCTGCACATTTAAAACAGCTCATTTCCAAATTCGTTTTAGTATAATTTTTACCGGTGTTTCAGCCAGTTTCTTTCAACTTCCTTCCTTTAATAAGTCTTGATAAACAGCAACAGATTTTTGACAATTGTAGTTCCTGTTGGCCACCTACAAATATGCGGTTTCCCTGAATGTGTGACATCCCGGGCCGCCTAAGTCAATACAGGAATTTGGGTAACCTTAATAGACTCGTGTGCCGCTGAAATTATCCGCAGTAAAAAGGCGATAAAACAAGTCGGTAAAGCCGCATTCTGTGTTTTACTTCCGAAGTAGTTTTCACTGACTGACAACGACATGCGCTCAATGCAGCGAACTTAGCTACGCGTGTATGTAAACTATGTTGCTGACACTGACATGCGCTCAATGCAAACCGTCATTTAACGCCAAGACACTAAAAGAACTTAGTTGCGTGTGTCGGTGAAAACCTATGCAACGAGTATATTCATTTAATTTGATACCTTCTAATTAATCTCAAATACATGTACTATAATCACATGTAAACAATCCTGCGTGACATACCACATATATTGAGATAAATACGTAACTTTCAAGGGCTGTATGTCTGTCATTCGAAAAATACGTACTGTAAAACAAGGTAACGATTTGTAGGAGAACCTGAGTATGTTTATTTAATTTGATACCTTCTCAGTAATCTACAACACACGTACTGTATGCAAATGTAAACAAACATGCGTGACATACCACAGATATTAAAATAATTACGTAGGTTTCAGGGTCTGTCTGTATGTCATTCGAAAATTACGTAATGTCACACAAAGTAACGATTTGTAAGAGAACCCGAGTATGTTTATTTAATTTGATACCTTCTGACTAATTTCAAATGCATGTACTGTAAGCACATGTAAACAATCCTGCGAGACATACCATAGATATTGAGATAATTATGTAAGTTTCAGGGCTGTCTGTCTGTCATTCGAAAATTACGTTATGTCACACAAAGTATCGATTTTTAAGAGAACGTATGTTTATTTAATTTGATACCTTCTAACTAAACTAAAATACATGTACTGTTAGCACATGTAAACAAATCTGCGTGACATACCACAGATATTGAGATAATTACGTGACTTTCAGGAGCTGTCTGTCTGTCATTCGAAAATTACGTAATGTCACACAAAGTATCGATTTGTAATAGAACCTTCGTATGTTTATTTAATTTGATACCTTCTTAGTAATCTAAAATACATGTTCTGTAAGCACATGTAAACAAACTTGCGTGACATACCACAGATATTGAGATAATTACGTAAGTTTCAAGGGCTGTCTGTCTGCATTCGAAAATTACGTACTGTAAAAAAAATTTACGATTTGTAAGAGACAGGTATGTTTATTTAATTTGATACCTTCTAACTAGACTAAAATACATGTACTGTAAGCACATGTAAACAAACCTGCGTGACATTCCACAGATAATCAGATAATTGCGTTAGTTTCAGGGGCTGTCTGTCTGTCATTAGAAAATTACGTACTGTAAGACAAAGTAACGATTTGTAAGAGAACCTGAGGATGTTTATTTAATTTGTTACATTCTAACTAATCTTAACAACATGAACTGTAAGCACATGTTAACAAACCTGCGTGACATTCCACAAATATTGAGATAATTACGTAAGTTTCAGGGGCTGTCTGTCTGTCATTCGATAATTACGTACTGTAAAACAAAGTAACGACTTGTAAGAGAACCTGAGTATGTTTATTTAATTTGATACATTCTAACTAATCTTAAAAACATGTACTGTAAGCACATGTAAACAAACCTGCGTGACATACCACAGATATTGAGATAATTACGTTAGTTTCAGTAACTCTATGTCCTTCAAAAATTACGTAATGTCACACAAAGTATCGATTTGTAAGAGAACCTGAGTGTGTTAATTTAATTTGATACCTTCTAACTAACCTAAAATATATGTACTGTCAGCACATGTAAACAAACCTGCGTGACATACCACAGATATTGAGATAATTACGTCAGTTTCAGGGGCTCTATGTCATTCAAAAATTACGTAATGTCACACAAAGTATCGATTTGTAAGAGAACCTGAGTGTGTTTATTTAATTTGATACCTTGTAAGTAATCTAAAATACATGTACTGTAAGCACATGTAAACAATCCTGCGTGACTTACCATATATATTGAGATAATTATGTAAGTTTCAGGAGCTGTCTGTCTGTCATTCGGAAATTACGTACTGTCACACAAAGTATCGATTTGTAAGTCAACGTGAGTCTGTTTATTTAATTTGATACCTTCTAACTAAACTAAAATACATGTACTGTAAGCACATGTTAACAAACCTGCGTGACATACCATACATTGAGATAATTACGTAAGTTTCAGGGGCTGTCTGTGTGTCATTCGAAAATTACGTTATGTCACACAAAGTATCGATTTTTAAGAGAACGTTTGTTTATTTAATTTGATACCTTCTAACTAAACTAAAATACATGTACTGTAAGCACATGTAAACAAACCTGCGTGACATACCACAGATATTGAGATAATTACGTTAGTTTCAGGGGCTCTATGTCATTCAAAAATTACGTAATGTCACACAAAGTATCGATTTGTAAGAGAACCTGAGTGTGTTAATTTAATTTGATACCTTCTAACTAATCTAAAAAACATGGTCTGTAAGCACATGTAAACAAACCTGCAAGACATACCACAGATATTGAGATAATTACGTAAGTTTCAGGGTCTGTCTGTCATTCAAAAATTACGTAATGTCACACAAAGTAACGATTCGTAAGAGAACTTGAGTATGTTTATTTAATTTGATACCTTCTAACTAATCTAAAATATATGTACTATAAGCACATGTAAACAAACCTGCGTGACATACCACAGATATTCAGATAATTACGTAACTTTCAGGGGCTGTCTGTCTGTCATTCAAAAATTACGTAATGTCACACAAAGTAACGATTCGTAAGAGAACCTGAGTATGTTTATTTAATTTGATACCTTCTAACTAATCTGAAATACATGTTCTGTAAGCACATGTAAACAAACTTCCGTGACATACCACAGATATTGAGATAATTACGTAAGTTTTGAGGCTAACTGTCTGTCATTCGAAGATTCCGTACTGCAAAAGAAAGTAACGATTTGTAAGAGAACCTGAGTATGTTTATTTAATTTGATACCTTCAAAGTAATCTAAAATACATGTACTGTAAGCACATGTAAACAAACCTGCGTCACATACCACAGATATTGAGATAATTACGTAAGTTTCAGGAGCTGTCTGTCTGTCATTCGCAAATTACGTAATGTCACACAAAGAATCGATTTGAAAGTGATCCTGCGTATGTTTATTTAATTCAATACCTTCTCAGTAATCTACAATACATGTTCTGTAAGCACATGTAAACAAACCTGCGTGATATACCCCAGAAATTCAGATAATTACGTAAGTTTCAGGGGCTGTCTGTCTGTCATTCGAAAATTACGTACTTTAAAACAAAGAAATGATTTGTAAGAGAACCTGAGTATGTATATTTCATTTGATATCTTCTAAGTAATCTAAAATACAAGTTCCTAAGCACAAGTAAACAAACCTGCGTGACATACGACAAGTATTTAATTTATTACTTAAGTTTCAGGGGCTGTCTGTCTGTCATTCGAAAATTACGTACTGTAAAACAAAGTAACGATTTGTAAGAGAACCTAAGTATGTTTATTTAATTTGATATCTTCAAAATAATCTTAAATACATGTACTGTAAGCACATGTAAACAATTCTGCGTGACATACCACAGATATTGAGATAATTACGTAAGTTTCACGGGCTGTCTGCCTGTCATTCGAAAATTACGTAATGTCACACAAAAAATCGATTTGAAAGTGATCCTGAGTATGTTTATTTAATTCAATACCTTCTTAGTAATCTAAAAATATGTTCTGTAAGCACAAGTAAACAAACCTGCGTGACATACCACAGATATTGAGATAATTACGTAGTTTCAGGAGCTGTCTGTCTGTCATTCGCAAATTACGAACTGTAAAACAAAGAAACGTTAAGTAAGAGAACCTGAGTATGTTTATTAAATTTGATATCTTCTAAGTAATCTAAAATACAAGTTCTGTAAGCACAAGTAAACAAACCTGCGTGACATACGACAAGTATTTAATTTATAACTTAAGTTTCAGGGGCTGTCTGTCTGTCATTCGAAAATTACGTACTGTAAAACAAAGTAACGATTTGTTAGAGAACCTAAGTATGTTTATTTAATATGATATCTTCTAACTAATCTAAAATACATGTACTGTAAGCACATGTAAACAATTCTGCGTGACATTCCACAGATATTCAGATAATTACGTAAGTTTCAGGGGCTGTCTGTCTGTCATTCGAAAATTACGTACTTTAAAACAAAGAAACGATTTGTAAGAGAACCTGAGTTGTATATTTCATTTGATATCTTCTAATTAATCTAAAATACAAGTTCTGTAAGCACAAGTAAACAAACCTGCGTGACATACGACAAGTATTTAATTTATTTCTTAAGTTTCAGGGGCTGGCTGTCTGTCATTCGAAAATTACGAACTGTAAAACAAAGTAACGATTTGTAAGAGAACCTAAGTATGTTTATTTAATTTGATATCTTCTAACTTATCTAAAATACATGTACTGTAAGCACATGTAAACAATTCTGCGTGACATACCACAGATATTGAGATAATTACGTAAGTTTCACGGGCTGTCTGCCTGTCATTCGAAAATTACGTAATGTCACACAAAGAATCGATTTAAAAGTGATTCTGAGTATGTTTATTTAATTCAATACCTTCTCGGTAATCTACAATACATGTACTGTAAGCACATGTTAACAATCCTGCGTGACATACCACAGATATTGAGATAATTACGTAGTTTCAGGAGCTGTCTGTCTGTCATTCGCAAATTACGTAATGTCACACAAAGTAACGATTTGTAAGAGAACCTAAGTATGTTTATTTAATTTGATATCTTCTAAATAATCTTAAATACATGTACTGTAAGCACATGTAAACAATTCTGCGTGACATACCACAGACATTGAGATAATTACGTAGGTTTCAGGGGCTGTCTGTTGTTATTTGAAAATTACGAACTGTAAAACAAAGTGACAATTTGTAAGAGAACATGAGTATGTTTTTAATGTGATACCTTTTAACTTATCTAAAATACATGTACTGTAAGCACATGTAAACAAACCTGCTTGACATACCACAGATATTGAGATAAATACGTAAGTATCAGGGGCTCTCTGTCTGTCATTCAAAACTTACGTAATGTCACACAAAGTATCATTTTGTAAGAGATCCTGAGTATGTTTATTTAATTTGATACCTTCTTGTTAATCTACAATACATGTTCTGTAAGCACATGTAAACAAACCTGCGTGACATACCACAGATATTGAGATATTTATGTAAGTTTTAGGGGCTGTCTGTCTGGCATTCGAAAATTACGTAATGTCACACAAAGTAACGATTTGTAAAAAAACCTGATTATGTTTATTTAAATAGATACCTTTTAATGAATCACAAATGCATGTTCTGTAAGCACATGTTAACAATCCTGCGTGACATACCACAGATATTGAGATAACTACGTAAGTTTAAGGGGCTGTCTGTCTGTCATACGAAAATTACGTAATGTCACACAAAGTAACGTAAGATTTGTAAGATAACATGAGTATGTTTATTTAAATAGATACCTTCAATTAATCTCAAATGCATGTACTGTAAACACATGTAAACAAACCTGCGTGACATACCACAGATATTGAGATAATTACGTAAGTTTCACGGGCTGTCTGCGTGTCATTCGAAAATTACGTAATGTCACACAAAGAATCGATTTGAAAGTGATCCTGAGTATGTTTATTTAATTCAATACCTTCTTAGTAATCTAAAAATATGTTCTGTAAGCACAAGTAAACAAACTTGCGTGACATACCATAGATATTGAGATAATTACGTAGTTTCAGGAGCTGTCTGTCTGTCATTCGCAAATTACGTACTGTAAAACAAAGAAACGATAAGTAAGAGAACCTGAGTATGTTTATTTAATTTGATACCTTCTAACTAATCTAAAATACATGTTCTGTAAGCGCATGTAAACAAATTCCGTGACATACCACAGATATTGAGATAATTACGTAAGTTTTGAGGCTAACTGTCTGTCATTCGAAGATTCGGTACTGCAAAAGAAAGTAACGATTTGTAAGAGAACCTGAGTATGTTTATTTAATTTGATACCTTCAAAGTAATCTGAAATACATGTACTGTAAGCACATGTAAACAAACCTGCGTTACATACCACAGATATTGAGATAATTACGTAAGTTTCAGGAGCTGTCTGTCTGTCATTCGCAAATTACGTAATGTCACACAAAGAATCGATTTGAAAGTGATCCTGCGTATGTTTATTTAATTCAATACCTTCTCAGTAATCTACAATACATGTTCTGTAAGCACATGTAAACAAACCTGCGTGATATACCCCAGAAATTCAGATAATTACGTAAGTTTCAGGGGCTGTCTGTCTGTCATTCGAAAATTACGTACTTTAAAACAAAGAAATGATTTGTAAGAGAACCTGAGTATGTATATTTCATTTGATATCTTCTAAGTAATCTAAAATACAAGTTCTGTAAGCACAAGTTAACAAACCTGCGTGACATACGACAAGTATTTAATTTATTACTTAAGTTTCAGGGGCTGTCTGTCTGTCATTCGAAAATTACGTACTGTAAAACAAAGTAACGATTTGTAAGAGAACCTAAGTATGTTTATTTAATTTGATATCTTCTGACTAATCTTAAATACATGTACTGTAAGCACATGTAAACAATTCAGCGTGACATACCACAGATATTGAGATAATTACGTAAGTTTCACGGGCTGTCTGCCTGTCATTCGAAAATTACGTAATGTCACACAAAAAATCGATTTGAAAGTGATCCTGAGTATGTTTATTTAATTCAATACCTTCTTAGTAATCTAAAAATATGTTCTGTAAGCACAAGTAAACAAACCTGCGTGACATACCACAGATATTGAGATAATTACGTAGTTTCAGGAGCTGTCTGTCTGTCATTCGCAAATTACGAACTGTAAAACAAAGAAACGATAAGTAAGAGAACCTGAGTATGTTTATTAAATTTGATATCTTCTAAGTAATCTAAAATACAAGTTCTGTTAGCACAAGTAAACAAACCTGCGTGACATACGACAAGTATTTAATTTATAACTTAAGTTTCAGGGGCTGTCTGTCTGTCATTCTAAAAATTACGTACTCATAAACAAAGGAACTATTTGTTAAAGAACCTGAGTATGTTTATTTAATTTAATACCTTCTAATTAATCTACAATACATGTACTGTAAGCACATGTAAACAATTCTGCGTGTCATACACCAGATATTGAGATAAAAACGTAAGTTTCAGGAGCTGTCTGTTGTCTTTCTAAAAATTACGTACTGACAAACAAAGGAACTATTTGTTAAAGAACCTGAGTATGTTTATTTAATTTAATACCTTCTTATTAATTTTAAATACATGTTCTGTAAGCACATGTTAACAAACCTGCGTGACATACCACAGATATTGAGATAATTACGTACGATTCAGGGTTGTCTGTCTTCATTCGAAAATTACGTACTGTAAAACAAAGTGACGATTTGTAAGAGAACATGAGTACGTTTATTTACTTTAATGCCTTCTTAGAAATTGAAATACATGTTAAGTAAGCACATGTAAACAAACCTGCGTGACATACCACAGACATTGAGATAATTACGTAGGTTTCAGGGGCTGTCTGTTGTTATTTGAAAATTACGTACTGTAAAACAAAGTGACAATTTGTAAGAGAACATGAGTATGTTTATTTAATGTGATACCTTTTAACTTATCTAAAATACATGTGCTGTAAGCACATGTAAACAAACCTGCTTGACATACCACAGATATTGAGATAAATACGTAAGTTTCAGGGGCTCTCTGTCTGTCATTCAAAACTTACGTAATGTCACACAAAGTATCATTTTGTAAGAGACCCTGAGTATGTTTATTTAATTTGATACCTTCTTGTTAATCTACAATACATGTTATGTAAGCACATGTAAACAAACCTGCGTGACATACCACAGATATTGAGATAATTACTTAAAAGTTAGGGGCTGTCCGTCTGTCATTCGAAAATTACGTTATGTTACACAAAGTATCGATTTGTAAGAGAACCTGAGTATATTCACTTAATTTGATTGGCAGGGTGTTTCTTAGATAGGAACCACCTATGGGTGTTAGGTAAGTGATTGGCAGGATGATTCTTAGATAGGAACCACCTATGGGTGTTAGGTTAGTGATTGGCCGAGTGTTTATTTGGTAGGAACCACCTATAATAATTGTTAGGTTAGTGATTGCCCGGGTGTTTCTTAGAAGGAAAGCCACCAATTTTAACAATCCAAAATCGGGTGTTGCGCAGGGTAGGTAAATCTACAGCCTAACCAAACATTTCTTGATGCCATGAAGATTTTAAAAGACGATCTCTTGAACAGTTTTCAGTATATACGAATGTGTTATTTGTCTCCGTGCAGTCTTCGCACTTCTAACGTGTGAAGTGACGCAACGCTGGGCTCGGCTGCCAAGACTCTATGGTTCAAGACAAGACCCGACCTGTCGCATGGGAGACTCCAACGGACATTCAAACACACAATGACGTCACAGTCACACGACCGTTGGTTCTCAGGGAACGGCCGACATTTGAATACCACGGCCATCGTGAGTCACAACAGAATATCAATAGTCGGGCATCGACCAATAGCGCACCCAGAGTAATTGATATTTGACATCTTCACCGCGGGCGGATATTATGCAAAATTTCCTTCACTGGGAATTAGTTTTTCTAACTGAGTCATATGTTCAGAATCTTTGTAGTGTCACCCTAGACGGACAGGTCGAGGTGGAGAAGCCAGACGAAAGGCATTCCACGTCCTCCCCTTTCTCTTTACGTCCTACTTGTCATTTTCCTCCAGGTGGAAAAGCCAGACGAAAGGCAATCCAAGTCCTCCTCTTTTCCTTCTCCTCCCCTTTGTGTCCTACTTGTCATTTTCCTTCAAGTTGTTTTCGAACCGATAGAGGTATAACTTATAGCAGTAAGACGCGAGACTCTCATTCGAAAGATCACCGATTCGATTCCGGCCACCGGCTGAAGGTTTTTCCAGAGGTTTTCCTCAATCGTAAAGATTGAGACCTACTGCCAGCTCTCAGATACTCCTTCCCAAGTATCCAAACACCATAATATAACTATAGTTAGTCACCTGTAGAGGGGCACATCAGGTAAAGTTGGTGTGCACCCTATAACAGGGATTCCCACGAACATTATTATTATTATAAACTTGTCGAGAAGGTCGTTGAACAACAAATAATCAGAACAACATGTTGTTATGTCTTCTCCACAAACACTTCTTCTTCTTCTTCTTCTTCTTTCGAACACTCAGAGTTGGAACTTATGCCATTCTCTGCCTAGTTGCCCAATAAAGGTTTGCCACATATTTCCTTCTTGCTATATTTTGCCCCTCCATTAGATCCCTTTCTGCTGTCAGGGAGACACATGTCGCAAGATGTTCCGCACAAATACTGAGTTTTATATGACAAAGTGGGTCTCACTCATTCCACCACTCTCGTTCTTGAATAATCTCGTTGATGAGAGACGAGACTGTGACAAGACAAGACATTGGCACAGTTCACATCTAACCAACACAAAACACTGCTTGTTCGCGTATCAGGGTCACTTTGTTTGCATTCCGTCTTGTGTCGCAGCTGCGCGTTAGTGACGAGTATCCGCTGGTCGGAGTAATTTACTCGCTCGGACCAGACATAACAGAGCTGCGTGAGTCACAGGGAAGTGCCCGAGCGCCACTGACTGCATGACCAGTGTCGCACCCTCTTGCCTCACCCACATTGTCGTACAACATCTTCGGTAATGCTTCCGTCGCGGGTGGGTGAGCGGCATCCAACCAGCAGCCGTGGCTAATTCAGATATACCTGCTCGGGTTTGCCGAGACCGTAAGTACACGTCATTGATTGATGACAAAAGCATTACCGAAGTTGTTGTACGACGACTATACCTCGGTCAGCACAACAGCTCATAGGTCGCACGTACTCACATCTGTGCCCCTTTGGAGATCATCTTTGCTAACAAACTTTGACGTTGCCATGGAGAAACAATTGAAAAAGACATGTTCGTCCCCTACCCCTAGTAGGGCGCCCGTTGACAACTATTTCATGCATGTTATTTCTTATAAAGAAAACGAATCCTTAGCAATACTGGCGCCCCTAGGAGCAGGGAACGACTATGGATTCCAGCTTTCAGCTTGTCCAAGGGATGGTACCTTATCGTGGTGGCTGGTGGGTAAGTTGGTTATTGGTGATCCCGAGAGCTATGCCGTTGGAAGCGTATGCTTCTGATAGGGTCACCCAGGTCAAGGTGGGAAAGCCAGACGAAATTCAGTCCACGTCCTCCCTTCTTCCCTTTTCCTCCCAGTTACGTCCTACGTCCTCTTCGCTCCAAACACCCCCCGAGCCCGCTATATGATCATAGTTTCGAGTACTCCGTTTACACTTCAACAAATAATCAATGAATCAATGTGCAACACAGAAGTGAGAAAAACCAACCCTGATTGAATCTCTGGTTCTCCCTGAAATATTCCCAGTGTGTGTGTGATCGTTGCCGGGCAACAACACATCTGCCATTCAGCTTCCGTGTGAGATCACATCCGTCGTCGTGACCTACTGGAGATTTCGTCTTGAGGGAAATCCACGCAACATAGTTGCACAAGTTGGGTCGGAACATCGCCCGCTAATTGCGCCGGGCCAAGACGGAAGTAGTTGTCACCTTGGAGGCGTCACCGCCTCGTCACAGGAAGTGGAGCAGATGTTGGAATACAGACCGGACCGGGAGTCGAACCTGGGTCTACCACTTTACGGTGATTTACCAGTTGAATCGAGGTGATACTAGGCCGCCTGTGAAGTGACCGACTTGGTGTGTTTATAACGATTACATGTGAAGGGGATGAGTGCGGAGAGGACCCCGAAGAAGAGACAGTTTGAAGATTTGGGGGACAAACTGTGAAGACCAGGAAGGCTAAGTGGGGAAGAGGTGATTGGATTGGACGTGAAGAATCACGGGTAGAGAAGTACAGCAAGAAAAGTGGTGAAAAGACAAAGAAAACTGTGGATAGAACTGCTGGAGAGACGTCGGAAGAAGATGACATTGGAGTAGAGATATCAGAGGGAAAGTGCTAGAGGAAGAAAGGGGTGAAGCATCAGGCATGGCTAGACCTGGGCTTAGGTAGACCCGAGGCCCAAGTAAATGGTATAGAAACATCCCACTCCCTACCCGACTTCATAGTTGCAAACTGGGACAGATGTCGAACACAACTTTGAGGGAGTTCTAAAGTATGGCCAAAATATAAAATACAATAATCATAAAAACAAAAAATAAATACGAAATCAAGGAGAGCGGGCAATATGTAGACATCTCTCTCTCTCTCTCTCTCTCTCTCTCTCTCTCTCTCTCTCTCTCTCTCTCTCTAGGTTGGATGTAAGAGAAGGCCCAACTGGCCTTAATCACGCCTGAAAATAAAGACATATATTTCTCTCTCTCTCTCTCTCTCCAGTGTGTCTGCGGGTCTAGTCATCGGATGTAGTTGCAAACATTGCAAAAAGCGCGCGTAATTCAAACGCGTCGACAGCAGAGAGGAATGCGAATGGGAACACCGCGACGAAAGATGTTCCGCGGCAAACACGTCATCCACTTTAAATATTGGGTTGCGACGAATGATCTGATGTGAGAGACTTCTTCTTTGGGCGGCCACTCCCTGTGTTAAAGCCCAGACGGGGCGTTGAAGTAATGTTCGCGTATTACGTTAGTGTTTCAAATACATTTATATGAGAACAGTTGCAGAGACTATAAATAATCTAGATTGCAAGAAAATTAAAAAAAAAAATACAATAACATTAAAAGAAGACGATTTCAGATGGTAGTATCAATCAAATTATGGCTCACTCGTCGATAGTGTTCGGAGCCTACAGGGTTGCTTTAAATTAAAATCCCCCACTGAAAATCAGTTTCGTTACTGAATGGGTAGACTCTAAATGTGAATTTATTTATTTAAAACCTCTTACATTTTGCATTCTTCTTCTATTTACTATTATGCGTACACCTTGGTACTATCTAGACACGCGTGATTCCTAGAGTTTGATTTACAATAACATTTAAAAGGTAGGCTACGATACGAAGTCTGTAAATCGACATGATTCCTATGATGGACACTTTGGACAGTCTCACGGAGCTCTGGCTGGAGCGACCCTCTATTTGTCCAAGTACTCCAGTGAGAGTGAAGCATTCTACTCAACAGGAAGTGTTGTGGGCCAAGGTTTGTTGACACTAGGAGAGCCGAACACACAATATATTCATTTATACAATACGGACATTCCTCTTTGTTGGCATTTTACAACTTTTTAGGAGATATTTCTGAGAGATCAGTCAACATCCCAAGGTCACAGATCTCTCTCTCTCTCTCTCTCTTTAGTTAGTAGTAAATTTTTGTCAGCGTATAAGTTGAAAGTTTTAAGTTTATCATATTTATTTGTAATCAATTTGTACTTCCTTACTTAATTAATTAATTTGTATTTCTACTTAGTAATAGTAGGTTGGATGTAAGAGAAGGCCCAACTGGCCTTAATCACGCCTGAAATTAAAGAAATGTATCTATCTATCTATGTATCTATCTATCTATCTATCTATCTATCTATCTATCTATCTATCTATCTATCTACCTATCTATCTATCTATCTACCTATCTATCTATCTCTCTCTCTCGTGCCCTGTCTCACACATAACAATCAATCAATCAAACTCTATCAATACACCAACTGTGGTCATTCTCTGTTATGACTTTACCTCTATAACTATTTGCACATCATCATAGCGATTAGAACTCATTGTCTATTGGAACAATAATCTTATCTTTATTGTTTGCCTTGCGGCGAGAAAGAGTATTTTGCACTCACGAAGAATTCCCCCTTATCTTAAACATTGCACAGATATCGTTGCAAGATAAACTATGATGCGCCGACCGCAACGTGAGCAAATAGTCAGGAACTTTATTGAAAGAAATCATGAATAAGACGTTTTTTAAGTACTGACTTGGAAAAAAATTATCATTGTTGGTGCGCAGTTATTACAAACTCGCCCTTGTTTAGGTGACATCGTTTGGACATCCTTGAAACTACGCCACATAAATGTATGTTTATTGTTTTAATATAGGCTGATCTTTAGACACGGGAGACTCTAATTCAGGTGGTCGCCGATTCGATTCCGGCCACCGGAATTATCTTAACTGAAAGTTTTTTTCCGAGGTTTTCTTCAATCGTAAAAGCGAATGCTGAGACTAAGGTTGGAATTCATAGTCGGCCCCTACACCTAGGGGCACCCATTGTTGCTATGGATTTGTTTTGTTTATGGGAAATAACATGCAAACAATTGTTACCTTGGTAACAATGGGCGCCCCTAGGTGTAGGGGCCGACTATGAATTCCAACCTAAGTCACCAAAGCCCTCGGAAATTTCTTTCCGAATGTCCAAAAAACCCAATATCTACACTTGGTTCCAACCTAACACCCTGTCCGCCAATCGCTAACCTGAAAGGGCTACTTAGCCGTCGCCTTCTTTGTTGAAAGTTGTACATGTCAGTCATGTCTAAAATCACCAGTGACAGTCGCTTCGGTAAGACACTTTACAAAAGGCCGGGACCTTCCCCTATACAGGGTTAGCTGTATCCGTAGTGGTCAAGTTATTTGTCCGGGTGGGGTTTGTAGTTGTCGGTACCGGCCGAGAAGGTGACTGCTTTCTTGAATAATGAGGATGATTGACATCGATTATTCACACAATAACATCGCCTCCTTTTAGATTAGTGATTGGCCGGGTGCTTCTTAGGTAGGAACCACCTATATTTGTCAGGTTAGTGATTGGCAGAGTGATTCTTGGGTAGGAACCACCTATATTTGTCAGGTTAGTGATTGGCAGAGTGATTCTTGGGTAGGAACCACCTATATTTGGCAGGTTAGTGATTGGCAGGGTATTTCTTAGATAGGAACCACCTATATTTGTCAGGTTAGTGATTGACCGGGTGTTTCTTAGGTAGGAACCACCTATATTTGTTAGATTAGTGATTGGCAGGGTGATTCTTAGGTAGGAACCACCTATATTTGTTAGATTAGTGATTGGATGGGTGATTCTTAGGTAGGAACCACCTATATTTGTTAGATTAGTGATTGGCAGGGTGTTTCTTAGGTAGAAACCACCTATATTTGTTATATTAGTGATTGGCAGGGTGATTCTTAGGTAGGAACCACCTATATTTGTTAGATTAGTGATTGGATGGGTGATTCTTAGGTAGGAACCACCTATATTTGTTAGATTAGTGATTGGATGGGTGATTCTTAGGTAGGAACCACCTATATTTGTTAGATTAGTGATTGGCAGGGTGTTTCTTAGGTAGGAACCACATATATTTGTCAGGATAGTGATTGGCAGGGTGATTCTTAGCTAGGAACCACCTTTAGCTAAACCGGCAAGAGCTATAATCTCATAACGTGTCTGTACTCAGCTAGTTTTGAGCTATAATCTCTTGACAGGCCTGCTAGTATAGCTCATAATACACCGGCAAGAGCTCTAATCCCCAGACATGCAATTAACTTGAATGACCGGCTGGCTCGTATGCAAGACTGTTTTCAATCAACTCCCGCACGACTCTGCTACAATATCACATCACCCACCTCACTTCCTGCTCGACTCGCGAGTTAAGCACAGCGACAATAACAATTTCGAGATGTGATTATCGAAATTTAGATCATGTTGTAAGTTATGTAACGTAGAATTGTCATTGGGTGAAACGCTGGGATAATTTGTGGGGGGGGGGGGGGGGTGAGGGGGGGTCCACATAAGCCAGTCATAAGATGTGATGTGATTTATCTAGCTTACATTATCTACACAATCTATCTATCAGTTCTCACAATCTATTCTCAGTTCTCGTTGAGTAGAGTATATTTATTGATTTCTTCCCGTTTGTCCAGTTGTTCGTCCGTCTGCTCTGCACCCTGTGCACCTGTTGCACAATGTTGTAAGTGATTTCACACACGGCAACACACGAGCACGTCCAGTTGTTCGTCTGCCCTGCACCCTGTGCACCTGTTGAACAATGTTGTAAGTGATTTCACACACCGCAACACACGAGCACGTCTAGTTGTTCGTCTGCCCTGCACCCTGTGCACCTGTTGAACAATGTTGTAAGTGATTTCACACACCGCAACACACGAGCACGTCTAGTTGTTCGTCTGCCCTGCACCCTGTGCACCTGTTGAACAATGTTGTAAGTGATTTCACACACCGCAATACATGAGCACGTACAGTGACTTAATTGAAAGTGGGTAATTTCCATCTCCAAGGCGAAGCTTTCTAATGCAATGCTATCGCACCTTCGACCCCGCGCACAGTAGTAATCAGAACAGTAACAATCACAGTAATATACAGGTACTAAATAACAGTAATAAGTAACTATATCACAATAACGAATAATAATAATTTTTCGTAGGAAATCTGCCCTCTTCAGGTGACTTAAAACTAGGTATTGGGGTATTTTGAATAGTTGGGAAGGAATGCCCAAGGGCTGATAGTGGGACTCAATCCCAGCATTAGCCTTGTGACTGAGGAAAACCTCGGAAAACTTCCAGTCAGGACTGAAAGGGTAGACAGTTAAATTGTTAAAATGTACATTATAGAAATATAATTTGATTTGATTTTTTGGTGATTTACACAACTATGATCAGATGATGTCAGGTTGGTGTTGGAGGAAAAGGAAATGCAGGAAGTAACGGGGAGAAAAATGGAAACGGGAGGACGTGGACTGTTTTTCGTCTGGCTTCTCCACCTCGATCTGTCCGGCTAGGGTGGCCCTACCATCAGAAGCATACGCTTCCGCCGGCATAGCTCTCGGGATCACCAAAGCACGCAAACCACGATAAGGTAGCAGACTTAAGGCAGGTTATAGAAATACAAGAGACTCAATTTTCGGGATACAACACTTGTCATTACTAACTATATAACTACATTAAAAAGGCAGAAATATAAAAATAGTACCAATTTCAATTGTTTTGTGTAGTTTAGTTTAGTCTAGTTTTAGTTAGTTTGAATTAACCGTTCCAAACATTTACAAACCATAAATGATTTGTTTACTCAAAATACAATTCAATAATAACTGAATGGCAGAGAGGCGGGTCACACACAAGACTCACGACTTATGTGATCTCCTCTTCTTCCATTCAGTAGTGTTATGGAGCGTTTATGTTTATAATGGATAATGTATTATGCAACATGTAACATATATCATTGAATGTAAACGGGGATTGAATGTTTTTATTTTTTCTATGCAATGTACTTTGTATCACATGTGAAGTTGAATAAAGCGTGCTAAAATCTGAAATCTGAATACGATCGAAAATAGAAATATTTCAGTGGTATTATTTATGCAATGCAGATATAATTGATTACATAAAACTATTATTAATGTACAAATGTATGTATTTCTATAATGTATCCTTAAATAAATAAATCTTTAAATAAAATATCCTACATATTATTATGCTGCAACCGAATCAATCGGCAATACAAGTCAAGGGGTCAGACAGAGAGCCAATCATCGCTTCTGTTTCAAGCCGGGTGTTGTTACAGTAATAACAACTAGACCAGTGTACAGTACAGTATAGACAAGACAGGACACTATCATCAACTTTCTCTCCAGCGCTCGCTCGCTTATGAAATCGGCTCCTCCAATCAACAGTTACGTCACATGAACAGAGAAATTAAAGATATACACTCGGCCTTGCCGTGAATCGAACAAAAACTCATTCGAACAGAAGCCGATGATAATTATCATCACACACACATGTAGTCACTTTCCACGGCCAGCTAGATTCGTTTGTGCGCAGTGACTGTTGGGAGTCGTCTGCGCATGTCCATCCTACATCACACACACACATGTACAGTCACTTTCCACGGCCGGCTAGATTCGTTTGTGCGCAGTGACTGTTGGGAGTCGTCTGCGCATGTCCATTCTACATCTCACACACACATGTACAGTCACTTTCCACGGCCGGCTAGATTCGTTTGTGCGCAGTGACTGTTGGGAGTCGTCTGCGCATGTCCATCCTACATCTCATCACACATGTACAGTCACTTTCCACGGCCGGCTAGATTCGTTTGTGCGCAGTGACTGTTGGAAGCCGTCTGCGCATGTCCATCCTACATCACACACACATGTACAGTCACTTTCCACGGCCGGCTAGATTCGTTTGTGCGCAGTGACTGTTGGCTGCCGTCTGCGCATGTCCATCCTACATCACACACACACACATATACAGTCACTTTCCACGGCCGGCTAGATTCGTTTGTGCGCAGTGACTGTTGGCTGCCGTCTGCGCATGTCCATCCTACATCACACACACACATATACAGTCACTTTCCACGGCCGGCTAGATTCGTTTGTGCGCAGTGACTGTTGGCTGCCGTCTGCGCATGTCCATCCTACATCACACACACACATATACAGTCACTTTCCACGGCCGGCTAGATTCGTTTGTGCGCAGTGACTGTTGGGAGCCGTCTGCGCATGTCCATCCTACATCTCACACACACACAAGGCTTATTGAAGATTTAAGGGTTAACAAGATCAAATCAAGCAAAAACCATTACAGCTCTAAAGGTTTAGGAAACCATGAGCAACGTTAGCTCTTATACCTAAAATGTTTTAGCTTTCTACTGACTGTAACAGTAAAATGACAATGTAAGAACTTCGGAAGACCCAGACCACTCGTACCAAGGTACTAGTAATTCATTGCTTTTAGTAAATGCTGGTCCACACAGATTTTTAAGACATAATGTATAAGGTTTTAAGACGTTGTTTTTACGGTTATGGTTCAGATAGTTTCGTTTCGTTCAATATAGGTCTAGTAAAGTGACGAACTTTGTAACGTTTTATATAATAAACCTCAGTTAAAAAACATCATTGTGATACAATACAAATTAATTGAAATTTGTATTATCCATAATTTATTATAATAGCCTTGTTTACAACCAGTCCTGCACATCTTACAATTAATATGTAAGTATTATTAAAGTAGGTGGTCCGTTGACTTGAGATTTTAGTAACTTGTTTCAAGAGTTAAGTAACTTGCGAGAGTAACTTTTTGGAGTGACTTGCGGGAGTAACATGCGGGAGTAACTAGCGGGAGTAACTTGCGGGAGTTAATTGCGGGCAGCGGGAGTAACTTGTAGGAGTAACTTACGGGAGTAACTTGCAGGAGTAACTTGCGGCAGTAAGGGGGTTTAACCCCCCCCCTCCCCCCTCCCCGAAACTACATCGAGAATGGTTTTACTTAATACTACATTTACATAATACTAATTTTCATTCGTAAATTCGTTCTTACCGATCGGACTCTCAAACGATTTTAAAACTAAAGATATGTTTGAAGAGCCCTTTAGGTCTTTATTTGCAACAGAATACAAATTCCACTAGTCAAATTCAATATAGACACACAAACAACGGGGAAAAGTCTATCTTAAGCATTTTTGTATGGGGATCACTCATTTTCAAATTAGCTTTACCCGATGTCCCCGTAAAAAATACTAAAAATAGACTTTGTGTATGTCTATATTGAATTTGCACTAGTGGAATTTGTATTCTGTTCCAAATAAAGGCCTAATAATAAAATTTGGATTAGATCCCCAATCGTAGTTTTTAAGAGCTCTTCAAACATAACTTTAGTTTTAGAATCGTTTGAGAGACCGATCGTTAAGAACGAATTTACGAATGGGAATATTGTGCCAATGCTTTCCCGCTCCCTTGAAATATGCGGTAGAAGGCGGAATTTCGTACCTGTCGCGCTGTGTCCCGCCTGCCAGTCCAGCCACCTCTAACCTCCTCCCACCCCGGCCACAGGTTAGGTTTGGTTAGGTTAGGTTAGGTTAGGTTAGGTTAGGTTAGGTTAGGTTAGGTTAGGTTAGGTTAGGTTAGGTTAGGTTAGGTTAGGTTAGGTTAGGTTAGGTTAGGTTAGGTTAGGTTAGGTTAGGTTACGTTAGGTTAGGCTAGGTTAGGTTAGGTTAGGTTAGGTTAGGTTAGGTTAGGTTAGGTTAGGTTAGGTTAGGTTAGGTTAGGTAAAGCTAGGTTAGGTTAGGTTAGGTTAGGGTTGGTTAGGTTATGGTAGTAACTTGCGGGAGTAACTTGTTGTAGTAACTTGTTGGAGTAACTGGCAGGAGTAACTTTCGGGAGTAACATGCGGGAGTAATTAGCGGGAGTAACTAGCGGGAGTTACTTGTGGGAGTAACATACGGAAGTAACTTGCGGGAGTGACTTGCGGGAGTAACATGCGGGAGTAAAATGCGCGAGTAACTTTCTTGAGCGACTTGCGGGAGTAACTTGCAGGATTTACTTGCGGGAGTTACTTGTGGGAGTAACATACGGAAGTAACTTGCGGGAGTGACTTGCGGGAGTAACATGCGGGAGTAAAATGCGGGAGTAACTTTCTTGAGCGACTTGCGGGAGTAACTTGCAGGATTATTTTGCAGGAGTTACTTGTGGGAGTAACATACGGGAGTAAGTTGCGGGGGTAACTTGCAGGATTAACTTGCAGGAGTTACTTGTGGGAGTAACATACGGGAGTAACTTGCGGGAGTAACTTTCAGGATTAACTTGCGGGAGTTACTTGTGGGAGTAACATACGGGAGTAACTTGCGGGAGTAACTTGCGGGAGTAACTTGCGGGAGTAACTTGCGGGAGTAACTTATTCGGGTAGTCTACTGCGGCTGCATATGTGGTTAGGGCAGGCGGTCCTTTTTCGGGGAACTTTTCAAGTAACGCGATCCTTTTCTTGACAAAGGAACTTTCACTTGCGAAAGTTTATATTTTCTGGGACATTTTTAAAACGTTCTTTGATACGTTTCTTATACGACAGAGTCGTTTATTTTTCCGTTTAGCGCCCCTAATTAGTCTTCTAGCTTCATTGACAAATAAACGGTTCTGCTTCGCCGTTATTATGTCCCGTACCATTATTATCAGAGGATGTACTTAGCACATCGTACCCTTGCAGGAGATCCTTGGTACATCTTTAGGAAGGACTTTGGTTTGCTTGCTACCTTCACCGGTGTCACACGGAGGATCACCAATAGGCTGTGATTTTCGTTCGCTTGTCTTACACCGGCCGGTGTAGCAAAGCGTCTTGCACTAACTAAACTAGTGTAAAGTGTAGGACAGACGAACGAGTCTAGGTCACACAATAGCCCGCACACTCATACACAGCTCATATGATTTAAAGCCGATCTGAAAACAACTAAGTACTTACACTAACTTACACTAGTGTAAAGTGTAGACAGACGAACGGGTCTAGGTCACACAATAGCCCGCACACTCATACACAGCTCATATGATTTAAAGCCGATCTGGAAACAACTCCCGCCCACAGTTTCACATTGAAAAGCACGTCAGCTCGTCTCGTCTTGATCTAAATCTAACATGTATTGAGGTCAGATCCGAGGATAACTAAACGCGAACAACGACTTATCTCCATGTATCACGTCACGACACCGTGCAACGAGGCTAAGCGAGACGATGTTGTATAATAGACGACGACTATCTCCGGTGACTTATCATAATTAGATCTTCCGTAGTTACAAACATTATATGAATACTTTGAAATGTAATGAGTACAGGTTTATCACAGGCATGTTCACTGCTTTAAAAGTGTTTACAAAATCAGGCGACTGTGGAAAGCAAATTGCAATTCGTGTCGTTACTATTATTTCTTTTGTGTCGGTTTTCCTTTTGTTTCTTCAAAGTCATATCAATTCCATCAATACTTCTTTTCGTATGTATTTAGAATGGTTTCATCAACTTTTTTACTCAGTTACCATTTATTTCTAATCGTTTTTTCGACATTTCTGTTTGGTTCTTAAATTTTCTCTCCCAAATAGGATAGTGGCACCCGGGCCCACTGTCTCGCGTACCACAAATGTGATTTGTTAAGGTTTAATTACATATTCAACACAGCTCAGCTTGAAGGTTGGGATTGCAGTAATGTATATCATAATATGTGAAAATAAGACAATCATTTTAACAAAACCTTACTCTATTTGTTTCATAAATATATGTCTTAGTTTCCTCGACATTTCTACTTGTTTGTTTGTTTTTGTTTGTTTGTTTGTTTTTTGTTTTTTTTGTAGTTCAATTCTGCTCACTTTATTATAACTTTGTTTTAACTTTTCTATTCGATTATTTACCATTTCTATTAGTTACCTCAATAATTCTATTAATCAATGTTCTGAACACGTATATATAATATCATACCTGTCAGTAACGAGCAGTGACGTCACAGAAGATACCCGAGTACATTTCACACTTGATTGGCGACGACTAAAACCAATTAGATTATTTACCGGCCGCGAAGGCCGCTCACAAATTAATTAACTGATTTTATTTCTGTCCGAGATTAAAGTGATGGCTCGAGCATCGAGATGGGATCAAGTGATTAGGGTGTGGCTATAATTAGCTTGGACAAACACGGGCTCGGGCAATTAGCAGGCGGTGACCAGCATGCGTGCTAGCTACCGTCACCCTGTCGGCCTGGTGACCAAACGCACGAGTTTATGCGACTTTCTTGGGAAACGTTCTTGATCAACAAATGTGGACGTTTTAGACTCAAAAGATGATTTTCAGAATTGATCTAGAAAGCCGTGATTTGGTTATGTCAAGGTTAATTTTTCACTGCTGTGCATTGTTGTCAATGATGATTTAGACAGACGTGATTAGCTCTATCTACGGTCCTAGATAAATTCTGAAAAAGGTCGGACTACAACAATGGAACAAATGAATTGAACTGATGGACAAACAATCAGCTGTCAAAATAATAAAATTGCAACCATAGAAATAAAAACAAGTGGAGCAATAGTAACTGCTCGCCATTTAAAACTTTTAATGGTGGACAACGACTAAGTGAAAGTTTTGTATGTGTATTTGTTTGTTTTTTGTTTTGTTTTCCAAAATTAGAAGAAATTATTTTTTGACAGCTTGTTGTTTGTCCATCGATTCAATTCTTTTGTTTCATAGTTGTCTTTTGGTGTTGCTAGTGCCCTATAGAGGTCTCAAAACTAGCATAGATAGCGCTGCTAAGCAACCTCCTTTCAGCGCCATTGATGAATAACAACAATTAAACAACAATGAAAATTGACAGCTAAACCACTCCTAATAGAAGTTTATTTTCTTGCCACCAGAATGCATCTAGTCTATTTTGAGTGCTCTTTTTCAGAATTGATCTAGAAAGCCGTGATTTGCTCTATTTAAGGGTACTTGATAATAGGGAAGTCTCATGCATTTTTTTTATTTGCTTACTGGTTACCTCAAGTTAAAATAAACGGGAACTAATTGGTTTCGGCTCGAAAGGTGCATTAACATCGCTTTAACAGCAAGTCAAAGATATTGCTGTCAAAACACGCTCAGAAACGGACCTGCGCCATCTTGCTCTAGATTTCAAGGTTCTGACGTCATATGTCAGTAAACAATAATTTTATATCATACAAATAGTACTGAAATCCCACCCTTTAGTAGATTATTGCTCTCATAAGACTCTAACTGAACCAACGTTTATTTATAGTTAGTAAATGAACACTTCTCAACATTAATTAACAACAATATGTGAAATAATTGCATTATTTTAAACACGTTTTGGTAAATACAGTATCAAAATGGATTTTCTGAAGAAAACAGTGGTATAAAAGACATTGTTGTAAAGTCACTGCATCCTAGATATTGTAAAATGTCCAACTTAATATCGTTGATATTATTAAGAATACTTCAAGGAGGCAGTTTTTTACATGACATATGACGTCAAGAGCCGTTTTTCTATTACGGAACAAGAAGTTCCAAATTTCAAACTTAAAATGCTAATAGAAGTGGAAATATACGCTTCTCAGATATAAAAATTATACCGCCCGTATTTTTAGATAATGATCTTCCATTTTTAGGTACTTTGAGGAATATTTATTTTTGATGAGACTTCCCTATTATGTAAAGGTTCATTTTCCACTGTTGTGCATTGATGTCATTTGATAATTTAGAGGGCCGTGATTAGCTCTATCTAAGGCGGGCGTAGATCAATTCTGGAAAAGGTTTATTGTGGTGCTGTAAATAACGATTTTCTCGCCGCGAATTCGCGCGATTTTGAAGTAGAGTCGCGATTTGAGTGATATTACTCATGATTCACGAATAACGTTGGAATTAAATTAAACAATGAACGCAATTCACTATTCAACTTCTAACATTTTGCAGATCATGATTATCATCAAAGCCTTCTAAACTGCAAGAACAACAATACATAACAATTAAAAATTACTTTTCAAGTGTTACATCAAGGTTCATTGATGCATACAACATCATCATCTACTAACCTTGAATTTATGTTTTTAAAAGGAGTCTCAAACATGAAACAAACATTTTTGCACATCTTTGTCAATGTCCAAAGACATTGGAAGTAGTACTAGTAGTATATCTTTCAATGTCGGCTCATCACCGCCACCTGAATGACAGTCCACGCGACCACAGCCTTCTAGCTAGACAATGACACAGCCTTCGTTATAGCGAGAGCTCATGATCGCGGTGGCGCAATGCACGTCAGTTGACCCGCCGAAAGAAGGAAGTCTTCCTGAATTTACCTGTTCGTGTTGGCAGTTTGTCAGAATTACTGAAAAGTCTCAAAAATGACCTTATTTTAATTAACCGAACGAGGTAACACGCATTTTACTACTTTTACGCAATCACGGCAAAAACAATACACAAGGATATCTACTTTTGCTTGAGTTCTTGTAACGAATTGTTGTCACTGGTTCAGTGAGGGAAGGAACACTTAGAAAGAAATGCAAACATTTTTACACCTAAGTTCCTGCCTTTGCGAATTTACATCAAAAGTTATCCATATCTTTACCTACTTTAGTTCTTTGTCTGATTTGCTGCCTAGGGACTGCTATCCTATCGTTTGTGTGCTTTGTTGACCCCGAGAGCTAGGCCGGCGGAAGCGTATGCTTCTGGTAGGGCCACCCTATTTGGACAGATCGAGGTGGAGAAGCCAGACGAAATGCAGTCCACATCCCCTTTCTCCGAAAAAGGGAACTTCAGCTATCATGACACTGGATGCTTTGAAATTTACAGCATTAGTATGTCCGAGAATCGAACTATTTGATAAAAACTATAATTGATTCAGGTCATTCCATCAACCATTGCACTAAGTTTCACTTGTTTTATGGTTTCTTTAGCTGCTTGTTAATTTAAAATAGCATCACTCATTAAAATTTAGTTTTAACTGTTAAAATAATGTCTACAATAAAAAAGAATTTATTAGGGAAATAACATTTGTAGCGAATAACTAAACTTGAGCTAGTGATCTTTTGTAAATCGTGTATGATCGCTCAGAGCACACTCTTTCTGCAATAAAGTAAAATTGTTACGTTAATTGATACTAAGTATAACAGAACAGTTTGCAAAACTCCTTGTTAAATAACGAGGTATGTTTTCAACGGGAAGTGGTCCGCAATGTTTGTTCGCAAACCACTTTGCGTCCATGAAAGTCGACATTCCACAAGTGTCCCGTGCGTCAGGCACATTGCCGACATTGTTTTCCGTGACACGATACATGAGGGCTTTGGCCTAGACCTGTTTCTTGCTGTATGTATGGCGGGCAATACCTTTGTCGTGCGTCTCTTTGTCCGGTGCGTAACAAGTAGCGTGAAAACACTGGTTCTCTTACAACAACTTCGGTAATGCTTCCGTCATCAATCGATGACGTGTTTACGGTCCAGGCCAACCCGAGCAGGTATTTGAATTAGCCACGGCCGCTGGTTGGCTGCCGCTCACCCACCCGTGAGGGAAGCATTACCGAAGATGTTGTACGACGACTATATCTCTTGTCCGCCTTGCCTCTTCTCCACCCCTCTCCTCTACCCCCTTCCGAAGGACCTTACCGTGGTGCACAGGTTTGAGTGCTTTACTGATCCAGAGAGCTATGCCGGCGGAAGCGTATGCTTCTTGTAGGGCCATTCTAGCCGGACTGGTAGAGGGGTAGAAGTATCATAAATAAATAAAAATAAATAAATTCACATTTAGAGTCTACCCACTCAGTAACTTAACTGATTTTCAGTGGGGGACTTTAATTTAGTGACTAAAGCAACCATGTAGGTTTCGAACACCATCGACGAGTGAGCGATAACCAATCAAAGATCGATATTTCATATATTCATTCATTTCATATATATATATATATATATATATATATATATATAAAGAAAGGATACATTTTACGGTTAAACCAATCTCAATTTTATTTTTAATGATAAGTCAACGTTTCATTAAAAATATCATTAAAAATAAAATTGAGATTGGTTTAACCGTAAAATGTATCCTTTCTTTACATATTGCAACCAACAAAACCTGAGAAATCATATATATATATATATATATATATATATATATATATATATATATATACGATAGTTGTCGAGTACGTCGTTAAACAACAAATAACTAATGATCAATCAAATCCTTTCTACCCCTAGTATCTGCTCGTCTACCCCTACCACTCGCTAGCAGTTAACTCGGTACACGGTTGGGAAATTACATAATACAACTGGGATAGGATAGTAAAAATAATTAAAAACTAACAATCCAAAATAATAATGAAATATAGAAATTGAAAACGGAGTTACAAAGGTAACAGTAAAAGGTAGAATATAAGAACAAGATAGTTTAAAAAAACGTAAAAAAAACAACATAATATACTGTTAAAATAAAGTATTAAAGAAGAAAAATCGAAAATTTAGCAGATAATAATTAAAAGATATCTTTTAATTATTATTTGCTAAATTACATATGTACCGTTAACACGCGGTATGATGGGCTGCGGTAGCGGTGTAAGGCACAACTCCGGGCGGTCCGTAACCCGAGGCTGCCTCGTGGGAAAGTGACGACAACTTTTAGCACAGGGCTGTACAAAGTACGACACGCTTGGCCCGTGTTTAGTGGCGTCATATTCCTGGTACTATTCATCCCTTGTGTTTAGACCCCCGACCATACATGCAGCCCTCATCCCCCTCGCCATAGATGGGTGCATCAATGCAACACATCCTGTTCATGTTGGAGTCTTACTTCTACAACTTTGATCAAAGTTGTAGAAGTAGAAGTAAGTTGTGTAGTAGTTGTTTGAAAATGGTTTTATTATAAAATGGGGTTATGGTCTGTCTTTATTTTTAATTTTAAACAATCAGTAATTAATTATAAACGGTTACGATATAAGTACTGCTGACAAGAACAAAAACAAAAATTATTGCAGATTGACACAATAAAGGTGTAAATCTACAAAATTATCACAATTTGAGATTTATATCGGGATGAAGCGAGAGTTTTGTGGTTAATTTAGCAATTTTTCGCGTTATTCGTTGTTTAAGCAAAAATCCGCGTAATGTCTCTATCTAAAAACAGCTTTGCCGAAGAGGCAAGAAAACGTAGAATAATTTTAACCTATCGCAAGTTGCGAACCAGGACCTTTTTCTAATGAGAGTATTACTTCTTTCGTCTTTTTTCCCACGTAACTTAACTTTTCAACAGTAATTCCTGTTTTTGTTGTATTTTCAGTCGACTTGCGATCCCCTGGCTCGAGCACTCGGAAGTCATGTATAATTCATACTTATAACATGAACTCATGCATCTATTATACCATTTAGCATCGTATAAAAACAGAAACCTCCAATCCGAAGGCTCAGACAATAGAATGTAATTACTCTATGGAATGTTTTGTCACCTTACACCATCTAACCTTGGGTTATCTCGAGCAGGGTTAACGAAGCGTTATTCTAATGAACGTTAAGTGCAGAGTTCATTGCAACGCGTGATTGGTCTTGATTGAGTTGTTGTCTGCGCATCTCGTCTCGTTTAGACAAGCATCAATCAAGCACAAGCGCACGAGGCTGCACTCATTGTGCATCAATCAAGCAGAGGCTGCACTCATTGTGCATCAAACAAACAGAAACTGCGCTCAACGTGATGCATCTAATTGGAAGTGTGTTCATTTTTACACGAAATGCATTTATTTTCATATTAAATGTAATATTAGACATCAAACGAATTAATTAGGAAAAATCCTAGATAATCATTTTACTTATTTTTAATGACATCCCTGAATAGCGAGCTAATGGTCTGATACACCCCTGAATAGCGAGCTAACGGTCTGATACACCCCTGAATATCGAGCGAACGGTCTGATACACCCCTGAATAGCGAGCTAACGGTCTAAAACACCCCTGAATAGCGAGCTAACGGTCTAATACACCCCTGAATAGCGAGCTAACGGTCTAATACACCCCTGAATAGCGAGCTAACGGTCTAAAACACCCCTGAATAGCGAGCTAGCGGTCTAATACACCCCTGAATAGCGAGCTAACGGTCTAATACACTCCTGAATAGCGAGCTAACGGTCTAAAACACCCCTGAATAGCGAGCTAACGGTCTAAAACACCCCTGAATAGCGAGCTAACGGTCTAATACACCCCTGAATAGCGAGCTAACGGTCTAATACACCCCTGAATAGCGAGCTAACGGTCTAAAACACCCCTGAATAGCGAGCTAGCGGTCTAATACACCCCTGAATAGCGAGCTAACGGTCTAATACACTCCTGAATAGCGAGCTAACGGTCTAAAACACCCCTGAATAGCGAGCTAACGGTCTAATACACCCCTGAATAGCGAGCTAACGGTCTGAACACCCCTGAATAGCAAGCTAACGGTCTGATACACCTCTGAATAGCGAGCTAACGGTCTGATACACCCCTGAATAGCGAGCTAACGGTATCGCCGATTCCAAGATACTAAGAATGTTAACGAAAGTCATCTGTCCAACAAATCGCTTCTCCGATGTAACAAGATAAGCAAATGTCCACCATTAAGTTCGACCAGTCAGTATATTATAACGTGTTCCTTCCTATGACGTAACGAGTGTGTCGGGACCTTCCGCCTTCCTCGGGCTGTTGATAATTACACTCGTCTAGCTAGAGCATCGCAGGCAGCTGTTGACGGGGGCGTGGCCGGCACAGCCACTCAATACTTTATACACTACAACTTTCAACGATAACGGGTCATCCTCAATGAAAATTAACAGTAACAGTAACTTTAATAGAAAGGTTTTAATCAATCATATTGGCTGATGAGTGTCCATTGTTGTTCATCAGCCAATAGGATTGGTTAAAACATTACTGTTACTGTAACTGTTAATTTTCATTGTAGATTGTCTAATAAGCTACTATAGCATCAACAAAATACAACAGTGTAACAAATTAATAGACGATTTTCAGAATTGATCTAGAGGGCCGTGATTACTTCTATCTAAGGGTCCTTGATAGATCAATGACAACAATGCTCAACAATAACTAGTTTTTAAATATTATGCATTTTTCACTGTTGTGCATTGTTGTCATTGAAGATCTAGAGGGCCGTGATCGCTTCTATCTAAGAGTCTTATATCGATTCTGAAAAAGGTCTATTCGTTGTCGATCATTCTTAGCAGTCGAGGATGGGCAATGTAGATTTTTAAGAACTAAGAATTTGTGATTAACCAAGTTGAAACATGCAAGCACAAATGCGTTCACGTTATAACACTTGTTATTGGATCATCGCGAAACACAGTACCGGGCTAATACTAAAACACATTTAGGGCAGGAAGGAAGTCATGATCATTTCTCATTCCGTCTATATAATTATACTAACAAGTATAATTGGTAAATCTTAACGTCAACTGTTTTGTAGACTCGTAAACGAGTTTATACTTCCGAGTTCTAGTTCTTCTAGTTATAGACTAGATCTAACTACTTCTGGGGTTCCTGAGATAAGATGACGGCAACATTTATCTAGGCAGACGATTAATGATCGTATAATGGATACTAAGTCTAGGGCTGAACCATCCATGCCCAACTATAGACTGGGGTGGATTCTGGCACCCGCCTCTTCTTTCCAGTCCGGGGAAGACGAATAGTGAGACCTTTCTTAACACTCAAGGGACGAGCAGATGGATGGTCGCTTAGGCACCCTCCTTGGATGAACAGAGGGTCGCTTTGGCACCCTCACGGAGCGAGCCCTGGAGTACCCGTGCTGGCTATCGGGCATCGAACCTGTAAAGAGGTTTAGCATAAGACACTGCTCCAAGAAAGTGCACAGCTAAAGGCCCATTCACGATTAAACTTAACCGTAAACTTACAACGTAAAGTAAGGTTTGGCTTATGGAAGATCACGCGATTGTTCATGACCAAAACTTACACTTAGTTTTGGGCTACGGTTAAGTTTGGAACGATCAAACTTTAAAATAAAAACAAACTTAACAGTAAGAAAGAACCAATCAGCGCCAGCCGCAAGGTCTAGGCTAGCTAAATCGAAAATAGAGCATGAAGACCTAACGTCTACGTTTAAGTTTAAGTTTACTACTAAGTTTTCATCGTGAATGAGCCTTAATCATACCCACGGCTCGAGATGACGGAAGACAGAGCCGAGCCGAGAGTGACCGGATGTGCTCGGATTTACCGGAGAAAGCCGAAGCTGCGGCCGAGCTTCCTCCCCGGGGAACTGAGCACTTTTTACAGGGAGAACTCGTTACGTAACCCGTGTTTTGCTCACACTATGACGTAACAGCGGCCATTGTTATGTCACGCATGATTTCACATAACAGAGGAGATGAGCGGGTATGATCTTAAAATTTCATAAAAGCAGGGTATTGCCCTATCTGGTGAATTTTGTATCGCTTCATGAAAGTGAAATAAGAGAGAGATTGATTGATTGATTGATTAAGGTATTTTTATTTATGGCGGGATTAAGACCAGTGAGGCCTTATCTTCCATCAAACCATGCTAGGGGGAGAGAGAGAGAGAGCGAGAGAGAAAGAGAGAGAGAGAGAGAGAGAGAGAGAGAGAGAGAGAGAGAGAGAGAGAGAGAGAGAGAGAGAGAGAGAGAGAGAGAGAGAGAGAGAGAGAGAGAGAGAGAGAGGGAAACGTATGTTTATTCAGCAAGTTCGCTATCACTGGTACAGATAATTTATCTTGACAATATTAAAAAATCATGCTTATAAATCCTAGTGATCTTGTGGAAAAAAACAAATAACTAGATTACGGAAACAGGAGAAACATTTTTCTTCGATATCGCTTTCTAGACCGCCTTTTTCACATAGTTCGGTTATTACTTGTGAAGTCGATTATCAATGTGTCCAACATTTTAGAGTGATTTCGATGCGTGAACAGACTTGCTCACGGTTCAGCTTGAGTGATTTCGATGCGTGAACAGACTTGCTCACGGTTCAGCTTGAGTGATTTCGATGCGTGAACAGACTTGCTCATGGTTCAGCTTGAGGGATTTCGATGCGTGAACAGACTTGCTCATGGTTCAGCTTGAGGGATTTCGATGCGTGAACAGACTTGCTCACGGTTCAGCTTGAGTGATTTCGATGCGTGAACAGACTTGCTCATGGTTCAGCTTGAGTGATTTCGATGCGTGAACAGACTTGCTCATGGTTCAGCTTGAGTGATTTCGATGCGTGAACAGACTTGCTCATGGTTCAGCTTGAGTGATTTCGATGCATGAACACTTGCTCATGATTCAGGGGATGTAAATATATTGAATCTAGGAACGAATGTTTAAAGTTTATAGAATAACAAAGGTGTGGAGATGACGATACGCTTAAATAAGATAGGTATTTGGACCAGTATTAATTAATTAATAACAATACAATGTTGATTTTGTTTTATTTTTTTTTCAATGTTTATTCTTTATTTCATATTGGGTGTTTTGATTAACTCGTCTTGTATTGAAGTATTTTCATAGGTTATGTTGATGGTTTAAATACTTATGAGAAAAGCATGTTTGTAGTTTATAAAAATAGCAAATAGCTGCTAGTTAAAAACTAGTTCTGTTTGGTCAAGACTCGCGTGCCCGGAGCCCCACCCCACCTGTGTACCGGTAGCGGCAAACATGTTCAAACATGTTCCGCCAGCAGAGACCTCAGGAAGGAAGCAATTACCACTAGACTATAATGCGGTAGTCGATACATAACGTACGACAACTAGACAGATTACTATTTCAAACTTATTATCGATTTTAAACTTTCGAAAGTTTTCCTAACGGAATCAATTTCTATATCACATTTCATGTTTTTGTGTAGGTACTAAAAATAAATCGAACGTAAATTCCTCATTTATTCAATGAAAGAAGTTCTACAACCACAACCTGAGAACAACAACAACAACGACAGGCCATGCTTGGCAGTCAACGACACTCGCAGCTGTCCGGCAATCTCTCATCTCCGGCCGACGGCGAAATGCAAATGAGACCAACTCGTCTTCTTCTTATTGATAATAAATAACTCAAATAGTTAATTCGAAGATTGATGGAGCGCGGAAACCATTAACGATGAGATTTAGTTCCTCGTTCGTCCGTCAACCGTGGGGCGCGCTGTGGTCGCCGCGCATGCGCACTCGCGCGGCTCACACAACGACATTCCGGGGAATAACCAACGGTCTTCCATATTATTATTATTTGTATGTTTGTTGATTATCGACGTACTCGACAACTATGATCGTACGACGTAGGGGGTGGTTGGTGGAAAGGTACTAGTAGAACGTAAAGGGGTGAAAAGATGAGAGTGGAGGACGTGGACTGCCTTTCGTCTGGCTTCTCCACCGGGACCTGTCCGGCTAGGGTGGCCCTATACCAGAAGCATACGCTTCCGCCGGCAAAGCTCTCGGGATCAACAAAGCAGACAATCTGCCCACTACGATAAGGTAGCAGTACCTTTAAAACAATGTAGGTATTCACACATTAATTACTTATTTAATATTTACTTCACTACAGCACTAGTTCAAAAAATACACGCAACGCCACGCGCGCTCAAAAGTTAGCATGGAGTCTGATTGCTACAGAATAAGATAACATCTTCCGATAACTGTGACAACATCTATGGCGACAACCTTCCACACACGAAGACGAACAAGATGACAGCTTTCACTGCCTGCCTGATTGGCTACCAACCACCCACCCACCGCCTTGTAAATGTTATCAGGCGCGTGACGTCACAGATCAACGTCCTCGCCAGGGTCCGCCACTGTGCTACGCGAGCTGGGGGGATAAATCTGTTGCGTGACGTCACTTTGGAGAGGCAATTAGGACAAATGAGTTGTCGCACAAGAGTTGGGCTAGCGTGACTCCCCACTCCACTCAAACCATCGGACAGGGGTACGTTAATAGAACTGACAACGTCTGAGTTAGTGATCCTGGCGGTAAGGTTAAGTATCGCATAATTAGCTAAGGAAAATACACCTTAATATGTCTTTTGTATAGGAAACCTGCCCAGGAACAATACATATCCCTCTTTCTAGTACGCAAAATGTACCCGGGTTACGGAATAGGGGTCGCAACTTTACGACCGGCTAAAACTGTTCTGGAATGAGGGCCAACGAGACTATAGCGGTATTTGGATTGATTGATTGATATTTGGGCTTAACGTTTCATATTTTTGCAACGTGGCTAATCGAGACAATGAGTGGGTGAATTATGAAGATGATGGGGGGTGTTAAGTGGTAAGTGGCTAGGGCGAGGGCAGGGAGGAAAAAGGGAGCGGGGAGGATGTGGACTGCATTTCGTCTGACTTCTCCCCTCGACCTGTCCTGCTAGGGTGGCCCTACCAGAAGCATACGCTTCCACCGGCATAGCTCTCGGGATCAACAAAGCACGCAAATCTGCCCACCACGATAAGGTAGTAGTCCATGGGCAGGAGCGGTATTTGGAATAGTTGGGAATGAATGGCCGAAGGCTGATAGTATGACTGAATCCCAGCATTCCCCTTGTGACTGAGGAAAACTTAGATAAAAACCTTAAGTCAGGATCGCCGTTATCGGTTATCGAACCGGCTACCTTGCGAATGAAAGCCTCGTGTGCTACGAACTGAGCCAACTCTATCGGTCCACAAGAATCGATACAATATGGCGGCTTTCGAGGATCGAGCACAGATCATCGGATCTCCATTCAGACATCATTTATATCTATGGTAGAGCCGAGCATGAGAGACGTTCCGGCCGGCAGAGTTGCGTGCGCACCTCTCAGCGGGCTGTCTCGACCAATCACGACCTCACGTGGCGATCGCGGCGCCTCCCGCGGCGAGTCTGCGAACCTTGTACTGTCTGTCACCATGGAGGCTCACGTTACCGCTGATACCGACGCTTGTATCTCACCGATGGTAATTTAGACACTTTTAGAAGAAGCAATCACTCTTCACTGGTCTAGAGACGACCAAGAATTGAACACAATTATATCTTACTGCTTTTGCGAAAAGGTTTTTTGAGTAAAGGATCGTTTTCCCATATTCTCTGAATATAATATAATGACATACTATAATGCTACTAATACAACATTTGCACACATCAACGTAAATTATCTTCCACTATATTATAGCAGTGGCCGAAGTACAGAGTATGTGGCTCTAAAGTACCCTATTTACGACCTATCATTCCCTTGCTGTATAGCAATGGTCAAAGTAACTGCCCCTGGAGAAGTCCTATCCACAACCAGATCTAAGATATTAGTTACAGTAATAACTTAGATAGTTTACTATAGTCTCGTGTTCAAGGCTTTAGCAATGAATCTCGGCTCTATGACTGGTAATAAACCGCTACCCGCTGCGAGGCTCTAGTTTATGTCCGTAGATATATATATATATAGATATATTAGATTTATATCGGGGTTTGCCGTTGAGAGTGTGCGGCCTTATCAATTTCTGCAAAACTTCAAAGTTTATTGATTGACTCAAATCGGTTCTATCATGGACTTACTATTATAAGTCCATGGTTCTATCAAGTACGAGCTGCATGTAATGAACCTTTTTCAAAATTGATCTAGGACCCTTGGATGCCCTCTAGATCTTCAATGACAACAATGCACAACAGTGAAAAGTGCACCTTAACATAACATTTGAAAACTAGTTGTTATTGTTGATCATTGATCCATCAAGAACCCTTAGACAGAAGTAATCACGGCCCTCTAGATCAAATGACTGCACGTCTTCCAAGTAGGCCCCATCAATGCTATGAGTGGGAGAGTCAAGGCGGACACACGAATGACCTTGAATCCCCGATTGTAAAACAAGTTTTTCATATAATATTTATGATTGCACCAATATAAACTGGCATTGAGAATCTTAGGTTGTAAAATATGTGAGAGGCAATATAAAATACAGTCATAAACGAGAACTGCCGAGATTTTCAAGTCTTACATCACAATTTGCCATTAAACATGAGTAGAAACAAAATGGATGGAATATAAGTCTAGAAAATAAACCAATAGGAAGAACAAGGACAAAACGAGTTAGTAGCTTACTAAACATTCAGGCTCTTAGTATTTCTAGCTAGAAAGTGGTGCAACACTTATAGAAAACGACCCTTCAACATATTAGAGATGGTGGTTAAAAGGTCCCACTTGACTTCTCTGTACAAAAAGCTTGTATAGGTGGCCTAATATAAACTCAACAAACAGAAGTATAACGAACACCTAGAGCGAGGAGCTTTTTGGTGGAGGTGCCAGGTATATCTAGAGGGCTGTGATTACTTCTGTCTAAGGGTCCTTGATAGATCAATGACAACAATGCTCAACAATAACAACTATTTTTCAAATGATACGTTATGGCTTATGGTACGTTTACAGCTACGCTTTGCGAGCAAAGCGAGGGCGCGAGCTCCAATCAGCGGCCGAGTTTCACGCAAAGAAGTTAATAGGTTCACGCAAACTCGGCCAATGATTGGAGCTCGCGCCTTCGCTTCGCTCGCAACGCGTAGCTGTAAATCGACTATTAAGGTGCATTTTTCACCGTTGTGCATTGTTGTCACTGAAGATCTAAAGTTCAGTCAGCCTTGAGAACCACAGTAGATGAATGCAGTCGGACCCTATTGTACCCGCTAAAAGCGGCCATAAAAAAAAGGTTTACAGAAATTTCAAAAACATTCACCTACGGAAGTGGAAGTGCGGTCAATTACAGAGCACTGAAATGTTACAATGGTGAGGATCAATGTTTTCTAGATGTTGTTTGAGTGGGGTGGAAAGAGCTGGGCCGATAGGGAACAGCAGATCAAGGCTCCATTCATCCACTATGTTTCCCAACGCTGATTCCACTGTATGTAGAGGGTCGTAATTAATTCTATCTAAGGGTCCTAGATCGAAAAAGGTCTACTACCCGAGTCACGGCCTTGCGGTATCACGGCACAGCTTTGGGCCGTGTTCTAAGAAGGAGGTGATGTCTAATGATGTAATGCTCTGCAAATATCGCCTCGTCATCGCAGTAAACGGAAAACAAAACAAGTTTAAACATGCGATGCTAGGGGACATGTTTGATTATAATTATGCACGTACATGTGTGCATAGGACAGTTCTCATTCAGAATACAAGGTCACGCATAATGACAATCCTGATTTGGTGACGACAATAAATACAAGCATTATTATAATTTCTTCCAAGAAATACAGGCTCTATATAGTAGGCCTATACTCACAATCGTATGTTAGTTTCCTAAAATAACTCTTTGCATTGACATAAACAAAGTCTGGATTCACAAGAGGTCTTAACTCGAAGACCGGTCTAACTTTGAACCTCTTTTAAATGCAGCCCAATATCTGAGTATATAAAACATAATTGGACTGTTAATCGCGTCTTTGTTTCGACCAGGAATTACTACTTACTAGTAATAGTACTACTAATAGTATTAGTAAATAGTAAATAGTACTAGTAATAGTAGATAGTTAGCTTCTTTATGTTAGCTGGGGCTGGTTTCACAAGAAGTTCTAAGTTATGGCCGGTCTTAGAATTAAGATCAGAACAGACTTAGGACTTTTCCTAGTCCAGACCTTTCATACCATCGAGTATTCGAATTTAAGTATATATTTAAGTTTATTTAGATTTCAGCACATACTGAAATTGTTTGTAATAGTGTTTTTAGCAATAGGTGTTAATGCGTGAATAAATGAATAGGATTGTTACTGGGAGAATGTTGAGGACTTCTCTTTGCTGTGCGCTTGTATTGTATGTGTATTGCCCACGATTACACGGTTCAATACTTTCGTCAAACTCATTGAATTCAAGGACAAAAAAGCATTAATTAAGAGAAGCTATATTGTTGCAGTTTTTTTACCAATTTGTTTTTGATTCGCTTTTGTTCTTGAATTCAATAAGTTTGACGAAAGTATAGGGTACGCCCAACACCAAAACACAACAATGAAACAAATGAATTGAACCGATGGACAAACAAGCTGTCAAAAAAAAAAATGAAGTTCTAAAGTTGGAAAAAACAAACGTTCAGAACGTTTACAAACTTTCAGATAGTTGCTGTCTATAACTGAACATAAATTTTAACTGGCGAGCAGTTACTATCGTTACAACTAATTGGTTATCCTCATTATTTGCAAAGATATTACTTTGACAGCTTGTTGTTTGTCCACCAGTTCAATTCATTTATTCCATTGTTGTAGTTGGGCTGTTACGTCAGTTGTGCGTACCCTCTTGCGTCGTGTAATGCCGGCATATTGTTCTCCCGCCACACATTGGGCGCCATGGAAACAACGCAACACAGATTGGCCGTCACAGCTTATTGACTCCATTAGTAAACAACGCATCGTGATTGGTGCCAGTCATTGTCGGTGACGTCACGCGTACTCTATTGGCCGTGGCCGTGATCAGCGCGGGGTCAACATCCACTCATGAAGGTCCTGGGTTCAACTGCGCTAGCTCGGACATCGGCAAGACGGCGACAAGTCGGAGCAAACGATTTAATATTTTAAGCATTTTCGCGAGAAAAGTTGCACATTTGTCTCCTCTGGGCCTAGAATCACAATCTGTAACTGTACCATAGTCATCCCTACTACTAGGGGCGCCCGATGTTGCTATAAATTTGTTTTCTATATGGGAAATAACATGCATGAAACTGTTTCTTGGCTACAACGGGCACCTCTAGGGGTAGGGGACGACTACGAAAGACCGGCCTAACTTTAGATCAAGGCCTAGCTCACATGAAAAAGTTAGATTCCTGGTCGGAATAAAGATGCAATGAACATGCCAATAATAATATGTTTCAAAAACCTATTTTCACATATTGGTGTCTGGATTCTCAAGAGGTCTTAAGTTTTTTTCTGGTCTTAACTCTAAGACCGGCCTAACTTTGGACCTTCTGTAAAACCAGACCTAGATCAAATGAAGAAGTATCTAATTCTTGATAGGAACAAGAACACAATGATAATTCCAATAATATTTATTTATTTATTTATTTAATGTCTATCCTATTCAGTTATAAAAACTGATTTACAAAGGAGGACCTTAAATAAAACTAAGCTATGCAAACAATGAATAATATGATAATAAGTCTGTTATCAGGGATTTTTCTGGATTCACAAGTGATTCAAAGCTAGGCCGGTCTTAGAGATAAGACCAAAAACAGACTTAGGACCTCTTGTGAGTCCGAAACCAGACGTAATGTCTTTACCATGTACAAAACACTGTGTGAAGATTTGTGTTATCTGTAAATCACTCTATATTAATTCCACTTAACCTATCTTTGATCGGTACATATTGTAGAGTCGATAAGAATAATCTGGAGATATTTTCTTATCGCCGCTGATACATGTCACACATGCGTCCGAATGATAACACAATTTAATTACTATTATCAAGCTATTATCAGTTATTTATGATGTGTTAAAGATAAAAGTACCCAAGATGGTGCGCTAGCAAGGACGATTCATTATGAGCAGTGATCTAATCATTACAACTGACTGACATTCACCTTCAATGACTCACAGGCTTGGTTTGATGTTGCCAATGTCGTTCTTTAGAGTGTTTAGTAGAGGAGGAGCAAACTAAAGATTAGATTTGAGAGTGTTATTGTCGCTAGCGTTTAAAAAGCGGACGCGATTGAAAATACAACTTAAGAATTTATAGGTATACGTAGATGTTCTGGTGACCTAGGCGGTATGAGGGTATGAGCATGCCCATAACCCTACACTGGCCATCCTGTCCTTTCATGGGACAGGAAAATCACAATAAAATTAATTAATTAAAATGTTAATGCAATTGTCTGCTATCGACAAACGCCATCTCGAACGACAAGCAGTGTCACTCGGCTCTGATACCGTCTGGCCGGCCGCGCAGCACTACTGCACAATAGACTTGGATCACTATATACTTAAGGCCCGGTTCCACCAAACTGATTTAAACTCGGGTTTAACAAAGCTACGCTTATTTATAAACTCGAGTTTAAACCATGTCGTGTTCCACCACGTATTGTTTGCCTATTGTTAACTAAGCCGAGTTTATTTTGTAAGGAAGGCTGTGATTGGTTGTTCCAATCACGTGATTCATTTTAATGGCGGACTGTAGCGGTGAGGAGCTTGTCAAAACATAACCTGAAGAAAGATGGAGAAAAAGCAACAACGTTCGCGTGGGAGTAATTACTCCGAAAGAAACAAAATCTATTATTACAAATTGTTGAGCAATACCGTGGAATAATCGAAAATAAAATACCGATTCTGTTTCGCGGAAAGAGAAGGAGGCGATATGGGAGAGAATTGCGGGTAAACTGAACGCTTGGCCTATGAGCACGGGCCAGGGTCTAGGCCTAGTGTAGGTTGCGCAAGGGCTAGGGCACAGATAAGCTAGGGTCTAGCCTAAGCCCTAGCTGAGTGTAGGCCTAGGCCTAGGCCTATACAGTAGCTTGGGAGGAGCTACAGTAGAACACTAAAATTAGCTATGATTTAACGTTGTGACTGTAATGCCAACGGGTAGGCCTAGTTCTTTATGATTCGAGGACGTCGCATTGGACGTTGAATAAAGTTAATTATTTCTTCACCATCGTCGGATGGAAACGACACATCAGACACGTTGCCTGGCATTATAGGGTTAGCATACAAAATAGAACGATGACTAAAGGCAGACACATCAACATAACCATATTTTGTCGCACACACACTGACAGCTGACAGGCAATGACGAAATCAAAACATTAGTAACTCAGCTTGTTATATTTGAAAATTCGACATTTCGGGCATCGTGTTGGCGGTGAGTCGTAGTTAAAGATCTAAACCGGACCGGAGGTTGGGTTTATTTTAAACTCGAGATAAACTCGAGTTTAGTCGTGGTGGAACGTCTTTTCAATCTAAACGACGCTTAAAATTTTTAAACTCAAGTTTAGCACTTGGTGGAACCGGGCCTTAAAGAACAAAATCAGCTGTAAATGCTCGTTTCCTGTGACTGATTGATTAATTGATTGATTGGTGTTTAACGACGTATACTCGACAGGTCATATGACGTCTTCCTAATCAGATCCATTATACGTCGCGGGGGATGTCATAAAGGGAGGACAGGGACAGTGGCGAGGGAGGGGGGGGGGGGAAGGAACAGGGTATCTTTTGTCGCCTCTTGCGACTGGCAGAGTCACCATGGGTCTATTCTACCCCGAGTATGCGTGTGCGTGTGCGTATGTGTGCGACTGTTGCCATCACTGTTATTATAACCATCTCGAGCAAGAGAATGACGTGATTGTAAAACTATGTTCTGGCTTGACTCACCGAGATAAGCCTCTCATTGTGAAGAAATAACCGAGTCAATAAAACAGTCTGTCATCTCGTTGAAATGGTATTTCCTAGTGCGCACGCGTACTGCGCACAACGTTGAGGTGCATCCGGCTCAAGGAACTCACAAAAAAACAATGCACTTCTCAAGGAAGTTATAACTACCATCGTTGAGATGCCGATTCCTAACTAACTGTTACATACAAGAACACTTTTTTACCTGCAAATGCCAGCCGAACAAAAACACTGAACATAGTTTTAGTATAAAGTGTGATTCAGACCTTATTTTTACTATTCTTACCATGATATTTTTTAGACTGTAGACTGTCATTATGCGACAATGTAAAAGCAATCAAGCAGGAACGTCAAGCTGCAACAGTACGTTCCTAGTTTATATGTATCATTTTGTTCTTAAATAAATGGCCACACCTCAGGAGATTGTTTTCCTACTGTGGCCAAAAATAAGGAATGTAGGCCTATGTAACGTATCTGAATTATGCAATACACATTCATTCTATTCTATAAACTAACATGCGATAGCACAGAAGGTGATTCTGGGTGGAAAAAACGTGTGCGAAAAATATTCCACCGGTAGGTCTAACCTTACTTCTGAATCCGACGTGCTTCAAAATCAAAACGCATATTGTGAGAGGATAGAAAATCATCCAAATACCAACAGACATATCAAGGTAATTCGACACACAAATACAAAACCGTACTACTAAGGTACCCTACTTAAAAAAAAAAATTGCATTTTCGGAGTATCATTCCTACTCCTTCCTCGGTCCTCGGTCTGAGGAAGGAGTAGGAACGAACTCCGAAAATTCAGTTTTTTTTTTAAAAAAATCAGTGACCTTGATACCGTTCTATATTTGTGTGTGTATTTTTGATGAAAAAAAACTAAAAAAGGTAACAGAACGGGGCCCCTGCACACGTGTTCCATTATACAGACGGGCGGGCCACTCAGGCAGGCTCACGGCATGACGCGGTTATTGGGGACATAGCTGACGTACGGCGTGAAGTGAGACAGCTGCGGGGATTACGTTTTATCTCTTTCTTGCCGACATTACGAGGTTAGATCTGAATAGTTAATCTTAGTAGGTTAGTGGGCGATATACCAGTCTGGACTGAGACGTATCCGCCACTGGGCCCGCGAGGGGGCGTCGGCCCATTAAATCTGCATGTCTTTACGGTTCCTCACGATTATATGCAACATTTGATGAGTATAAAGACAATAGATAGATGATTTTTAGAATTGATGTAGAAAGCGGTGATTTGTTCTATCTAACTTGATGATTTTTTAAATGTTAAGGTGCATTTTTCACTGTTGTGCATTGTTGTCATAGAAGATCTAGAGATCTGTGATTAGCTCTATCTAAGGAACCCAGATCAATTTTGAAAAAGGTATATTGGCTTATTTAAATTATTATAAACGTATGTAATAACTATTTGTTTCAGATTAACGAAATCACACACACAAGATGGTGTGAAGACTGTGCCTGTTTGTCTGTTTTTAATAACAGTATCATATTATCATACATTTCAATCTACAGATGTTGGATGTGCATTTCTATATAGCTGCGATGATTTAGTAACTGTATGACAAGTCAACATTTTTCTAAGTACGCATCAGGGAAGATAACAAATGTATACATACTTTTCTAAGAAAACCCTCATTGCCGAAGTTAATATGCTTACTTACTTACATACTAGATGCAATAGCTCAACATTGAACTTTGCTGGAAAGTTAATGTGCTTGTGTTTAAAACTTGAGGAGTCACATTGTACAGATTGCGATGGGCTATTATGCAACGTGATTATCAAAACTTTATGTTTGTCGTGTTGTAAGTGATGTATAATAAATGCTCAGCCTGCGGGGTCAGAGCTTACAAAGCGTATCTTTAAAAAAAAAACTTTCAAATGGAAATTGTTGGTAGATACTCTAAATAGAATCTGCAGATACAACACAAATAGCTGTAAAATTCTTTACGTTTTCATATAAAATAAAATATATAATCATAATTCCTTCATTACACGTGTAGGACAGACATCCTTTTATGAATATACCAGATACAAATCAAGGAAACAGACATCCACAGCTTGACATTTCCACTCATAAAGTTGCCATTACTGTCGCCCACGCAACATCTGCAAAACGATTACTACAGTTTTTATCTGTTTTCAGCTCTTTGCCGGACTCAAGGTCGAGTGGTCGTTATCTCGATCAATCTCTTTGCTCTTAGTGTGTTCAATCTCCATCGTCCTTGGATTCATGCAGCCTTCACCATGCAACCCACGCCCTCGCCCGGCACCCGAACCCGGACTGGAGCAGACAGGGTTCGAACCTAGCGTTAGGATGGCGCATTGTGGTCAGACAAGAAGAATCGTTGTCGACTGGGCCACTTTCTAAAAGAAATGGCGTTTTTAACGATGCAAGACGCAAATTTGTATAACAATAAGCCAACATATGATTTTAGATTAATTCGACCACGCTGAATACAAATAGAGCATTGTTGTGTTAAATATGACGATAGGTAATGGATAAATTCAAAGAGAACTGGAAGTCTCACAACATCTATAAATATAGATACAAAATTAAAAGTGGTAGTAGTAATAGACCTATATTTCATGGAAAATATAGTCAGACTCATGCAATATCTAAATTCAAAAATTAAAAATATTACAAACATCACACATTCAATTTTAGGCTATTTACTTTAAATTATGTCTTCCCTTTCCCTGTAGGCCTACGCCATTTAACTTTTTTGAAATTAGTCCTCACACTTGTCACTTATCTCCATTTTTCAATCTTAAGAGCGACCGGCAGTAGTAGTTTCATAGGTCGTCTACTTATTGCTCTTAAACTTAGTAATAAGTTGGATTATTATAAATATTTACCTACTTGTACTAGAATGTCATATCTACGAATGAGTATATAATTGAATATTTTGTGAGAAACCCATTATAAAATAATTTTAAACAGTTTTTGAACAAGTTCATCGTATTTTTCGACGATAACAATTTATTTGCATGGTTCAAAAATGTGTCTATCATTTTTTTACAGATTTGTCACTAATGTACTCATAACCACAGGTAGGTGTGACATTATTTACAAGTATAGGTAAATACTTATAATGATCCCACTATAAGAACTACTGCTGAATGTGTCGCGGGCTTCGAACCCGGGCCAGCCAGGTACATCACGTGATACCCTTGGAAGTGATTTCACCACAGCCGCCCTAAACCGTGCGTCCCTAATCATCCGAGTCGTGCGTCCTTGCAAGGCTGTGAGATAGATAATGACAGAGAAGGCGGTGATATAATAACACGACCTCAATCTATCTACCTCTCTTGTCTGTAATCTGGGGCGTCGTAACGATCTGCGGGCCCGATCTGGCGTGACGTGCAGCTTACACTTACATGATCTACTCACACTACACTAGACTGCACTACACTACACTGCACTACACTACACTACCTCGCTTGTCTGTAATCTGGGGCGTCGTAACGATCTGGCGTGACGTGCAGCTTACATGATCTACTCACACTACACTAGACTGCACTACACTACACTACACTACACTACACTGCACAATCTACCTCTCTTGTCTGTAATCTAGGGCGTCGTAACGATCTTCGGGCCCAATCTGGCGTGACGTGCAGCTTACATGATCTACTCACACTACACTAGACGACACTACTCTACACTGCACTACACTGCAGACAATCTAACGTGACGTGCAGCTTACATGATCTACTCACACTACACTAGACGACACTACTCTACACTGCACTACACTGCAGACAATCTAACGTGACGTGCAGCTTACATGATCTACTCACACTACACTAGACGACACTACTCTACACTGCACTACACTGCAGACAATCTAACGTGACGTGCAGCTTACATGATCTACTCACACTACACTAGACGACACTACTCTACACTGCACTACACTGCAGACAATCTAACGTGACGTGCAGCTTACATGATCTACTCACACTACACTAGACGACACTACTCTACACTGCACTGCACTGCAGACAATCTAACGTGACGTGCAGCTTACATGATCTACTCACACTACACTAGACGACACTACTCTACACTGCACTACACTGCAGACAATCTAACGTGACGTGCAGCTTACATGATCTACTCACACTACACTAGACGACACTACTCTACACTGCACTACACTGCAGACAATCTAACGTGACGTGCAGCTTACATGATCTACTCACACTACACTAGACGACACTACTCTACACTGCACTGCACTGCAGACAATCTAACGTGACGTGCAGCTTACATGATCTACTCACACTGCACTACACTACACTGCACTACACTGCACTACACTACACTACACTACACTGCACAATCTACCTCTCTCGTCTGTAATCTGGGGCGTCGTAACGATCTGCGGGCCCGATCTGGCGTGACGTGCAGCTTACATGATCTACTCACACTACACTAGACTGCAATACACTACACTACACTACACTGCACTACACTGCACAATCTACCTCTCTTGTCTGTAATCTGGGGCGTCGTAACGATCTTCGGGCCCAATCTGGCGTGACGTGCAGCTTACATGATCTACTCACACTACACTGCACTGCACTACACTACACTACACTACACTACACTGCACTACACTACACTACACTACACTAGACTACACTGCAGACAATCTGGCGTGACGTGCAGCTTACATGATCTACACTGCAGTACACTACACTACACTACACTACACTACACTACACTACACTACACTACACTGCAAACACTACACTGCACTACACTGCAGTACACTACACAGTCGAATTTGCACCAAACGCCCTCTGAAACATTGTAACAATGAACTGCCAATCACAGGGCTTTGTGGCCCCCGGTATGGCCGCCACGCTATACTTGCTACACTACAGACAACGCGGTTTCCTGGGACCGATTTATTTTATTTATTTATGTATATATCCTATTCAGTTTTAAAACAGATTTACAAAGGAGGAGAATAGGTAAAGGTCTCTTACACCAAGAAGTAAGATAGTGTCAGGGGAGTCAGGACCGCCCACAATAAGTTTCCAACTTAACAAGTGCGAATCACTAACGTTTTTCCCAATTATCTATAGTAAGATTTGGTTGCGTTACGTTTTTTGACGGAAACCTTCTTGCATGTTACCATCAAAAAACTTACCGCCACCAAATTGTACTAGATATAATCGGGGAAAACGTTATAGTGATTCGCGCTTGTTAAGTTGGAAACTAAATGTGGGCGGGTCCGGATACTATCTAACTTCTTGCTGTGAGAGACCTATAGGTATGAGGTTGTGTGAGATATTCCTCCACCCGCCGTGTTCAGCACTTCGTTACCCGTTCTCCGTCAAGGCCCATCGACTATCCGGACTATCATTAATTATGTAGGTAATCTAGAGAGTTTTTCTCCCCCCAGGTTTACAATCTAACTGAGCTCTGAGCAATCTCTCCCGAGATCAGTTTCAGTGCAGAAGAAAACCACGTCGACAATCACCGATGTGGGTGACCTTGTCCGTACATCGGACCAGTTACCGGAGATGAGATGAGCGCGGCGGCCTTGCAAGGCCTCGGCGTCGTTCTGACGTCACGCAGCAAGACATAACACCCCCCCCCCAATGGAAACTAATTCCTGTAAAGTTCGGTGTAACACACTTTCCTAAGATGTAAGGTTTAATTTTCCTAACTGTTTTACTTTGTATCGCTACCATTGGCCGGATTTATAAAAGTAGTAGTAGGTAGTAGAAACTTTATTTAGCAGAATCTATTTTCAGAAGTACATAAACCAGTAGGGCCTACAGTAACATCTAACATCACAAGTATAATGTACAAAGATAATAATAATGTATAATAGTACATTACTGTACAACATTACAGTAGCACCACGACAATAATTAAAACTTTACAAGTTAATAAACCTACCAACTACCACCACAAAACCACCAAACCATACCAAACGTCGCCTCTCATTGGCTGAGCTAAGAATTTTAGGTATTTGATTATGTTAAACCTTAAACCTTAAACTAGTGTGTAAACCGAGCTTATAACTAAACCAAGTTGGGAATGAAGATTTTGTTTTTTTTATCTAAACACTGAATAATATGATTCAATGTCTTGATAATAATATTAATTCCTGCCTGGTTGATCCATGCAACTGATTACGTAAACCACTTTGTATCCCTCCCACGCCGTCTCCGTGGCAACCAACAGCCAATCAGAGGAGAGTATCTTGCTGGCACCACAACAAGGAAACATACCTCTCTACTCTTGATGTCCATAATGTTTCATATTTACGTCACGAGCAGCCATGCAACCAATCGCGTTTAAATTACTCCAATAGGAGAATCAGCTGTCGCCGCTTAATTGATTTGCGAGTCCTTGCGACTGATTTAAGTGGCGCCAACCTGCGAACAAACAGCTACATATAGTTGTGCGGTCTTGCGTCATTGCTGCATGGTCACGGCTGCCAACCTAATAGGGTACGCACAACACAACAATGCAACAAATTAATTGAACCGATGGACAAACAACAAGCCGTCAAAAAATAAAATATTCTGAAGTTGGAAAATTGAAATGTTCAAAACGTTTGCAAGCTTTCAGATCGTTGTTGTCCATCATTGAACAGAAATTTTAACTGGCGAGCAGTTACTACTATCGTTAAAACTAATTGTTTTTCCCCCATTATTCGCTTTGCTATTACTTTGACAGCTTGTTGTTTGTCCATCAGTTTCCATTGTTGTAGTTCGGCTGTGACGTCAGTTGCAGGTTCCCTATCGACCATTTCCAAAATTGATCTAGGACCTTTAGATAAAATGTATCACGGTCATCTAAATCTTAAATGACGACAATGCACAACAATGAAATAAGCGCTTTAACATAACATTTAAAAACTAGTTTTTATTGTTGTGTATTGAAGATTTAGAGGACCGTGATTACTTCTATCTAAGGTTCCTAGATTAATTTTGAAAATAGTCTATTAGATCACAACGTATCCCTTTTATACATGTATAGATCTTGATGACATCCAGCCCAACATCATCCTAAAACTGTATATATTAAACGTCCGTTTACAGATACATTAAGAATCAAATTATCACTGTTTTCAAACTGTTCATGTCCCGAGAATCACTCTTTTGAGTGGGACACATCCAAGGAACCTGATAGCAGGTAAGTAAATGCAACCGCAAGTCCAAGTACCCATATGTTTAAACACCGACTCAATAAAATGCTAAGCAATAAAATGCGCGTGTGCTGCTGAAAGTAAAACAATTGTGCGATTTCTCGGTACAAACAATAAAACTTAAAATCGAAACAACGAAAGAGATCGTTTTATTAGAACAAATTATTCTATGATGAAGTTAATGACTGTTTTTTTGTTGGTTGTACATCCAATACACGAGCCTGTTCGCGCAGTGCATTGTGGGTTCAAGGTTAAAGACCTCCGTAGTTATTTTGTAACAAACTTTTCTAATAAAATCATTATAATTTGTCAGAATGATATTAAACTAATAACAAGTTTAACGTTTTAAGGCTCGGGGTGAACGCCTGCGCGGCACGACTCTCAGAGTCAGACGTGTAGCCTGTTTGAATTAATCAGCTAGGAATGCGATCCGTGGATAAAGACACAATTAGCAGACGTTGAATGCTCGCTAAAAGCAGCTTTTAACGAGAAAAAAACATTAACATAAATCTTTGATATCGGACGGCCTAGAATCCTCCCTCTAAGTCGAGAGTCGTGCCCGGTCGGCTCTGAAACCGGAACACGCGAGGCAGAGTTGTTGTTGTTGCAGTCGTGTTTCGTTTTCTCAAAGAGTTGTTGTTGCAATAAAAGACCGAAAAGTAAACTTTACAGATTTTGACGCCAGCACTCTTAGCACATAATTTACAATTTTATGAATAAATACAAATCAATAAATCCGTATTTGAGTCTATACCCACTCAGTGACAAATGATTTTCAGTGGGCTAAGGCGTCCGAGCCAGCCCTGTAGTCGTAAGCGGCGACGAAAGGAGACCCTGTCCCTTCCCCCCCCCCCCCCCCCCCCCCCGCCCCAAATGCCCCATTCAAAATTTCTCCTCCCATTTCGCCCTGCCCTCCCTTGCCGGACTCCCCTTATGACGACCCCCGCGATGTGCAATGGATCTGATTCGGACATGACTGTGGGTGGCGTTTGTCCATCTTCATAAAATAAATAATTAAATAAATTCACATTTAGAGTCTACCCACTCAGTAACGAAACTGATTTTCAGTGGGGGACTTTAATTTAAAGCGAATTAACCAACCCTGTGGGCTCCGAACACCATCGACGAGTGAGCGATAACCAATCAAAGATCGATATTTCAAATACGAAACATATGAATCAGTGATTAAACAGTGCGATCACCTGCGGACAAATGCCAGAATCAACAAGGCCGATTCAGAACAACTTTGAATTTATTGAGTGCTTCGTTGCTAGGACGGCTCCAAAGTCACCGTTTACTTTATCAGCCACTCATCGTCTCGATTAGCTAAAATTGTAAAAATCTGGGACGTAACATCCAAATATCATCATCATCATTATGAGACTAGTTACGCAGGGACAACCATGTCTTCCGTGCTGACGTAACCACGCAGAGTATAGTGGGCGTATCATCCAACTACCTTGGCCAGTCAGTCTGCAGTCTCGACGTTTACACCACGAACCGTCGTAAAACGATTCTGCGGTCGGAGCATCAGTCACGCACGTGACCTCGCTTGACATTTCGCAATTAAAGATGCATTAGTTGTTGTGAGACACACACAGGGCCGGACCGGACACGGACGAAACGGATCCGTCCGTCTACTAAACGGTTTGGAGAATCACTTCCTGTTCCGGCCGGCTACGTCTTCAATGTGCTGACACGCTGACGTACGTGCTCAGCTGCATACGCGAGTGTGGTGCCAAACAGGGCCGAGGGGCGCCCATAGGCTAAAAAGTAGATACGCCCCCCCCCCACACCCCCCTCTCTAAACTCAACATGCTAAATCACATATGTATGCATCTTAGATAAAAAAAAAAGGTCGGCAACTAATACATTGCAACTCAAAAAATTGTATAATTTTAATTTCACCGTCCCAAGTCTCGCCCGTTGAAAAGTTAGGGTTACACGCCTCCTCGGCCCTCAGGCATTTTGGGGCCGATGGGGGGGGGGGGGGGGGGGGCTTTCGCGCCTCCAAAAATGTCGGCGCCCTAGGCTCGAGCCTAGGTAGCCTATGCCTTAATACAGCCCTGGTGACAAAGTATGTCTAATACACATGTAAAAACCACACATTTCTCTGCCACTTGCCGAATTCATGTGAGGTCCCGGAAAATGTACTACATAGTAAATGATCCCACGGAAATGGCAACACGAAGTGTGAAAATACAAGAAAGAACTTCTTGTATACAAATCATATAACACTGGGTCCGTATTCGTAGTCGTCCCCTACCTCTAGGGGTGGTGACTATGAATTCCAAAATAAAGGCCTATAAACACCAATCATCGGTATCGCAATCGCACATTTTCTTACAAATCATTGCGACATTACGATCTAGTTTACTTGTGAAGAGTGAAGAGCACTCCTGGCAGATAAGAGTCAACTCTAGCCAAGGGTGGGTAAAACAAACATTAGTACTTCTTGGCCTGCTAAGGCACGTTATAACATGAATCTATACCATTGTTCGGGTAGCGAGGTCCCATGCCAGCCAGGTATGAGCCCACTTGTTGATTCACTGCCCGTGTACTTTGCCTTTAGATCGGAATGCATGGGAACACGGACGGGTTGATCTGATCCGCTATATCGTGCAGGAGCATGCGCGTCAGCTCACACGCACTAGAGACAAAGAGCTCGGGTCAATCCAGAGAACTTAGAAGGAGGGTCGAACTCATGAGTCGATCAGATCATGCCGGCGGCGTTTACATGATCTGGTGTGAACCGGTCATTAGGGGAGGACAGAGCTTTACCCCTATGCAAACATCTTCGGAAAGTGGTTCCGATTGTGGGAACCTAAATCAATCATCATCTTCCCAAGGGGTGTTGCAATCAATACTAGGACATACTTGTTAGTACGAGCTGCTAAGCTTAGCTCATCAATTTCGTGTTGTAATTTCCATACAATTCCATAAGTTTCTCAGACTCACTCTTGTCTTCCAACCAATTCCCCTATCTACCCTTGTCCTCCCACCATAATATCCAATTAAAACACATACCCTTGTTCACCTCTCATATCCACATCCTGCTTTATAATTCGGAAGTAAAAAAAGCCCTTGGCCCAAACCGGGAATCGAACCCTGGGCCTGCTGCACTTGAAGCAGGGTTTTAGTTCATTTTCTTGCTAAGTTACTTAGAAGTAAGATATGTTGGTTTGGTAAGTTAACTTTTAAAAACGTTTTATTTCACGGAACCCGGTCCAAACGAACAACTTCTTTCTACTTGCTTGAAAAGCTGTTGATGACATAAACTCTAGCAGGCCGTGCTTTGTTGTCAATCTAGAAGGCCGTTGCCTTGAACTAGGTTACACCACACAGGCACCCACAGCCTTCAAGACGTAAACTATTAGTACACGTTCATTTGCATTCGTTGGGATGTGTTTGCTCAGAGCAAATGTGTGTTGATCGACAACAAACAATCCTAATTAGTGTATAGAGAATATTTGTAGTGGACAATCAAAACGCACTTGGAATTCACAATAGGAATAGCACGAGGCTCCATTCCAAAAATAGCCATGTGGTCGTGTTTGTTTCTGACGAGAATTGAGTGCAATTGATTGCACCAATCAAAGTAAGATACAACAATGGAGTTGCCTAGCTACAGATTGTAATTGTCCGATCTGTGATCTCACATCCACCTCAATTGAGTCGTGTGCTGTAAGGAACCTGCTCAAAAAAGTTTTTTTTCTTTTAATCAGGAGACAATATACAATTAATTATATGGGGGGGGCTCTTGTTGTTCCTCATCGCAATGTGTATGTAAAAGCAGATGGATGATCTATGGTAGGTCTTGTATGCACCAAAACAAACATTGTGAATACAAAAATAGTCACTCAAAGTGTTTTGTTTCAGACAATCACACAAACAACTTTAGCGTTCACATCTAGTGCTAGGTTGAAGAGCCAGTGTTTAAGGTTTAACAAAGTTGACGTCAACTTTAGACCTGCAATTCTTAGAGCAGCCAATGAGAGGTGACATTTTATAAATTCGGCCAATTGTAGCCATCCTACTAAAGCAGTTAGAGAAATTCGTTTCTTAGAACAGAATCTTAAATCATAAACCTTAAATCGTTAAACATTTGTGTGAACCCACTATTACCCAAACGTTCTAACTAAAACATGATTATCTTCGATATATTAAACGCTTTTTCAAGACGAGATACTGTCTTTGTATTAAAATATCACTGTTTTACATGACAACAATGCGAACCAGTTTACAGTAATGTAGTGTGGCCCTTGAACCCGCAGATATGTCACGGCTGTCTTGTCCTGAGGAAGTCGCCGATATGGCCAGCAAAACGTTGTTATATATAAATCACTGTAAGTTATTATATAAATGATGACGCAGTGGGCGAGTTGCCAGGAATAAGATCTGGGCAAGTCCGTTTATGCACAACGCGGGTACTCGGCCGTCCCGTCTCAGCCCGGGGTAGAATTGCAGTATACACTGAAACAGTGGCGTAACTCAAAATGACGGGCCCGTTTGTATTTTTGGGCCCCCACTTTTTAAGGGTTGAAAACTTAAATGTAGTATTATAATGTAGTAGGAAAATAATTATTTCTGGTACCAGATTTCTTACGTTAGTCACGTTGTCTTTTAGTTGCGTAAGTTCAGATTGTATCTTTTGTTATTCTGAATCTGAGAAATCGTGAACATTTATTACAAATCGGTGGTTCTCGGGGGGGCTCCTAGGTCGCTGAGCCCGTAAACACCACACACCTTGCACTATAAGGAGTTACGCCACAGTATTGAACAGTGCCACTAGAAGTGCAAGAGGAGGTGGTTGCAGTATATCCAAGTGCAAGCGCAGGCGATTGCAGTATAGCCGGCCGGCGTTCCTCTCTTGTGAAACACATCCGGACTCTCTCTGTTCGCCTTGTGAAGGACGCGGCCAAGGACGCGGGCTCATCCCCCCCGGCGTTTTGCCCGACCGCTCGCAGACAGATGCACAGAGTGTGTTGACCACAGCGCAGACAGTAATACAACGGGGAAAACCGACAACAATTACCTCAAACTGTTCGGGGAGAAGTGTGATTAAAATGTGGCGCCGTGTTTGAGATCCATCATTGCTCAACCCACTTCGTTATTCCGTTTCTGAGGAAGAAAAGAAAAGTATTAGTGTTGAGGATAGACAGAAATGATTGGAAAAGCGTCTGATTGGGCGTGAATATCAACCAAGTGGTTGTAGATGTGGTGTTACCAGAAAATGTTAATGATCCCTTGGATAGAGGCAATGATTGAAAGAGCAATTATGATGATAGGAAGTCAGGTACTCCTCAATCATAAGGCCTACAACAATACAAAAAACCCTCGGAGTCGGACATAGTTTCAATTCAGAGCTATCTCCGAATTGTTCAGTAGAACCAAAACAATAATAAGTTAATAAAACCCCACAATTATATGCATAGCAGGTACGTAGAAGTAGTAGTAGCTTAAGTCTAGAATAATGTTAACCACAAATCTGACGAAATCCATATTTTTACAATGTATCAATCAAGTGATGAATAAAATATCTTATCTTACCTTAACATGGAAGAGACAGCTTAGTTGGACATGTTTAGTGGTACAATGGAACAATTAGGGTAAACCTTGACATGGTAGAAGATGGGGGTATATGTTGTGATAAAACTGGCTGCGCATTGAACTCTGTCAGGAATAACACAACCCCACAGTCTTGAACTCTCCTCACAGTGCATTGAACTCTCCCTACAACCCCACAGTGCATTGAACTCTGTCAGTAATATAACAATCCCACTTCTGAATGTGCGAAGGGGAATACATGTTGTCATCTTTATTGAACATGATCGCATTGTTTGGGCCGGGCCCCACTGGTCCTGCAGACAGACAGAAATAAACAACAGCGACTCTGTTGCGAAGTGAACTCACTGCTGGAGGTCTCTCTGCCAGGTTCGGCGACCTCGCGGGTGAGTGCAGACGCACTCGGGGTGAAGCCGGGGAACAAGTCGGGAGCAGTGGACAGACACATCTTTGTACTAACCCGAGTCTTGTTGAAAGATGGAAGTGGTCGAAATGGAAATCTTTCTCTGGGGCGGATGGTCTAACTAAACTAAAGCAGCAGTTTTCAAAATCTTAGAAGCTTCCCAAACTTGGGACACAGACAGGAGATTTTAATTTGGGACACAAACTTAATTTATTTGTTTTAAAATATTATTTTTAAAACGCTTTACACCAATAATTGTATTATTTTTTAAACTATCTTTAAAGGCGCGGAACAAAACTTTTTTATTTTTTTATGGCGTATTGGAGGGAGAAGACTGAAATGGTTCGGACATGTCAAGAGGATGGAAAGAGAAAGATTGCCGAGGAGAATGCTAAAACTGGAGTATCCAGGTAGAAGAACGAGAGGAAGACCACGACAAAGATGGCACGACAAAGTGAGGAAGGATGTGGAAATGCGAGGAGATGTAGTTGAGGGGGAAGAGTGGTGGCAGGATAGAAGAAGATGGAGAGGCTTATCTTCAATGCCGACCCAACGCAGAGTTAGACGTGGCAGCAGATGATGATGATGATCGAAGGTTGATATTTCGTGTACCATACGCGTCGTACATATTATGAACTAAGTAAACCATGATCTAACATGTACGATTCGTAACAACGTTTGTCCAGGGAAAGTGTGAAAGGTGTCGGGACAGAAAAAGTTCCAGGAGTAGGAATTGGGACACGAATGAAAAAGTTTGTGAAGACCGCAGGGCCCGGATTCACAAGAGGTTCTAAGTCTTTTTTTGGTCTTATCTTTAAGACCGGCCTAACTTTGAACCTCTTATAAAACCAGAAAAATATCTTGGAACGGATCTTAAAACATATTATTGGAATGCTCATTGTGTCCTTGTTCTCACCAGCAATCAGTAACTTTTCATGTGACCTGGGTATGGTTTTACAAGATGTTCAAAGTAAGGCCGGTCTTAGAGATAAGACCAAAATTAGACTTAGGACCTCTTGTGAATCCGGGCCCTGGTCTAAAGCTCCAAGCACAGTGTTCAACGACTATTACTATTCTATTACATCTAGGGGGGCCACTGATAGGGCAGCAAGGCTGGGTAAAGGCTGCGCTGTATTCTCCCAAGCGCAATGCTACCAACCGTACCCACCCGCACACGTGACTACAGTCAACGTACAGACACCGCCTTCTCTATATGAGACGAGGATCCACCGCTTGGTCGATGAACCACTCGCTCACTCTTCCTCTTGGCTTTCGGGTATCGGCGCTACCTGGGTTTCTTTCTTGGAAGTTTCTTCACGGACTCGTCGCACTCCGGGCGTTGACCAATCACACATCGGATTCACTCGCTATAGATTATTCATTTTTTGTTTTACGTACTCGCCAATTATTACGGTCATATGACGACGAGCTTGCAGTAGACTACGACCACTACTATGTACAATTAATAACTACCCTTTAGCTTGCTATGTAAAACGGACGCAATCAGATCAAGTCAAGGTTCAGTTACATCCCTTCTACACGTCACCAGTTAATGGTACGCAGCGTAAATGGGTGTGTATACACGGAGACAGTTAGAAGTGAGTAGGCTAGTACCCTGGTCAAAAGACGGAAGCCATTGCTATCTTGTTTATGTGCTAGATATTATTGCCACGACGCACGAGATTGGAATGTCTTCGAGGTCTACTTCATGTGACAAGTACACAAGTACTCAACACGTAAACAACCTACAATGTACGTGTACAAAACTTATATAAGCTATTTACAACTGTTTCTGCATTCAATTAGTATGTAACATGTGCATTCCTAGCTCATTACGACAACAACCGTGCAGAAGGTAGGTGAACTTGAAGATGTGGTGGTAATGTTTGAGATGACAGCCATACACTATACAGTAGAATGCAGTAAGTATAACAACACTACGAACTAAGATGGCTCAGTGGCCAGCACACGTGTATCTAATTCTGGAGGTCGCTGGTTCGATACCAGCAGTCTACCACGTGGTCCCAGCCATGCAACACATGTCCTATGAACAACACCACGTGGTCCCAGCCATGCAACACGTGTCCTGTGAGCCACACCACGTGGTCCCAGCCATATAACACGTGTCCTGTGAGCCACGCTACGTGGTCCCAGCCATACAACACGTGTCCTGCGAGGCACACCACGTGGTCCCAGCCATGCAACACGTGTCCTACGAGCCACACCACGTGGTCCCAGCCATACAACACGTGTCCTGTGAGCCACACCACGTGGTCCCAGCCATACAACACGTGTCCTGTGAGCCACACCACGTGGTCCCAGCCATGCAACACGTGTCCTATGAGCCACACCACGTGGCCCCAGCCATGCAACGCGTGTCCTATGAACAACACCACGTGGTCCCAGCCATGCAACACGTGTCCTGTGAGCCACACCACGTGGTCCCAGCCATGCAACACGTGTCCTATGAACAACACCACGTGGTCCCAGTCATGCAACACGTGTCCTGTGAGCCACACCACGTGGTCCCAGCCATATAACACGTGTCCTGTGAGCCACGCTACGTGGTCCCAGCCATACAACACGTGTCCTGCGAGGCACACCACGTGGTCCCAGCCATGCAACACGTGTCCTACGAGCCACACCACGTGGTCCCAGCCATACAACACACGTCCTATGAACTACACCACGTGGTCCCAGCCATGCAACACGTGTTCTGTGAGCCACACCACGTGGTCCCAGCCATGCAACACGTGTCCTGTGAGCCACACTACGTGGTCCCAGCCATGCAACACGTGTCCTGTGAGCCACACCCCGTGGTCCTAGCCATACAACACGTGTCCTGTGAGCCACGCCACGTGGTCCCAGCCATGCAACACGTGTCCTGTGAGCCACACCACGTGGTCCCAGCCATGCAACACGTGTCCTGTGAGCCACACCACGTGGTCCCAGCCATGCAACACGTGTCCTATGAACAACACCACGTGGTCCCAGCCATGCAACACGTGTCCTGTGAGCCACACCACGTGGTCCCAGCCATGCAACACGTGTCCTGTGAGCCACACCACGTGTCCTGCGAGCCACACCACGTGGTCCCAGCCATGCAACACGTGTCCTGTGAGCCACACCACGTGGCCCCAGCCATGCAACACGTGTCCTATGAACAACACCACGTGGTCCCAGCCATACAACACGTATCCTATGAACAACACCACGTGGTCCCAGCCATGCAACACGTGTCCTGTGAGCCACACCACGTGGCCCCAGCCATGCAACACGTGTCCTATGAACAACACCACGTGGTCCCAGCCACACAACACGTGTCCTGTGAGCCACACCACGTGGCCCCAGCCATGCAACACGTGTCCTATGAACAACACCACGTGGTCCCAGCCATGCAACACGTGTCCTGTGAGCCACACCACGTGGCCCCAGCCATGCAACACGTGTCCTATGAACAACACCACGTGGTCCCAGCCATGCAACACGTGTCCTATGAACAACACCACGTGGTCTCAGCCATGCAACACGTGTCCTGTGAGCCACACCACGTGGTCCCAGCCATACAACACGTGTCGTGTGAGCCACACCACGTGGTCTCAGCCATGCAACACGTGTCCTGTGAGCCACACCACGTGGCCCCAGCCATGCAACACGTGTCCTATGAACAACACCACGTGGTCCCAGCCATGCAACACGTGTCCTGTGAGCCACACCACGTGGCCCCAACCATGCTACACGTGTCCTATGAACAACACCACGTGGTCCCAGCCATGCAACACGTGTCCTATGAACAACACCACGTGGTCTCAGCCATGCAACACGTGTCCTGTGAGCCACTCCACGTGGTCCCAGCCATACAACACGTGTCGTGTGAGCCACACCACGTGGTCTCAGCCATGCAACACGTGTCCTGTAGCCACACCACGTGGTCCCAGCCATGCAACACGTGTTCTGTGAGCCACACCACGTGGCCCCAGCCATGCAACACGTGTCCTATGAACAACACCACGTGGTCCCAGTCATGCAACACGTGTCCTGCAAGCCACACCACGTGGCGGAGTATCAGGCACGCAGGCACATTAGAAGGTCGCCGGGCGGCCTTGCGAGGTAAGAAGGAATGTAATGTAATGCACTCACACACACACACACACACGCGCAAGTGAAAAAATGACCTCAAAACAACGCCAGGAATTCCTCGTCTCATCGCCCGGCTGTCTACAGGTCGTGCAACGTAACGCAGTCTACAGGCCGATCTAGGTACCGCAGTGTGCAGGGTATACGCGCGCGGTACACGGGCACGTTTCTGTGCAAGATTGGAATAGTAAATTACTCTTCTGTCACATCAAGACATATTGTAACATACTTGTGATGACGTTATAGTCCCACACCTTTGAGGTATACTCGTGATCCGTGGAGGGAAAACAGGAGCAATGTTATGTGTTCTGAGGAAGGAATAGGATCCATGGGGTTCCTGAAACGTCGGCACAATATGGAGGTGGGACGTGGCGGAGTGACTCGCAATTATTTTAATTTTATTGACATAAATCCTGGCCACGAAAGCTTTAGTGTTTTAATATACATAAATATATGTATATATATTTTTTCTTAAGTATTACTCTAAGCTTAGGTTTAGGCCTATATATCTGGGCCTGGATTCACAAAGATGCCTAACTCTTAAGTTGTCCTAAGCTAGGCAAATCCTAACTATATAAATCAAGATAAATCAATCTTGGTATTACTACACATTCACAAATAAAATATTATTAGTTAAATTGTTGATATTTTACTATATTGCATCTGTATGACATGGCAGAACGACATATGCGTGATTTATATCACTAAGATTTGCCTAAACTAGGACGTCTTAGTACTTAGGCACCTTTGTGAATCTGGGCCCAGGTTTTTATAAAACTATGTGAATCTGTGTAACTTTATTAATGTAATTTCTTTGTCTTATTCGTTCATTTACATGTGTTCATATCACAAGTGTAGGATTGTAGATACTTGCCATTGTAAAGAGCGCAAGCTCATTTTGGTAAATAAAAATACTACTACTAAGTTAAAAACCATTGACGGGATGCTCGAGTGCACCAATCAGGGTAGTTCTGACGAGCGCAGCTGTTCCTTGCAAAGACTCGGCGCGAAACAAGTCTGCCAGACCTTCTACACACACACACATACCTGCATATTAATGCAGCGAGTTCTATGGGAAATGATTTATCTGTTATCTAACGCCTTGTGTGTACATGGGCGAGTGAGTTAATTACTACTTGCTAATGTCCTTGCCGGCGCCTACTTCACACCATTGCGTGCCCGGTAGTCGGTGATGGATGGTGCTGGCTTCACACTCATCAGCTATAAACGACGAGACGGGGCGACACGCACACGCACACGCACACGCACACGCACACGCACACGCACACGACCATTCACTTTAAAAAACCGGTGTCATTTAGGAGAATGGTTCCTATACTCCTTAGGAACCACACTCCAAAATTCACCGGTTTGTGTCGTTGGTACCGTAATAAAATCATTGTATGTGTATTTTTAATATGTTAATATTATAGTCCATCTATATTATTTCAATTCTCTCTTGTGAGACCTCTACTTATTTATATATTTTTTCCCTCGCTTTCCATAGTAGTTTGATTTATCATCTTTAATATAACACACGACTTGATACTTTCGACTCCTCCTATTTATAACTACGACGTAATCGTCCTACCACCTCTCTCTGCATCCACACACACACATACATACGTCACTACTTACTATACTAACACGCAAGGGAAAGTTGTTAATTGCAAAAACAAAAAGCTTAAGTGATTTTTAATCTGCGAAAGGAATTCTCTTACATTTTCTGAAGACACCGTTTTTGTGCTGTACATTATGTAATAAGTTCATTTTCCGTGTTAAGTAACCATCAGTGGTACCTTTATTAACCACGATCCAAGAGTATTTAACTCATGTATGAGGTCACAGCCACTGCCCGTTAATTAGACATGTTTAGATATGAGCAGCGGTCTTCAAACGTTTTCTTCCATGTTCAAATTCTCATTTGTGAAGTCTTTCCGTCCCAACATCTTCCGAACCCCTTCCCCTCTACGGGAGTTAAAATTGTAAACATGACATCAATTTATCAAAAATAACAAGACTCGCTAACAAAAGTTATAAACAAGACTGCGAGAAACACCACATTACTGGAGATAATTACATATAGGTTCGTCCCACACGAAAACACATCTACAACGACGCTTTTTAACGCATACTATTGATTTTATAGAAAACGTGGAAACATAGAATCGGCTTGAACACAACATTTCAATTGGCATTAGACTCACTAATTAGAGATATAAAGAGAACGCCGAGAAACACCACATTGCTCGAGATAACTACGTATTTAGGTCCGTGCCACACCATGCGACACTTCTAAAACCACACTTTTGAACGTTAACTCCTGATTATATAGAAAACATGGGGACGTAGAATAGAATAGGACGTAGAGGGACGTAGAGAAACTCGGTTAATGTAAATTTATGTATAATTCTTGAACCTATTGATGGACTCCCAGCAAAAGATATGGGTATGGTGCTTAACGTTCAAGTTCTTTTCATTCAAAATTTTGTAATTCAAATTCTGGAGTTTTTTGGGTCCTTTGAAATTTGAATTAAAGAGGGGCCATTGTATTTTGCAAGTGTACTGCATAAATAAATAAATAAGTAAATAAATAAATAAATAAATAAATAAATAAATAAATAAATAAATAAATGAATAAATGAATAAATGAATAAATGAATAAATGAATAAATAAATGAATAAATAAATAAATAAATAAATAAATAAATAAATAAATAAATAAATAAATAAATAAATAAATAAATAAATAAATAAATAAATAAATAAATAAATAAATAAATAAATAAATAAATAAATAAATAAATAAATAAATAAATAAATTGTTATATAATATATTGTTATATAAGATCACGTGCCCAAAGTGGTACCGTCCAGTCTAGTGTGTAGCGTGTGGATGGTGAATAGTGGTTAGCTGGCTATAATCACATTTCCAGGCACACTTTTTGTGCTTCGTTTCAATTATTTTTGTTATTTCATATTTTTGCTGATGCATTACATTTTTCTTTTTTATATTTTCCTGATTTCTCTCCACTTGTCCAGTGTTTTCAATCTGGTTTACTTCTCTTGGGAAAACAGGTAAGGTAGTGTATTACGGGGAAATATGTGCTGTATGTTTGTGTTCAAATAACTGTAATTATTTATTCATTCATTCAATATACAATTAAACAAATCGACATTCTTTTTTCATAAAAAATAAACATTATTTTCGCTATCTAGTTCCATTTCGAAAAAGTTTGGAGCAGCGACGACGCAAAGCGCTAAACTTTGGCATACCACTCGTAAAGTGCCGAACCTTGACATACCTCACAATTAGGGTCAAACTTTGGCATACCACTCGTAAAGTGCCGAACCTTGACATACCTCACAATTAGGGTCAAACTTTGGCATACCACTCGTAAAGTGCCGAACCTTGACATACCTCACAATTAGGGTCAAACTTTGACACGAAATTTGGCATACCCCTTGTTATGTGAGGCAGAGAAGATCGACATACTATTCTATTCGGAAACCAAAAGAGATTCCGGGAATTGACTTACTGAAGAACATTTTTATAGTGAATAAGTGAATAAACAATACAAATATTATGAAACTCTTCTATAAACATAAAACTTCATTCAGGTAGTTTTCCATGTTCATAAAAGTAACAAAAATCTTTGGGCCCTGTACATGGCGGACGAGGAAATATACGAACAGCTGGTTCGTTAGAAGACCGCCGAGCCCTCTCTGCTATGGCGTCGGGGTCTCCGGCAGCCTCGCCCATGAGGAACACCGCCAGCATTGCAAGCACAGACCACAGCCACAGGGCGTTCATTGCTGCAACAACAACAACAACAACATGGAGCTATTGACGGGACAGAGCGCCGAGCCCTCTCTGCTATGGCGTCGGGGGCTCCGGCAGCCTCGCCCATGAGGAACACCGCCAGCATTGCAAGCACAGACCACAGCCACAGGGCGTTCATTGCTGCAACAACAACAACAACAACAACATGGAGCTATTGACGGGACAGAGCGCCGAGCCCTCTCTGCTATGGCGTCGGGGGCTCCGGCAGCCTCGCCCATGAGGAACACTGCCAGCATGGCAAGCACAGACCACAGCCACAGGGCGTTCATTGCTGCAACAACAACAACAACAACAACATGGAGCTATTGACGGGACAGAGCGCCGAGCCCTCTCTGCTATGGCGTCGGGGGCTCTGGCAGCCTCGCCCATGAGGAACACTGCCAGCATGGCAAGCACAGACCACAGCCACAGGGCGTTCATTGCTGCAACAACAACAACATGGAGCTATTGACGGGACAGAGCGCCGAGCCCTCTCTGCTATGGCGTCGGGGGCTCCGGCAGCCTCGCCCATGAGGAACACTGCCAGCATGGCAAGCACAGACCACAGCCACAGGGCGTTCATTGCTGCAACAACAACAACAACAACAACATGGAGCTATTGACGGGACAGAGCGCCGAGCCCTCTTTGCTATGGCGTCGGGGGCTCCGGCAGCCTCGCCCATGAGGAACACCGCCAGCATTGCAAGCACAGACCACAGCCACAGGGCGTTCATTGCTGCAACAACAACAACAACAACAACATGGAGCTATTGACGGGACAGAGCGCTGAGCCCTCTCTGCTATGGCGTCGGGGGCTCCGGCAGCCTCGCCCATGAGGAACACCGCCAGCATGGCAAGCACAGACCACAGCCACAGGGCGTTCATTGCTGCAACAACAACAACAACAATAACAACAACAACATGGAGCTATTGACGGGACAGAGCGCCGAGCTCTCTCTGCTATGGCGTCGGGGGCTCCGGCAGCCTCGCCCATGAGGAACACCGCCAGCATTGCAAGCACAGACCACAGCCACAGGGCGTTCATTGCTGCAACAACCACAACAACAACAACAACAACAACAACAACAACAACAACAACAACATGGAGCTATTGACGGGACAGAGCGCTGAGCCCTCTCTGCTATGGCGTCGGGGGCTCCGGCAGCCTCGCCCATGAGGAACACCGCCAGCATTGCAAGCACAGACCACAGCCACAGGGCGTTCATTGCTGCAACAACCACAACAACAACAACAACAACAACAACAACAACAACAACAACAACAACATGGAGCTATTGACGGGACAGAGCGCCGAGCCCTTTCTGCTATGGCGTCGGGGGCTCCGGCTGCCGAAGACGCGACGTTTTTTAGTCGATACTTAAATACATTTTTACCATTGAAGAGTGGATGTTACAACCGTACTACAATATAAACCGTTTTTCAACCAAGTATTTGACGACGGCTCACGTCGGTTGATGAAACGTCGGGTTTTACTACAAAGAAAGTTCCAGCAGACCGTACGCACCTTCTAGTTGGCAGAAAGCAACACTCGAGAAGATCAACTCTGGACACAACTGCGCAGAGGGGTTTTATACGACCGCTGAGTTTCTTCCTTCCAGCGAGGTCGATAAGAGGTAATTTAATGAACCAAAATTTTAATCATGCCACTTAATTATGTCGTCACAGCCCATAAGCTGTTATTTCCTGCTCGTCACACTTATTAGCAACGACAAAGGCAATCCATTCAGATCATTGTTGTTCTTATTATGAGGCTATTAATATTGATGACAATATGACTTTAAAACCATCACACCTATTACCATCTACAAATTTTCCATTTTCAATTCAATTGTTCTTATTATTATTTGACAATTATTGCAAAGATATTAATTATTGATGATAATACGACAGTAAACGTTCCACATTGATCGCGTGTAATTAAAAAAAACAATGGGGTTGCATTTAATTTTTGCGTTCTGTTCTGGTAGAATTAGAACCAATTTAAAAACTAAGTACCTAAGTACCTAAAAACTAAGAATCGACTTGTACACTACACATCAATTGGCTTAAGAGCCTTTAGTAAAATATATAAACGCAACTGCAAAAAACACCACATTAAAAGAGATAATTACGTACTTAGATCCGCCAACACCAAAACACTTATAATACCACACTTATTAACGTATACTCCTGATTTTATAGAAAACATGGGGACGTAGAATCGACTTGAACACAACACCTCAATTGGCTTTAGAGCCTTTAATAAAATATATAAACGCAACTGCAAAAAACACCACATTAAAAGAGATAATTACGTACCTAGATCCGCCAACACAAAAACACTTCTAATACCACGCTTTTTACGTATACTCTTATTTTATAGGAAACGTGGGGACGTAGAATCGACTTATTCCGACTTAAAGATAAATCAATTCCCCTATCTTAGTCAATCCATTGAAACTTCACTTATAATGATATTTGGCTGAAATTCGCTACATACACTAAAGTTTGTGTGCTTTTGAATTATCTAAAAACAAAGACGGGGGTCACCGGCCTATTTTTTTATTTATTCCGACTTAAAGATAAATCAATTCCCCTACCTTAGTCAATTCATTGAAACTTCACTTATAATGATATTTGGCTGAAACTCGCTACATACACTAAAATGTGTGTTCTTTTGAATTATCTAAATTCAAAGACGGGGGTCACCGGTCTGCTTTTTTGAGTCTTTCCGACTTAAAGATTAAGCAATTCCCCTATCTTGGTCAATCCATGGAAACTTCACTTATAATGACATTTGGCCGAAATTCGCTACATACACTAAAGTTTGTGTGCTTTTGAATTATCTAAAAACAAAGACGGGGGTCACCAGCCTACTTTTCTGAGTCTTTCCCACTTAAAGATTAAGCAATTCCCCCATCTTAGTCAATCCATTGAAACTTTACTTATAATGATATTTGACTGAAATTTGCAACATACACTTAAGTTTGTGTGCTTTTGAATTATCTAAAAACAAAGATGGGGGTCACCGGTCTACTTTTTTGAGTTATTCCGACTTAAAGATTAAGCGATTCCCCCATCTTAGTCAATCCATTGAAACTTTACTTATAATGGTATTTGTCTGAAATTTACAACTATACATACATACATACATACATACATACATACATACATACATACATACATACATACATACATACATACATATACATACATACATACATGAATTATACTACATCTCAATTGGCATTAGGGCCTCTAATAAGAGATATAAACACAATTGCGAGAAACACCACACACTCGAGATAATTACGTATATAGGTCCGTCCGACACCAAAACACTTCTAAAACCACGCTTTTTAACGTATACTCTTATTTTATAGAAAACGTGGTGATGTAGAATCAACTTAAACACAACATCTCAATAGGCATTAGGGCCTTTAATTAGAGATATAAACATTACTGCGAGAAAGACCACATTACTCGAGATAATTACGTATATAGGTCCGTCCCACACCAAAACACTCAAAATCACGCTTTTTAACGTATACTCCCCATTTTATAGAAAACGTGGTGATGTAGAATTGACATGAACACAACATCTCAATTGGCATTAGGGCCTTTAATTAGAGATATAAACATTACTGCGAGAAACACCACATTACTCGAGATAATTACGTATATAGGTCTGTCGCACTCTGCATGAGACCCTATAGTTACGTTGTACACATACAATAATAATAATAGTAATAATAATAATGCCTTTATTTGCAAACAGGATATCAAAATCCCACTAGTGCAAACATAATACAATATTACACTCAGGAGACAGGAGTAAGCAATAATACAACAAACAATTACACAAACAATTACAATAACAAAAAAATAATACAACAGTTACAATAAAACATAATACATAAGACACAGGCAAGTATACCAAAACAACAGCAAGAAAATTACATGATTAAAAGTCAAAATAAAAAAAACTTTGACTACAGCGCCAAGTACTTGACCAAGTTCACTACCCTCTTGCACTGTTTGATTACTGTGCCCTAGTTACACCGACCTTGCACCCGGGCCAAGGTGGGCCAGAGTTAATGTGGCGCGCGTGGGCTCAGATCGGCCCATTGTTCTATAATAGGTGTCGATTAAGTGATTCGATGTATCGATATGAGGCGGCGTGGTCGCTAATCGTTCACACATCGACCCAGTAGTCCAAGGTTGAGGGGGCGGACTGTTATCCATACATAAATAATAAAGAACCCGACAATGCAAGCTTTTATCATTTTTAACATCGTAAACTTCATAGTCGGCCCCTACACCTAGGGGCACCCATTGTTGCTATGGATTTGTTTCGTTGATGGGAAATAACATGCAAACAACTGTTACCTTGGTAACAATGGGCGCCCCTAGGTGTAGGGGCCGACTATGAATTCCAACCTAAGGGTCAAATGCATAGTCGCTCCTCACGTGCTCCTCAACTCAGCATATCCTCACCTCACCCAACCACCAATCACAGAGCAGACCACATAGCAATGGTGCTCTGTGATTGGTGGTTGGGCGAGTCTGAGGAAAGGCTGTGGTGAGGAGCACGTGAGGAAGGGTTATACATTTGACCATAAATGTTTACGAACGGCAAAAAACAACATGTTAAATTAATATTTTATTTCTATTTTATCATAAACAATTTTAATTATTCTCGTTATGAAGCATACAAATAGTATGTAAGGTTTCTAAATACTTTAGGTACCTAAATGAGTAGATACACGTTTTTAAAGCTAATTCACTGCTTGACTAAAATAAGTGGCAGATACGAAAAGACAGCAGAGCAATCTTTGAGCTGCAACTATGTGTTTTTTTTACAAAAGCGGCATTTTTCTATTGATGAAGGATACGTAAAAATTAAGAAATAATTTTAATAACATTTTTGAGAGAATTTAGCGAGCTATAATATTCAACTCATTTTTGGAAAATGTCAGATAACGTGGTGTCAAAAACAAAACTAATCAAACGATAGTCATTCTCTCCCATAATTTACATATTCTAAATAGAAATAAAAACTAAAACGTGTGGAGAAAGTGAAGAAACCATTGTCAACATTATTGCTCATACTTTTTGTTTTTTAAAACTTATTTTCAGGAAACAAATTACCTAATGTATTGTCATCGGAATTTGACTAGTATGCAAAATTCGAAGACAATCCGTACGATAGAAGTGGGTCAAATATCGATTTCAAATTTGACAGAAATACGGTACTGAATTGAATCAAATAAAATCACGTGACAAATGATTTAAAGATGACTGTACAACGCCTCCACACAGTGATTATGTAAGCGAGGCGAGAGAGCAAACCGCAACAAACGAACGACGCGAAGTCTCCGAGTAAGGAAGTCTTCACAGATGGATGCGATAACATTGCAGTCTTGGCATCGTCCCCTGATCGCCGGGGTTATAGGTCAACCCTATTATCTAACCGTTGTCGCCGGCTACCGAGGAGACCGGAAACTGTTTTAATCATTATCACCTTTCGTAGGTATAGCCGTTGAAATATAGTTGATTGATTGATTATTGTTAAACAACGTACTATGTTCATATGACGTCAGGGGGTGTTACATGTTATGTATTCTATAACTGCAACTGGACCCAAGACTACCTTACATTTGCTTTCGTCACAGGCGAGACACTCGTAGCCAACCAGCGAACCGCCCGAGACAATCGCGAGCAGATAACGATCGCTGATTGGCTACGAGTACTTCGCATGTGTCAGGTTGTCTTGGGTTGCCTATACCACAAGTGATTGTGATTGATGAATGATGACGAGGAAGGGAGGAGAGGAAGTCTGGTACCGGTACGTAGCCTACTCCTGTCGAACAATACCAAGGGGACCATAGGCTTTACGTCCCATCCGAAAAGAGGGTAACTTTGACCGTTTCAAATCAGCCATAAAAAAACATTTTTCATAACCCTGCCAAGACATACCAGATAATAATAAATCACATATAACAACCGCTATGCACACAAGGATCACGATACGGACATGGACTGGACTCTGGCAGCTTTTTAACTTATAGGTAATATACAAATATTCATAACATATTCATAATCATCACTCATTAGAAACTAGAATAAGGTAAGGGGACAGGACATTATCTGTATGGGCCGCTGTGGCTCGTTTCCTGTCCCCTCTCTGTAAAACAGTAACACACACATTGTGCTGTAGGCCTAATGTTTTAACAGAAAATAAATAAAAATAATAATAATAACCTGGTAGAACGAAGCAGTAGCCCTACGCACGACAACGCATGCGCGAGGAATGTCGCGTCGCGCGAGGAATGTCGCGTCGCGCGAGGAATGTCGCGTCGCGTGCCGCTGACGCAACCAAGGTCACAGGTCAACTGGTCAGTGAGGGAGAAAGTGCTCGGAACTCTTTGTTGGTTACCCAGGCGGACTCGGTTCCGGATTCCAGGGCGGGTGGGATTAGATAACGTTTTCACTTTAATATCAATAAGCGTAGGAGGTCGGAGGTCTGATGCGCTATCGAGGGGTGTACAACACACGGCTTGAAGAAGTCTGTCCACTCAGTAGCAAGACGGGTTTTCAGAGGCTCCGAACACCATCGACCAGTGAGCGATAACCAATCAAAAATCGATATGTTTTAAGTACGAAATATGTGAATCTCACGAATTGGGCTATTCACCCAAAATAGGGACAAACGTGTTCTGAAAATGTCAGTACGATTGACCCAATGGTTCTTGGCAAACTTCATACTTAGGGTCATCTGTATCCTATGTACCATCTGCAGCCCTCCTTTTGTTATTTAATTCTTACTTTACTATTACTTACCTACTAATACTGGTAGTGGTGTGGGTATAAATCCATTACTACGTATACATGCAGTTTTGAAAAAGTTTTGACTTCAGTGAAACCAAATCGGTGGTGTGTATACATGAGAGTGATCTCAAAACGTTTTCAAAACTGTTTTTAGTTCTTAGTATGGAACGTCACATGTCTCGGTGTCAGTGTAGTGTATACATGACAGTTTTGAAAACTAGTTTTCAAGTCAAACCCGTGAAAATTGGGTTTGACTTTAACCGATTCAAACCAGTTTTCGAGGTGTATACATGCGGTTTTGAAAACTCAAAACGGTTTGAAATCGTTTTCAAACCTCCATGTATACGTAGTACATTATGGGCTCTAGCGTTTGAGCTGCGCGTAAACCATTGCCGATGAATCTCAGACCACAGACAAGTGAAATAGATACTTATAAATACGGTGATGTTTGATAAACAGAAATAGAAGTCAGAACATTGACAGGTAGAATAATATACTAACACAATGGCCTTGTCTTGCTGTTGTTAGCTTCGCCACTGCATCCTTTACAGCTCTTGTATTTTCATGATAAAGTCAGGCAGTATTTCCATTTTCCATGTCTGTTACAACTGTAATTACGTGTATTTTGCTCGTTAAAACTAGGCCTAGACTCACTACCTGTCGACAGAATAGTCACATGCGAAAGTTTCGTCTTTGATTGATGTTTGATCTACGAAGTAAGGTTAGAATCGTCACCCGCATCACTTTCAACAACATTTACATGTGTTGTACGCACACATTCATTGTTTGACCTGTTAACGTATGTTGAATTAACCCTAAACTAAATAACTTACTAACTACTAACTTACTATTAACTTACTTACTTGATTTATACCATTTTGTATTCACTTTTCCAATAAAAAAATCGAGAAACACGTGCAAACAGCTCAACCGCACTTGAGTTGACAGCCGATGTCAGTTCAGTGTTCACAGTGTTCACGATGTTCCGGTATGGCTACCAACACAGAAAATTAAACTCCCTATCGTAAAAACAAAAACCACTAGCTACCACTTCACTTTATGAAACTTCCAATGCAACAATGTCGAATTACTTATTATGGAAATCATTAATCATCAACACTACATTAAAATAGTAATAATAATTAATGAATGGTTCGTCCGATTACGATCAAATAAAGCTGCAAACAATGCATAAATATTAAATAGGCAATAATACACGATAAAAAATAGACATAGTCATCCCAAAATCACATTTTGAAAGGTTTAAGGACCTTAATGTGATAATTTCACCAGATTATTTGATTAAAAGACTTCACGAATACATTATCTAAATAATAAGGTTTATGCATGTTATGTTTACTATTTATGGTACACATTCTGCGTGGGAGGGGGGGGGGGGGGGGAGGGTGAGGGGGCGTAGCCCTCCCACTGTATATATGCCACTGTGTACCTATTAATTATGTGAGTCAATGTACGCTGTTTGTTTGGCTATCGTATTACCTACGGAAACTTTTAAATACTGGGGCGTAGTGAGCAAAGTGTACCGAACTCAACTGACAGTTTTTTATTGATTCCAAGAGAACGCTACAAGATATTGAAAAAGTGATTCTCACCGAAGATTTGATTTTGTATTCACTAAACAATGAATTTATAAACTTTCAAAATTGTAGGTGTTGTTATTATTTTTGTACCTTTTATTACAGAAATAACAACTGTAACAATGTCAATCTGATTCAAAACCAAGTCTCCGGTAAAAACGCCGGTTAGTGGCTTTTACAAATTCGTAAAAAGTATGAACCGTTATCATTGTGTCTTACTAGTGTGTTAGTAATTCAATGAAATATGTTAATTAGTAAATGTAAGGTATGTTTGCAGGTACGAGAGAGCCAACACGGAAGGAGGACTATTGCAGGTAACTGGGAGACTGGAAGACAACACGGAAGGGAGACTATTGCAGGTAACTGGGAGACTGGAAGACAACACGGAAGGAAGACTATTGCAGGTAACTGGGAGACTGGAAGACAACACGGAAGGGAGACTATTGCAGGTAACTGGGAGACTGGAAGACAACACGGAAGGAAGACTATTGCAGGTAACTGGAAGACTGGAAGACAACACGGAAGGAAGACTATTGCAGGTAACTGGGAGACTGGAAGACAACACGGAAGGAAGACTATTGCAGGTAACTGGGAGACTGGAAGACAACACGGAAGGAAGACTATTGCAGGTAACTGGGAGACTGGAAGACAACACGGAAGGGAGACTATTAATGTCCGTGTTCCCGTGTCAACTGTCAGTGGTCCTAAGGTCCCACCTGGTACTCGAACTCGTGACCTGTCGCTCTGAAAGACGAGCACCCATTTATCGCTGTTGTCTTCTCAGAGACTTTCTCTTCTCCTGCGGTAGATGTAACTGTGTGACTGTGTGACTGTGTGACTGTGTGACTGTGTGACCGTGTTACAGTGTGACAGTGTGACTGTGTGACTGTGTGACTGTGTGACAGTGTGGCTGTGTTACAGTGTTACAGTGTGTGTGTGACTGTGTTACTGTGTGACTGTGTTACAGTGTGACTGTGTTACAGTGTGACTGTGTTACAGTGTGGCAGTGTGACTGTGTGGCTGTGTGGCTGTGTTACAGTGTGACTGTGTGACTGTGTTACTGTGTTACTGTGTGACTGTGTTACAGTGTGACTGTGTTACTGTGTGACTGTGTGACTGTGTTACAGTGTGACTGTGTGACTGTGTGGCTGTGTTATAGTGTGACTGTGTGACTGTGTGACTGTGTGACTGTGTGACTGTGTGACTGTGTGACTGTGTTACTGTGTGACTGTGTGGCTGTGTGACTGTGTTACTGTGTGACTGTGTGGCTGTGTGACTGTGTGACTGTGTTACAGTGTGACTGTGTTACAGTGTGACTGTGTTACAGTGTGACTGTGTTACAGTGTGACTGTGTTATAGTGTGTGCGTGGCCCTTGCATAACAACGCGCAACGTCTGTGCATAGCTAGCCAACAGTACTCACCATATTCATCAGGACAATCCTGATTTTGACAACTTTGTCCCGACTCAGAATTGCCTCAATCAGGACAATGAATTGTTGAAAATGTCTCATTTTCACTACATTTGTCATCAAATCTTAAATAACTTATTCATGCAAAACTTAGTTTAACTTGTAACGTTATTTGAAGATTTTAAAGTAAGTTTGTGTAGTCCAATTATATTTTAATAATATTATACAAATAACACCATAGAAAATACCACCTCTTATGATCGGTACTGCCCATAAGAGTTTAATAATTTTGTTCTTCTGTGACTGGGTATTTCATTTGATTTGTTTGTATAACCAAATACCTTAATTCATTCTTACATTCTCTTCGGATCTTAAACGTGTTTGCAGGCGTTTTAAACGTCATATACACGAAAACAATTAGCCGTATGCTCTGGAGCTATCCCCCCCCCCCCATTTGGGATGTTCAACCCCCCCCCCCCCCCTGTGAATTCCTGGATACAAGCTGTCCTACTATAGTAATATTCCACTGTGTATTGAAAATACATATACCTAATCAATATAATCAAGAAAAAATACATATAATCAATATAATCAATATAATCTGTCAATATAATCAATATATAATCTTGTCAATATATGGTGTCAATAATCTTTCATGAAAATAGTATTGTTAAAATAAATATGACCCCGTTTATGTTCTCATTACCTCAGTGATGATTTCAGACATTTTTCCTAGGGGGGGCTGATAAAAATCTGGGGTGTTGCTAGTAACTCATTTTATGGCTTTTTTTTGACGCCGTGACAAAAGGCAGGGGTGGAGGGGGTTACGGTCTCTGTTGATGCCATCCTTTCAGTTTTCGAATATGAGGTGATTCCTATTTGCCATTCTTACCTTTACCTAACATCGTTTAAATAGAAAATAAAATGTTGCAACATTTATGTAGATGAGTTTTTCGTGGAAATCGATTTATTTCCTAGTCCTATATGAGGTGGAAAAATATACCTCATTTTCTTGTATTTTGCATTTTTTTTTTGCAAATTTACATTACTTCATGTGATTTTTTCAATCTGCTAGGGGGGGCATTTACAACTGCCGGGGGGGGGGCTCCGCCCCCCCGGGATATGCCTGAAATCATCACTGCATTACCTGATAGTCCAGGGTTTGATAGAGCACCAACAACGGACTGGGGTCTACTAACGACCCCCAGGAGATTGACGGACCTTGAGGGTAATACGTTTGCCTAGATAGATAATAATTCATAAAGAGCCTTATGAAAATAATTACAGACTAGGTAGGTAGAGTACACAATACTATAATTATTGTTGTTTGCGATGACAGGAGCTACCTTGCCTGGTCTACTTACCCACATAAGGTATTAGCAAGGCTTGGTAATCGTTGCTTTGGGCCGAGGGAATCAATCTTATTCAATTTCGCAAACACATAATATGGATGAGTGTTGCCAACGTTGCAATTATCAAGTTGTGTGGCATCCGGAATTATGTTGGTAACGTGTAATTTATCACATTTATAATCGTATAATGGGGTAAACAGTAAACACACAGATGGGATGTTTAGGGAGGGGCTGATGATGTGTTTGGAGGTATTTGCGTACATGAGGAAACAAACAAGGAGCGCCTTTATCAATCTCATAATGCTTTTAATCTCATGATCGCTCGTACAAGTTAAAATGCTCTTTTACATCGTCAACATGTTGATGGCACATAAGTTTCGGAGCACAGGAATTATATGGAAACGCATGGGCACGTAAGTTTCGGAGCATACGTTTCGTAGCAGAGGAATTATGGAAGCGCATGGGCACATAAGTTTCGGAGCATAAGTTTCGGAGCGCAGGAATTAGGGAAACGCACATAAGTTTCGGAGCACAGTAACTTTGAACCTCTTGTGAATCTATACGTTAATATCTGAGAACAGATTTTTGGAAACATCTTTTTGTAATGTTCATATCGTCTTTGTTACGACCAGCAATAATTAGTAAGTTCTTCATGTGATCTGGGTCTTGTTTCACAAGAGGTTCAATGTTATGCCGGTCTTGGTTGAGTAAGGATCTCTTCCATTGTGAATCCAGACCAGATACATCGACCAGACAGAACTATGATGGTTTGAATACATGAAATGACAACAACGAACTCCAAGTATAGACTAAAATATTAGTCTGTTTATTTCAGCCAATCACAGAGCTCCTTCTTCTTTGGACGTCACTTTCATTCTTGATCATTGTCATTTGGGCAACTATTTAGTTGACTACGAAGCATTAAGACACGGCCAAAGTCCATCCATACTCTGATATTCTTGAGATCCACATCAGAGAAAGGATATGAGATGTTCATACTTCAGAAACTTCAATCACATAATACTTTCGACCAGTCAGTCCCGGTCAATATGTCACATATTATCAGTCACAAATCAATCAGTCACTCTCGTTTTCGACTATTGTGCATAACCTCTTGCATCTCCACTTTCTTCCAGTCTTATCTGACGTGTGTCAATCTTGCAACAGTTTATCGTGGTCATCTGAGTGGACACAATCACAGAAGAATGTTATTCAATGGATGCGAGATCTTATAAACGGTGAGTTGACAATTTAAATGAACCATTATATTCCTTGAATGACCATCATCTGCTCTTCCATCCGACATGCGCTGTAACAATGTTCACTGCCTATCTTGGGGTTTGTGGTACAGATGACACAAGAAAACGTCTTCCCGTCAGCTTTCTCTTGAACATTTCGATGACGATCCAGGTGTTCGTATATGGGGCTCATCGTCTCACCAAATCGATAGAGGTGGCTCAGCGGTGTCGCGAGACTAATTCGGGAGGTCCGGTAGTGCTGACTGAAGGTTTTTCCGAGGTTTTCCTCAGTCGTAAAGGCGAATGCTGTGATTGAGTCCTACTATTAGTCCTCGGACATTCCTTCTCAGCTATCCAAACACACTAATAACCTGGTTTGTCACCTGAAGAGGGGAACATCAGGTAAAGCTGTTATGCACTCTATAACGGGCATTCCTATGAAGAATTATTAATTATTGTTGTGTCTTGTGTGACGAGTGTAAGTCAGATGGAATAGTGCCTGGTAGGTTACCTATTTCATAGACTAGTCATGAAGAGTAATATTGTTGTTGTATCCCTATTCAGGTCTGTCTTCACTTCACGTGTCCAGACAAAGGAGTCGGGTAAATATTATTTCTACCCGTATAAACACTTCGTGAAAGTAAACGAAGGAAAGTAAACATGCCGGCCCCTGAACGAGCATAGGGAGCTTAGGCCTACGCCAGAGTCAATCCATGACTTTTCACTTTACCTCGTAATGTTAAACAACGCAAATGTAACGTTTTTTTATCGATATTTTAAGAAAGCTTCTAGTTATTGATTCATAATTCTCACCAAAGATTTGGTTTCGAATCAGCTACACAATGAGCTTTAAAACTTATAAAATACTGTAAATGTTGATGTTGTATTCCAGTTAATATTTCCGTTTTTTTTAAAATATGTTCTTAACGAAAGGTGTGCCACAACATCACATTAACTAAAGTGTGTATTAGTGGAACCATTCCACTACGGTGGAAATCGGAGCGCAATGGAGATGTCGTTAGATCAGGGCGGCGGTGGGGTTGACGACGATGACGACAGCTGTGAGGGGGGAAGATTCATCATCTGAAACTGTATGATGATCACCAGGTACGTCGTGACTCCGCCCACGACCTGAAACCACGTGACACGTGCTTAGAGCGCAAGCAATCATTCTACTCGCACAACTTCTTAAAAATGATAGAAGATAATTGAATGAAATTGATTGACATTTTTATTTATTTTTATTAAATTAATTTTTGTACTTATTTTAATTGAATGTGTTTTTAATTTAATTAAATTAAATGAGATTTGTATTTATTTGCAATGAAATACGTACATATGAGAACAGAATTTCCAAAATAAGTATAGTACACTTAGCATTGGAAGCTCTCTACATAATTGCAGCAAATTATAAAGAAATATGCATATTACTTGAGAAAATGAGAAATAAGCTTAGTACGTGTTTTTTTAAATGTAACAGGATATTTCTTACTAAAATATTATGTGAACCTGCATAGTCCTCACTCTGCAGCTTCTAAAACCGTGAAACCCAAAGGCTGGCGTCACCTTCAAGTAGCCAGGTTATAGGGGTTGTTTATGAAAATATGCCATCGATTTCCCACTTTGGAATATTTATTTTTCATTTTTATTATTTGTTCAATGACATAATTATGATTCATTAGGAATCTCACAGCGAGCACAGAATGTGTAATTGAGAGCCCTACACATGCACCTTAATACGCGCTTATTGCATTAGTTAAATATACATAATATTTCCAACATACACAATCATGTGAATTTGGCAAAGAAGAGTTAGATATTGTGACATAACCTTATCATGTCCTAATAATGGCATTTCCTCGTATTCTGATCTCTGATAAGATCTGTTTAGTGTTTACCATAGCGAGCAAATACACAACACAACATACCAATAACCGCTTTAGCACTTGACATCGATACCCTTGTTGGAGATGGGGTTACCCGCTATCAAAACTGTAACTGAGATAAGAGACAATTGGTGTGTTCAGTATAGATAGTATAATTCCGTCAATCTAATGATCTAGGGAAAATTGAGTTAAACGCAATACAAATTGTAAAAGTAGGTTCTTGAGATAATGTTCTTAAAAAAAATTAGCTACATAACATATCCAAAATCTTTTATCCCTGCATTTAACATGGGCATTTTTTTCAAAAATGTCTAAACATTTTTTAGCACATTCTAGCGAATTACGAATACAATACTTACGGGTATGAGAAACCATAGAGAGGTAAAATAAATGTAATTGTAAGATGTTTCCCTGTGGTGTGATGCTAGTCTCAATGTGGTTATAGATAACAATGTAAATAAATAAAAAATACATAAATTCACATTTAGAGTTTACCCACTCAGTAACTAAACTGATTTGCAGTGGGGGACTTTAATTTAAAGTGACTAAACCAACCCTGTAGGCTTCGAACACCATCGACGAGTGAGCGATATACCTACCGCAGATATCAGTGACGCATCTATGGGCAACAAGCCGCACGCAGTGAATCTAACTCTTCGGTGGACAAGCTGACTGGAAAATGTCTGCATCTGCAAGGAAACTTTCATAAAATGTTGTCACCATATTATAATAAAATCAAGTAAATTCGTATTTATAGTTTACCTACTCAGTAACAAGAATGATTTTCATTGGGGGACATTACTTTAAAGCCACTAAACTAACCCTGTAGACTCCGAACACCATCGACGAATGAGTGAGCGATAACCAATCAAAGATCTTTTTTCAAATATGAAACATATGAATCAGTGATTGGACAGTGCGAACACCTGCGGACAAATGCCAACAACGACTACCAACTCTGAACATATGATAGGTACGACCACCATGTCTAACCGTAAGCCAGGTCGATGGAGGAGGTGAAAGGCGACGGTCCTGGGAAAGGAAGGAGGATGGAAGTAAGGGGGGTGATGGAGGAGAAGAAAGTAAGAAAACTTAAGAAGAATGAGAAAAGGAAAGGAAGTAGGAGGAAGGGAGGAAGAAAGAAGAAATGGGAAAGGAGGGCTGGAGGAAGAAGCGAGTCTCTTGCCACCGGCTTACGGCCAACAGCGAGGTCTTCTAATAGGTTGTTGGTGAAAATAGTTGCTGACGTACCTGAAGTCTCGTTTCCTCGTCCCTCGCCGAAGTCTGGAGTTTCGAAACGGTGTATGCGAGGTCCTCAGCCTAGATAACAGAGCAGAAATATTAGCAGGGATACCGATGTGGGCAGTAACACCACTGGAGGGGGGAATAACCAATGAGGGGGCTAAGAATCAAGGGGCGCTGGATTATTTGAATATTTGTTGTTTAACGCCCATCTCCACGTCTATATGATCATAGGACGTCGGAGGGTGTTGGAGGAAGGATACAGTAAGATGTAATTGGGAGGGAAAAGGAAAGGCGAGTTGTGTGCAACAAGTCATAAAGCAAAAATTACATTTTGCATTACAACTGCAGAAACTCCCGTTTCCATTCACAAAAACATATTTGATGGAGAGTGGTTTTATTGGCGTGACTCCCAACTCCTAAACTTCCCTCCAAAGAAAGAAATTCTGCTGACTTCAAACCAGACATTGGGAAACTTTAAACTTCAACAGACCGCATCCGATCAAGTTGAAATTTCAACCATGCACAATTGCTACGATGTGGATTAAACGCCATTAGTTTTGTGGCAAAGTCAGTGGAGAGAAGTTACTCAGTTACTCCTGTGACTGATTGGTGTTAAGTTGTGACTATAATGATAATAACGAGTCAGCTTACCTTTGCGGTGACCAAGGAGCAGGAGGTAACCATGACCACGAGTCTGAAGGATCTGAAGAAAGCCTCGTAGACAAGATATGCCAGCCAGACGATGTTGCTACTATTGGGTTGACTCAGCCCCAGGCAGAAGTCACTGACGAAGTACAGTCCATACAGAAGAGCGCAGAAGTCGTTGATGATAAAGAGAAGGCTCTGGAACCCAAACAACGAGCCCACCGTCTTTGAAACGTCGTGCAAGAAGCAATGCAGGCTCGAAACGTCGCGATCACCAAAACCATCGATATCTTCGTCGTCCTTCAGTCCGTCACCTGTTGCTTCAACACAAGTGTCGAGTTCACTGGACATCGTCGATACAGGGGTGTAAGCGTGCACTCGTCTTCCCGTCAAGTGCTTTGGAATAGCGTCGAGCTTCGCACAGAAAGCCTTATAGAGAAGATTCGCCATGAGGACAAAACTGACAAACTGTAACTCTGCCAAACCGTTGGCCATTTCCGCGACGCAGATGAGCGTGAAGGTCACGACCTTCTCCGCCGTGAGGGGGATTCCCCAGCCGGCAGCCAATAGGACGGCGCTGATCACCTCGAGAGTCAAGGCCAGGCACACCTGCGCGATCACCACCCGACGGATCGTGACGAAGCGTGATGACGTCAGCCCCAGGGCGTCCCCGACGTCGCCCAGCGTCGCGATGAGCCTCGTTACCACGTCCCGGTTGACGAAGCACGCGAGGTGGGAGTAGATGAAGACGAGGATGCCGCAGACTGCCTGGAGAGTGGAGGTTGTTTCCATGATGGTTGCCATCCTCTGTGGGCGGTCGAGGAAGATGGGGGGTACAGTGGCGTGCAGGGCAGCCAACATGAGGGCGGTCCACACGACGCTGTAGGCGAGCGCCCACCGAGAGTGGACGTAGGACGGGCGTCCCGACGCCGGCTTGGGGACGCTCAGAGCGAAGGGGCCGAGGCCAAACCACTTAGAGACGATCACTAGGGGATGTATCGCCGTGTTAAGATCCATCGCGCACTAACACAATCGTAGATGTATAGTTTTAGGGTGACTCTTTTTTGTACTTGTTTGAAGGTCAACACTAATAATAATATAGTTTCACCGAACACAAAGAGATTGGCCTGTTTGAGTGGCGTCTATGCACTCGTATCTCCAAAGAAGTTAGACATTTATAATTTATTATTATTGTTATCTTCACTTTCCTAAACACTGGTGACCTCTATAGATCTATGCACTCGTATCGCCAAAGAAGTTACACATTTATTATAAGTGCTATCTTCACTTTCCTAAACACTGGCGACCTCTATAGATCTATGCACTCGTATCGCCAAAGAAGTTACACATTTATTATTGGTGCTATCTTCACTTTCCTAAACACTGGCGACCTCTATAGATCTATGCACTCGTATCGCCAAAGAAGTTATACATTTATTATTGGTGTTAACAAATACCTAACTAACTAGCTGCGGTGTTAAATGATATCTTCACTTTCCTAAACACGGGTGACTTGTGCACTCGTATCACCAAAGAAGTTAGCCGCTAATCTATGAGCCCAGGACGCGTCGTTCAGCGCTGCAGCGGGTGGAGTGAACACGCGCGTTCTGATTGGACGTCTTTGAGTGGCGTCGCGGCGCATTAGACTCATCAGCTAAGTGCAGCGGTGGGCGTGATAACGAGCACGCACGTGTGTTGGTTGCGCGCACGTAGTCACGCACGTGTATCTGTCCATGTATGATTTTTTGTAATTATATATTTATTAATTTTTTGCAATGAAATACAAAGTTTTACTTACATACATACATACATGAGAACAGTTGCAGAGAACTTCCAATGTGAGAAGAGTCAGACGAAATGCAGTCCACATCCTCCCCTTTCCCTTTTCCTCCCCTTTCACACTTCCTCCCCGCGCTCCTACTTGTCCCTTTCCTCGAAACTTCATCTTCATCTTCATATTTCACCACTCATCGTCTCGATTAGCGAAAGTTGCAAAAATATGAGACGTATAAAGCCCAATTATCAAATCAAATCTTGTGCATTGTTCTACATAATTGCAGCAAATTGAGATTAATATACATATAAGGTGTGAAAGTACAAGAATAATAATAAAACATAAATATTGTTCAAATTTAGACTACAAAGATATCCTGGAAATAACGTTGAAAAAACCTAATGTTCTGCAATCTATATATTTTCGAGGGTGCACAAGCATGCAGGCTGGTCTCATCTACAGGGTTGGTCGTCTACAGGGTTGGTCATCTACAGGGTTGGTCATCTACAGGGTTGGTCCTCAACAGGGTTGGTCATCTACAGGGTTGGTCATCTACAGGGATGGTCATCTACAGGGCTGGTAATCTACAGGGTTGGTCAGCTACAGAGTTGGTCCTCAACAGGGTTGGTCATCTACAGGGATGGTCATCTACAGGGATGGTCATCTACAGGGCTGGTCACCTACAGGGTTGGTCATCTACAGGGTTGGTCATCTACAGGGTTGGTCATCTACAGGGTTGGTGACGTAGCCTGGGTGTTGTTCTTCATTGATCGTGTGACCGGAGTCATCATCTGAAACTGTATGATGATCACCAAGTAAGTGGTGACTCCGCCCACGATCTGAAAACAAACCCGATATTTATATTTATCTGTACGCTGTGACTGCAAAGTATCATTTTCTGTGGATCAAATAAAAAAAAAATTGGCGAGTTATTAATGTGATTTTATACTTTACTAGACGATATTAATTGCTGTGAAGTTTTAAAAGCTGTATTTGATTAGAAATTAATAACAGCAAGTGTACTCTAGCAATAAAAGACCATATGACTTTTTATAATGCTATGTATGACACGTACAATATCATCAAGAATAATTACAAATGTAGAAAATAAACACATGACTATAAAGTGTCAACAGCGTGAACCATACCAACCAAATATCTGAGACAATGCTGCCAACAATGTGAGCAATACCAACCATACAAAGTATCTGAGACAATGCTGCCAACAACGTGAGCCATACCAACCATACAAAGTGTCTGAGACAATGCTGCCAACCTACCGATGATATAAGAGACGCATCGATCGGCAAAAAGTCGTAAGCTGAGAACCTTATCTTGCGGTGGATTAGTTGGCCAGAGAACGTCTGCATCTGTGAAAACAAAGAAACCGACAAGTTGAGCTCTTAAATACTCGGACAACGCACAACTCCACAAGTGTCCGTGTTTCATAATTCAACAGAGCTAATTGATTTCAACCATTTGCTTTTGTATCGGTCAAGTCTCCCTGACTGTTACTCAGGGTGTGTTCCAACTTGATTTTCGCCTGCTAACCATTAACCACTAACCACTAACCTGCTACACACTAAACGCTAACAGCTTTGGGCACGCCACCTAGTATGCTAATACAAAGTTTATTGTTTGTTATTAATCATCTAATGTAAATAAATACGATAATAATACTTCCACTCACTGGTTGGGTATTTTCCTAACCTAAAAGTATCAGCTGTGATGGCTGGTATCAACCATCTTGGTTTAGTGGGTTAGTCGGTGTCGTAGTGTACACTTTCGGCCACTACCCACTAACCACTAGCCAAATAAGGAGCATTGGTCGTCTGCTTGTGACGTCACTTCCTTTCGATTAGTATAACTCCACTACGAAAAACGTCAAGTTGGAACACACCCTTAGTCATAGCACATTGTGTGAACAGTTTCATGTTGTAAAGAAGACTACTGTACCTGTTGTCTCATGGGAGCACTTGTTGCCGCGGTCTGCAGCTTCGATACCATGTACGCCAGCTTGTCTGCCTACAACAACAAGACAAGGTATAAGTCTCCCCCGGACTGCAAAGAAGAAGCTGGTACCGTAATCCGTCCCAGACTACAATAAGGTACCCTGGATGGTTCAGCCCTAGACTGAGGCGGCCACCCTCGCTCCTACTGTACTCCCATTCAGATTCCTTCTCGGAAATCCACTGTAGCAGGTTTTATCCCCATTCATCCTTATTATCACCCCAGCCCTCGAGCTTACGCGTTTGTTTTTATACCTCTTACTGAAGGAGTGAAATTGTAGCATTGTGGAGAAAAGTTGGCATCATTTTTGATAGAAGAAGAAGAAAGAGAAGGGGATTCAATATCATTCTTAACTGTATTGTTGTGAGTTCTGAATGACGTACCTTGGAGGCCACCAACGAACAAGCCATCACCATCAGAGAGAGCCTCGTACAACGTAGAGTAGCCTCGAACACCACATAGGACACCCACAGCTTAGTGGTGTCCCCAGGTTGGCTCAACCCGAGCATGAAGTCAAAGATAAAATACAATCCGTACAAGAGACTTCCAAAGTCGTTGACGATAAAGAGAAGGTTCTGAAATCCAAACAGCGAGTCTACCGTCTGGGCGACGTCGTGCAAACAACTGTGAAGGAAAGATATGTCGAGCTTGTTGAAAGGGGCGGAGGTAGAATGCACGACGCGATTCAACAGGTTAGAGTGTTGCCAGTGTATCCCGTCTGCGAGGGTGAGGGGTAGATAATCGGGGGTCTGGGACGCGGGGACCTCGCCGAGCCTCGCGCAGAACGCGGAGTACAACTCGTGCAGCATCAGGACAAAGTTGACGAAGTGCATCTCGGCGACGCCGCTAGACACGTCCGTGAGGCAGATGACGGCGAAGGCGAAGATCTTCTCGGGGGTGAGGGGAACGTCCCATCCCGCAGCGAGGAGCAGAGAGTTGACGCAACGGACGGCGATCCTCGCCGCCATCTGAGCGATCAAGAACGTCCGGATGATCGCGTACCTCGATGACGTCATACCCAGAGCGTCGCCCAACGTGGACATGCGCGAGACGATGCGCAACACTTTGTCCTGGTTGATGAACAAGACCAGATGGGAGTAGATGAAGATGATTATGCCGCAGATCGCCTGGAGTTTTGATGTGGTTTCCATGATGGTTGTCATTGTCTTGGCCCGGTCACTGAACACGCCGGGCACTGTTAGATACAAGGCCAGCAACACACCCGTGAATAACGTGACGCAATAGAACAGAGACCAATTGGATTTCACGTAGACACTTTCTGATTTCTTATTGGTCACGAGAATGAACGGTGCGAAGCCAAACAACTTAGAGACTAAAATACACGGATGTATTGCTTCGTTCAATTTCAAACTCATGGTGCCATAGAATGTTACCATCCTTCAGAACCGCAGAAAAGCAAATCCAAACAACTTGAACGAACCCTCAATGCATTATATCCACCTAGTATCAGATTGAATCCAAATACTTTCATAGTCAATGTATCTTTTCATCAACACCTTTGATACTGAACTTTAAGCACATCGAAAGGCAAATTGGAAACAAATATGAAGGGCCAATTCAATACATTACTATGACGCAACAGAAAATGTTCAAAATATTTCCATTAAAAGGCAACAAAACTCCCCAAAGTATGTTTTGTTAGCCGAAATCTAAAATGGCCACAAATAAAGATGAAAGGGTAGTTTGCACCCAAGTCTACAAGAGTAACAGATAGAAGATGTCTAGACCCTTCACCCTGACGATTATAACTCTTGTGTACTGAAACCAATTCGCTTGTCTGAGAGGGCAAATTAGTTTTTCAGCATATTAGGCCTTTAGCTACGCCCAATAGGTCCTGTCATCTTCTCTCTCTCTCTCTCTCTCTCTCTCTCTCTCTCTCTCCCTCTCTCTCTCTCCCCTCCCTCTCCCCTCCCTCTCTCTATGTGAGAAGCTACTGAAGAGTGCAGATATTGTGATAACGATAATATTGTTTTGACGCCAACCTAACAATATTAATGATTCACATTTAGCCTCGATGTTATTCTAAGGACTCGGTCGATAGTCCTTTGTCATGTGCGATGGTTTGCGTTTAACGTGAACGCTCCTGGTGAGAACAATGCGAAGTTAGCTAAGCGTTGGTAATTGTGCGTTGCTACTCTCACCTTAATTTCACTTTAACTAACAAGTTGTTTTCGTTAATAATTTGATAATAGCTTCGTTTATTCAAACAGTTTGTTTGGATAGAAATCAAATTACCTACGTAGTTGAATAATAAAACAGGGATTCGAACCTGATCCAAAACTGTTACTTTCCCTGAAATTATTCCTGGATGATTGGATCGTCAAAATCTGAACCCGAACCAGAACACAAATCACAAACATTTCTAAAACCCGGGCCGAGTGATTTAGGTTTGAAAAACGAATAAGTCTAAGCTAGTAATATTATTATTATTATTATTATTATTATTATTATTTGAAATATATCGTTAACAGGGCAAAGCCCCACCAGTAACGTATAATAAAAATAAAAATCAAGTACATGTACAACATACATGTACAAGAAATATACACAATCTCACAAATACACAAATACAAATACATACAAATTTTACCAAAAATTAACAAAAAAAACATGACAGTGAACTGCCAAAGTCAACCTTAAAATTAAAACATAAACACAAACACAAATTTACACACATTCCCGCATTACATTCTTGAACGAACTCACTGATATATTAAACGGATCAAGCTCTGAAGGAGCCATATCATTGTAAGCTTGCTGAACACGATTCAGGCAAGTGTAGCGGAAAACGTCTATACGGCATTTTGGCAAAACAAACATGCCCCTCTGCCTAGTCACTCTGGAAGGCACACGGAAGTTGATTCTGTCCAACAAGTTTATATCATTAAAACAATTACGTATGATCTTGTAAAGAAATACTACATCAGTGACGTCGCGTCTAGCCTCTAAAGTAAGAAACCCCCCAGCGGCACACATGTCTACATACTCTTCTCTGTGATAGGGAATCCGCGCTTTAAAACATAGCATTTTAATTAGCCTCTTTTGCACATTTTCCAAACTAGCAGTAGGCCTATTGGTTTTATGGCTGTTATTAGGGTTCCACACAGGGCTGGCATAGTCTAAGGTGCTACGCACAAGTGAAAAGTAAATCATACAAACAGTACTAGGTGAAAATTCTTTCACTAAATGTCTCCTTATAAACCCTAGTAAACGCATAGATTTCGGTATAATTTATATGGAAACTTTCCAAGTTGATCATTATTCAATATTTCGCAATTACTTTATAATTTACAATTACTGTTACTGTTTTATAATTACTGTTAAAAATTAAAATTAACTGTCGGTTAGATAAGCGTTCAATAATTTACAATGTGTATTTAAGTTTAAAAATATGATTTCAAAGAACGCATAACTAAACATAAATTGGGCGACATAAGTGGTTTAATAAGGCTAACTTTAAAATACATTGAACTGCTTTAAGCACATCGATATTATACAATTTAACATAATACATACTTGAGCTAGGGGCAATAATGTAGAGCAGAAGATTATGCAGATTGTGAAATCCATTAGATCATATCTTCGTCATCGACCGTTCGCGTTGTTTTACCTCTGATCGACAAAGTAGATTATGAATGGAATTATTCTCCTAGCGAACATAATCAAGTAAAATTGAGCCACTCGATTATCGCCGTTCCTTCTTGTGTGATGGTACACAGGTCGAGCTGGGGGCGTGGCTACATTCGACGGCAGCGCAGCCACTCGGGGAATTAACGAAAACTTCAACTAAATTTGCTCAACTGCGCAGCATAGCTTATTTTGTTAAACTAATCCTTGTAGCTTTGAATAACATTAGAACCCGATGCACAGTTGTCCCCTAGGTTAGAGAACTCCCTAATCAAAGAGTTTGTTTTACTCATGGCAAATAGGATACAGTAAACCAATCCCATAGCAAACCTAGGGATTCCCCAACTAGGGGACATCTCTGCATCTGGGCCTAAGAATGTGATGCCGCCTACGTCCAAGCTTGCACTTAAATCACAACATATCCATGATGGGTTACTTCATTATGAGTAAACATAACGTTTATTCTGAACTATTACAGTGAGAAACTATTGTATAATAATCAATCCAAAACAAATCGTGCTATTAATTACATAACAATTAAGACAAGCTCGAAAATTATGAGGAGAGGAACAGTCAAACATTATATCAAAACATAAAAGAAAGTGACCAATTAACCAAAGAATTACACGCGAGCACGTTAGAGTTAGCAATAGTTACACCTGGGGTCATGTTCTCGTTCAATTGTCGTGCGATCTGTTGCACCACCACAACAACAACAACAACGACTAGAGACTCGCCCCGTCTAGGCCCATTGTTCGCCGTCCGACCGCGGGGGGCGGGTCGAGTGACGTAAGCGCTGTACACGATTGGTTGGCTGGTGCAAGACAACACTTACTTGGGCTAGAACCGTTAGAAAGTGGTTGCAAATAATAGTTGTCGCAATTTTGTATGACAAGTAAGTCAGTTGCGTAAGTACCAAGTGGTGTTACTAGTATAATATAAAGGGAGTTCGGGTATTTATTTGTTTAAGGTTGGTTTAAACATTTATTTAAGATTTCAACAAAATCAAATCAAGCTAAAAGCATTATGGCGTTTACAAACTTAGCTAATATTTTAGATTTAAGGAAACCATAGAAACGTTAGAACCTAAAATTCTGAGCCCAGCCAATGAGAGACGATGTTTTATAAATCCGGCCAATGGTAGCGATCCTAAGTACATCAGTTAGGTAAATAAAATAAAATCTAAAATCTGGCTACACTGTAGCTCTAGTCCTAGACACGTTAAGCGTCAGTAATATACAAATGACGTATTAAATGCGTAGCGGGGCATAAAAAAAGCGTCTAGCCGTGTTCTGACTGATGGACATGAAATGGAGAACACAAAGTCCGCTTCACATCAGCGTGTCCTCCAATCAAACCTCGAGCCAGCGAGACTGAGGGTCGAGGCCAAGGAATCAATCAATTGAAACAAGATGATATTATATCATCTTTCGGCGGCGTTTTATAAAAATAGACTTTACGTACTTCCTCAACCTTGAGACGATACAAGCTTGAGTATAAACATGACTTAAGATAGTTATAAGGCGCGTTAAGGTAGGTTCACATAACAGTCATATTTGTAGTTTTGCCAGGGTCGTAGCCAGCCACTAATATTATATCCCTGTTTCATCAACTATGGCATACTCATAGTCTTAGTTTGTTTGGTGTACTATAGGATTAAAGGTGTATTTACATTCACTTAAGAGCGAAGGGTAGTCTCTACGTCAAAAACCGCAGAAAATGTTCATTATTAAATTATTTCTCAAGATTGCGACAAGAAATCGAAAATCTAAATCAGCAGCACACTGTGCTTTGGTTAGTCCTACACACTGAATAAAATATTATAACCATTAGCGTAGTATTTTGATTATAATTTGTTTATTAAGCTTAGTAATAAAATTAATTATTTATAAAAAAAAATACTGATTATAATATTTCACAACTTGGAGCATTCAATGTGTAGGGCTTACTAAACCACAGTGCGCTGTTGATTCAGATTTTCGATTTCAAAGTCCATTCTTGTGATTTAAAAATGAAAATTTGGTGCGGTTTTTGACGTAGAGGTATCCTTCCCTGTTAAACGATCAGTCCATGTCACGCCAGACGCATATTAATGGTATTTTCACATACTAATAATACAGACGAATTGGCAAGACGAATCGCTTTGATAGTCGCCACTAACAAGAAGCTACTTCACCCGGTAATTTTAATCTTACATAATTTTCAATTATTTCGAAACAGCAGTATAATTTTCCTTCCGATATAATTGGTCAAGTCCTTGGGCACTTAACGAGTTCGATAATCCCTTCGATTTAAACTCGATTAAAGCGATGCTTGGTGCGGGCAAACAAACGTACTAACGGTATAGTTATACGAAACTTCCGAGAGATGTCGCCGCCGGCGAACGTAATTCACCGCCACGACTAGAGATAGCGCTGCGGGCGCTCGGAATTGATTTACGCGCCAATTGCGCACGACCACGTGGTCCGGCCTCTAATTAATCTGGCCCGCGCTCGTCAATTTATTGCTCGTCAATTTAATAGTGACGGGAAATGAGCGTTCGCGGCTCTCGTTTTCGTAGCTAATTGTCATGGATTGGAGTTGATGATTAATCAGCGCTTGGGCAAGGCCTTGAACCTTAGTATTCGCCATAACAACAACAACTACATCCACGCTTCTCACGAACGACAGCAAAACAACACAAAAAAATCCCCTAAAACAAAATGACATTTGAAGGTCATGAATGTGGGAAGAGCTCTCGAAATAATTAACTACATCATTTTAGTCTGGTCCGTGATTTTTCTTTCTATGACAGTGATTCTCATTTCCCCTCTCTAAGTCATTAGCCATACTTTATCTACAACGTATTACCTCATACATGGCTTGCTTCCCAAACGAGAGTTGTGCGACTAGAACCATAGCATAGCAACCAGAGCCAAATGTGTGATTTGCGGAGCATTCGTACTACTCATCTCATTTCTACGTTACTAACTTGACCATGCTCAAATTTTGTTTCCACGTTCACAATGATACTGTGATTATATGTGCGTTGAATTTTTCTTCAAATTCGATCTAGTTCCAACAAAAACAACTTTTAAACAGGGGCTAACATTACAAAAAATGAAAACTTTTAAGAAAGTTTAAACCCTATACTTGAGCTACAACAGCGCGTGTGAAGGAACCTCATATGCTCGCAGAAGGTACAGCAGTGCGTGTGTAGGGGCCTTGAGCTACAACAGCGCGTGTGTAGGAGCCTCATATGCTCGCAGATTGTATAGCAGTGCGTGTGTAGGGGGCCTCGAGCTACAACAGCGCGTGTGAAGGAACCTCATATGCTCGCAGAAGGTACAGCAGTGCGTGTGTAGGGGCCTTGAGCTACAACAGCGCGTGTGTAGGAGCCTCATATGCTCGCAGATTGTACAGCAGTGCGTGTGTAGGGGGCCTCGAGCTACAACAGCGCGTGTGAATGAGCCTCATATGCTCGCAGAAGGTACAGTAGTGCGTGTGTAGGGGTCTCGAGCTACAACAGCGCGTGTGAAGGCTCCTCGCAGTACTGCCGAATGAACGCTCGCAGATGTTACAACAGCTGGACCGGGCGGTCTCTGATAACGACAGGAATCCACTACATGCACTAATGACGAGCAGATCAAACTTCTCTTTGAGGATTAAGATTCCTGCCGAGTCCGTGACTTTGTGTGAAAGAAGAAGATTCGGCGAGCATGTTATCGGTCATTCCACGGCCGACTAGACTCCGCGTCGCGTTGAAAGCGAGAGTGCCAAGAGGCCGTGACTTTGTGTGAATGAGAACATTCCACTCATGTTATCATACTAGTATTCCAATGTCTTTGCAAGTTATCGGTCATTCCACGGCCGACTGGACTCCGCATCGCGTTGAAAGCGAGAGTGCCAAGAGGCCGTGACTTTGTGTGAATGAAGAACATTCCACTCATGTTATCAATGTCTTTGCATGTTATCGGTCATTCCACGGCCGACTAGACTCCGCGTCGCGTTGAAAGCGAGAGTTCCAAGAGGCCGTGATGCCCCACTTCATAAAAAATAAACTGGAAGTTTGTAACTAAATAGCTTTAGAAAATATATGATAAATATGCCTGGGATTTGTAGATGACGATTTTCCCATTTTACATACTTACCTACTTGGAAAAAGAAGGAAAAATCCCTTTTGTTTGTTGCAGACACGGCCGCTAAGAACAACCGTCCTACAACTACAAGCTGGGTAAAAAAAAAAAAATGTATGTCTGCCCGCTCATCGTTCAACGTGGCACACGTGCAGGGTTAAAACAACCCCCCCCCCCCCCCCGCCCACTCCATTACAACCAGCGGCGAAGCGTCGGGGTAAACACTGAGACAGAATAAAATGGTAAACATCATTTTACTTGTGAGAAATGTTTGCACAACATCATTTGTCTAGGAAACTTGTGCAGAAATGGTTACTCCGTTGTCCCTTTCTCCAGGTAAAGGCGTTCCACAGCAACCTTGGGGATGCTGACGTCAAAGATGAGTGAGCCACTGCCCAATCAAATGCCAGAATTTGAAAACTGATTATATTTGATTATTTCAACATTCTCGTCAACTTTGATCATATAACTTCTGGAAGTGTTTGGAGGAAAGAGATAAGCACGTAGGGATAAGACGTTAAGGGTGTACACACACCCCTACACTCTAACTAAAGTAGTCACGCGTCGCCACTGTTTGTCACCCCCCACGTGTCTGCTCGCTCAGCGCTCAACGTGGCACACGTGCGGGGTTGAACGCACCCCCTCACCCCCTCTTCCGCCAGATGTCCCGACTCCACATTTATAACTTCCTCGGTAAAGGGCGGCAGGCAGTGTTTTTTTTTTTTTTTTTAGAAATGTAACTTATTTAAAGAACTAAGTAACTTCAAAGGTTTATGGGTTTATGTTACGGAGTAACATAATGCTGTGTACGTTTATGTCACTATTGTTGCAGCACAGAGAGCCCAGCCCTCTACTTTCTCGTATTTCATAACTCATCTGCAATCTTCTGGATCCCTGATACACTTTCGACGCCAGCCACTCGCAATTCCAAGCGAGCACTCGTGTTTCGCAAGCCAGTCTTCTACCATCGGCTACGTGCGTCGTATGTCTACCCACTTCCTGGGTTTTGTGCCCGAACTTAGAGGGCAATGCCAAAAACAAGATATCGTCCTGGGAATTCTAAAGATATTGGCAACATGAACGACCAAACTGCCGAATTTCTAGTATTTTTTTCACGTAGAGGTATCCAAAAGTAGCGTTTTGTATAATATATGTAATATGAGTAAGATTTATGTTTGAAAATTGTACAAAACGCCCTTTTTTTACTCTGACCAAGTTTTTTTTTCTAATCTATTCTCTCCCAGTTTTAACAATGTATTCTTATTTTTTGTAACTAAATTTCAATTGAATTGATTTTTATTTACCCTCTATGTCTTTATTGATTATTACAAGGGCAATGTATACCCATATACAAGGTTTTGATGGTGGGGACATAAATAGGTGCTAAAAAAATGGTTGCTATTAAAATTGAAAGTTCTAAATATGAACAAATGCTATTTTCACGCACCTCTGTACCCATAATATCTGCAGAATTTAAACTATACACACGCGAATAGTTTAGAATAATTGGAAGTGCGATATTTTGAATATTATTACACCGAACATTTTATTTTATCTAAATCCATTTTATTTTATTCACTGTGAGTTCAATTACTATAGGATAGGAACAAGAACTAACCTCATGGAAACAATTGACATTAAATCTGTAATTGTCCGTTTAATATGTAAACATCGTCTTCGACCGAGCTTTATGACTGACAAGTGAAGTTAAATAAGGTAAACACAATATGGAAATACTTGACATTACATCCGTATAATATTTCATTGTACATTCAATAAAATAATAAAATAATAATAGTAAAACTAATAACAATGAGTACGGTTGGCAGCCTTAGCGACGCAATGCCTACGCACGTTATGACGAAACCCAAAGAGCTCAGACAGATATTCAGCCGGCTGGAACGATGTCAAGGAGGTTAGAATTTAAATATCTACGCCCATACTTACACGATTTAAAGAGACTAGTTTCAATATTGTTACAGTTTTATTTATGTAAATATTTAATAGCATGTTTGCGAACAATCTTTCAAATGTAAAACAATTTGCATGTTGCATATAGCTTGTCAAGACGAGTGACTAGGGTGTGCCCGTGTCCCATATTACACAAAGCGGGAATGATTGTGCCAAAGTAAGCTGTACAATGGACGGTTTGCATGGGAAATTATGTATTTTTTTTTCAAACATAGTATCGATTTGTAAGAGAACCTAAGTATATTAATTTAATTTGATTCCTTCCAAATAATCTCAATAGCATCTGTTTTAAGTATATATATAACAAACCTGCGTGACATACACCAGATTTTGAGATAATCACGGAAGTTTGACGGGCTAACATTATAAATTACGTAATGTCGAAAATTTCGTAATCTCACACATGGAAGCGATTTGTAAGAGAACCTGAGTATGTTTGTTTCATTTGATTCGTTTTAATTTATGTCAATTACATCTGTTTTAGGAATGTATAAACAAACCTACGTGACATACCAGTAACTTCAAGATAATTACGGAAGTTTGACGGGCTGTAATTCGAAATTTACATAATGTCACACATAGTAGCGATTTGTAAGAGAACATGAGTATATTCATTTAATTTGATTCCTTCCAAATAATCCCAATTTTATATGTTTTAAGTATATATAAACAAACCTGCATGACGTACCACAGATATTTAGATAATTACGGAAGTTTGACGGGTTGACCTTATAAATTACGTAATGTCACACATAGTAGCGATTTGTAAGAGAACCGGAGTATATTCATTGAATTTGATTCCTGCAACTCCCCAGCGTCATGTTAGCATAGTTGTCGAGCTTACAGCAGCCCACTGTAGCCGCGGTCACTTGGGTCCTATTCATAGTCGTCCCCTACACCTAAGGGCGCCCGTTGTTGCCAGGTATAACAATGTCATGCTTGTTATTTCCACAAAGGAAACAAATCCTTAGCAAGAACGGGCGCCCCTAGGGGTAAGGTAGGGGACGACTATGAATTCCATCCTCAAAGAGGTAGAGATTTAGAGACAACACTAAAAAACACTTATTTTAAATAAGTAAACACTTAACTTAGAAAACACTTATAATGTAACTAATATACGCGTATAATAATTAAATAATTTTTCGTATGACTACCCGTTATAGGGTGCACACCAGCTTTACCTGATGTGCCCCTCTTCAGGTGGCTAACTAGGTTATTAGGGTGTTTGAATAGCTGGGAAGGAATGTCCGAGGGCTGATAGTAGGACTCAATCCCAGCATTCGCCTTTACGACTGAGGAAACCTCGGAAAAAACCTGCAGTCAGGACTGCCGGTGGCGGGAATCGAACCGGCGACCTCCCGAATTAGAGTCTCGCGTCTTACCGCTGAGCCACCTCTATTGGTACTAATATATAGAAGATTATTGCAAAGTGTTAGTCGCTGTACAAAACGATCCACAGGATCCCAACCCAGAAAGACGCGTGGGGCAGCTGCAAGCCAGCACCATAATACTATGTTCACACTAGGCTCGCTAACAGCAGTTAAGCCACTAACTTCTGTTAAGAATGTAATGTGAACGTAACGCAGTTAGCCCTAACTGACATCAAGCACTAACTGCGTTTGGCGAACGTAGTTAGCGGGTAACTTAGATCAATTTGCCACTGCCTTGTTGAAAATCATACATGTTTTCAAAAGATACCAGGCGGTGAGCAACACCGAAAGACAACAATGGAACAAATAAATTGAACTGATTGACAAACCATCAGGTGTCAAAATAATAAAATTGCAAACCATAGAAATAAAAACAAGTGTATAGCAATAGTAACTGCTCGCCATTTAAAACTTTTAATGATAGACAACGACTAAATGAAAGTTTTGTATGTGTATTTGTTTGTTTTTTGTTTTGTTTTCCAGACGAAATTATTTTTTGACAGCTTGTTGATTGTCCATAGATTCAATTCATTTGTTTCATTGTTGTCTTTTGGTGTTGCTAGTTGGTGTGACAGTTCCTTGGTAGGCCTAGGCTATTCCGCTATTTCATTTAATTCGTCGTACTTTAGTAAAATTCGTGAAGCTATGGATTCCTCGTGTTCGGGAGGTATTGCAGAGAAGGCAGAAAAGGTGTTGGAAGAGACACAAAAAACTCTTTTTGTTCTTCAAACGGCATGTTGTTATTACTTCAACCACAGACAGTACAAAACAAAACACGTATTTCAAACAGAGCCAAAAGCCGTGCACAGCCTTATATATCGTCATAAAATCACTAAATATAGTACCGCGGTGGCAGTGCATGACGTCACACACTGCTCATACATCGATTCCAGTGTGAACAGTTGACACAGGATCACACAAATATATCGAACGACCTTGAACGTCGCTAACCTCTGTTAGCCTTAACTGCTGTTAGCGAGCCTAGTGTGAACATAGTATAATAAGGCATAAATCTCTTAATACAACCCAGGAAGAGATAATATAAATGCCTCGTTTTTATCTGCAATCTTCATAATTCGTTTCCCCGACCATTAATTAGCCAGGCTACGAGGTTTACTGGTGGCAACGACCTGGCTCGCTCGGCTCGGCTCGTTTCGGTGGAAACGTTGAAATATCCGACGTACGCGTTTTAGTGAAGCCGCCGATAAAAACAGAAACGGCGAACTCGATCAGTCTCGTGTTGTTTTAACCCCCCCCCCTCCCCCCTCACTCTCTCCCGTCCTCCTCGACGTCGCCGTCGCCTCCATACCGAGCTCGCGCTAAGGAGCAGGTTCGCGTTGAGACCCTTTACACATATATACATGTTACACACATATAAAACTGTACCACGAGACCAAGGCCATTAACTACAAAAAAAAAGAAAAAAAAAAAATACGATGAATTTTCGGAGTACCTTTCCGATCGAATGAAGAGATTGTTTGGTAGAGAAAACATGACGAAATAATAAAAATAACAAACAAAGAGAGTCCAATAACCTCAAAATATGATTGTTTACTACATCGTAAATATAACTTTGCTTTAAATACTGGAAATGTTTAATAACATTCAATAAACACACACATAAAGTAACGTAGACGATATTATAATTTGACAACAAAAAGATAGTACCTATACAAACAATTTAGTTTATACAAAAAGATACCACTAAGAACACATTAATCTTTTAAGGACTATAAAAAGTTGCCGATTGAATATCTTTCATGTCCATCTGTCAATTATTAAAGACGTCTATAAGTTACGAGAAAGACATCGATCAGTGAATGATCACAAATAGACAAGAAAAAGATATCCCAATGACATCACTGCATGTGTGGGTACGCCTCAATGGAACTGGATACTGACAGTAAAAAGGTCCTTTCGGATGGGACATAAAGCCGATGGTCCCCTTGGTACTTTTCGACAGGAGTAGGCTACGTGCCGGTACCAGGCTTCCCCTCCTCCCTTCCTCATTATCATTGTGTCCCTTCCTCAATCATCACTCATCAGGCTAAAGAGGGCATTGTGCCCTACACTGGCCTTAATTTCAATAAAGTAAGAAAGTAATGTGGCAGTAGTGAACACTGACGGGCGAAAACATGGCGGCCTACCCAGGTATTGTTGAGATAACCCTACTATCAGACAGGACTCAAAACTAACATAGATAGCGCTGCTAAGCAACCTCATTTCAGCGCATAAAACAACAAAACCACTCCTAATGGAAGTTTATTTTCTTGCCACCAGAATGCATCTAGTCTATTTTGAGTGCTCTACACTTGCCTCTGTATTATGAAGAGAAAGCCTTGGTAGAAGTTAAGGGAACGTACCTAGTGAGCGAAATTTTAAGTGAGCGAATGCTCTAGTGCGCGAAAACTCTAATTAGCGAATGATCGGGTACGTTTTCGCTGACTAGAACGTTCGCGCACTTAAAATTTCGCTCACTAGACATAGCCGGATTTAACCCCGGGGTCATTTTAACATGGGGTAAGCCCAGGGGGTAAATTAAACCCCCCTTACTATCCGCAACCGTGCGGATTCTTAGCGCGCAGCCACTGTAGCACCCGAATATCAACGCCCTTGGCAAGGTAGGTGACCTTCTGTGTCCTTCAAGGTCCTTGACCGTCATTAGGAGTGCAGCCGCGATCCCCACGGGTGGTCGCTCGTATCGAGCCGATCTTACACGATGTTACACGACGAGCATCGGCTCATTGTTGCGACCGCGCGAGTCCCGTTAAGAGGCGTAGAGCACGAGACACTTGAGTTATCGAGTAGTCGGGACAAAAGAGTTTATTAATGTGGCTTGCCAGTAAGAATAACAAATCAAAGTTAGAAAACAGTTGAATTTCAACCAAACGCCATCTGAAACATGGCAACAATGAACCATTACATGCCATGTTGGCCTCCAATATGGCCGCCATGCGCATTATGTAAATACTCCCTATAATGTTGTTGCTTATAAAAACATCTTCATACACTCACTATTATATAATTAACACTTTTTATTTCATGTTTACCAGCTCAAAACAAACATTACATAATAATATAAAAAACTTTTTTTAATTTATCATTCATAAAAATAATAATTTATCCACCGTGAAAAAACACGCCTCGACACGTGATCACGTGACACCATCACGTGGCCTACTTATCCTTCTTGCCGGCGATGCACTCCTTGTAGAAGTTGACCCCCTGACAGATGTCCTTGATGAGTTCGGGCAGCGCCTCGCTCATCAGACAACACTCGTACTCGGACATCTTGGGCAGGCCGAGGTTGCGTTGCACCCCGCCCGGGCCCAGCTCGAGGGGGTTGGCAAAGTAGGGCACCTCGGGCACGCAGTCCGACTTGACGTAGGCGCACTCGACCACGTTCGGCTGGCCGCACAGACCCTTGATGAGCGCGATCGTGAAGCGGGCGGTGGCGAAGGCGATCGAGAGCGTCGCCGACCCCGTGCCCGCCTTGGCCTTGACCACCACCGTCCCGGCCTCCTGGATCGCGTGGGTCAGCATCTGGATCTCGGCCTGCACACCAAAGATCTTAGTAAGAACCTACCCCTGTCATCTCTTCACAGGATGGAGTTTAGATCCGCTCCGCGTGGCCGCGCTGTTGTCATGTCGTCTCCTTTATAATGAATGCGTCACAGTTTCCCGTCCAATGCTCAGTTCAGTACATGGACGTCGACGAGCGCCGAGCGCCGGAAGTAGATGATCCGAAGAAGTTGGAACCAACTAACTTTGGCGCTTGCAAGCGCCGCTTCGCGCTGATTGGTCGGTTTAGCCATTTCCGGCGCTCGGCGCTTGTCGACGTCCATGTACTGAACTAAGCACTATCCGTAGGTTCCTAGTAATGTCTTTGGACACACTTGTAACGCGTCATATACAAGCTGTGGCTGCCGTGAAACAAATAGCGTTGACAGTTGTAGAGGTACGCGACAGATAGCGCCAAGCGAAGGCGGGCCAACATGCACTAATCAGACGCGTGGCAGTGACGCGGAACTTGTAGTTCAACAGGTACGCGATAGATAGCGCCAAGCGAAGGCGGGCCAACATGCACTAATCAGACGCGTGGCGCTATCTGTGTAGTAACGGGGAACTTGTAGTCCAACAGGTACGCGACAGATAGCGCCAAACGAAGGCGGACCAACACGCACTAATCAGACGCGTGTGGTAACGCAGAACTAGGAGTTTCAGCAGACACACGACAGATAGCGCCAAACGAAGGCGGGCCAACACGCACTAATCAGACGTGTGGCGCTATCGGTGTGGTAACGCAGAACTAGGAGTTTCAGCAGACACACGACAAATAGCGCCAAACAGCGGCAGGTCATAGCGCACTTTATCGTAGGCGTTGCCGAAAGTCTACGCTAGAGTGCATTGTCTGTCGTGTCGGCGACGTCGATAGAGAAGTCTCACCTCCTTGAACTCGTTCTGCGGCGTCGACTGCGAGATGAGCGGCAGGATCGTCTTGCCCGAGTGGCCCCCGACGACGGGCACGACGACGCACTCGGGTTCGATGCCGAGGATCTCGGCGACGAACGTGTTTGCCCTGACGACGTCGAGCGAGGTGACCCCGAAGATGCGACAGTCTGCCTGGATGCTGGCCGCCTGGAATATCTCGTAGACTAGCGGCACCAGACTGTTGACGGGGTTGGTGACGATCGCCAGCAGCGCCTGCAACACATAGACTGTATTAGTGATGACGTCAGATTATGACGATGCCAGATGGCATGACATATGTACAGAGGGAGTCCTGTCTCTATTGGTTAGCACGACAACGCATGATGGCCGAATAGACCAATTGCGGGCATAAGAGAAGAGGAAGAAGAGATTAAATGGCGGACGAGCTATCTGACTCCAAAGAACTTTCTTAAACGTAGTTATTATTTAAAGTAGTAATTGTATCATTACAATAATTGACTTTTCAATTTAATCAACTTCTTTTTTACTGTTTCGTGTTAAGGAAAACGGAAATATCTGAACGGATTTAACCCTCGCTACAATGTTTTCAAAAACAAAATTATCCGTCAATTGTCAACAGTCATGATTGTTTGGAGTCACAAATACGGTTCGCCATTGGTTGACAGGGGAAACGTGACGTCACACGGTGTACTTCGGCCACCGCCAGGGCCGTATTTAGGTAGCAAGCCGCCCCTAGGCAATCACTTTTGCTGAAGGCTGACAACTGTCCTACTATCAGGACCGTAACTAGGATGTACAATACAAATCACCACCACTGTATGATTGGGTAAAGTACAAAAGAGGGCCGGGAGGAGGGGAAGGGGGGGGGGGGGGGGGGGGGGCAGCCAATGCGGCGGTGCGCCCCGCCGGAAATTTCTCGATTCTTTTAGTGTGATTGGAGTGTTTTAATAAGTTTTAGGCATGTTTTTTTTATATAACATTTGTTACTATGACTGGTGTGACATGGTATATTCCCGGGTTACCAGCCCCTTGTTACGGCCCTGCCTACTATTGACAACAACAACAACAACAACAACTGTTTGCTCACCGTGGGACAAACTCTCACGCATGCGTCAGCCAAATCCTTGACAATGGTCGCGTTTGTCTGGAACAGGTCGTCTCTAGACTGGCCCGGTTTGCGCGGAGCGCCAGACAGGAATATCACGATCTTGGAATCCTGGAGTATCAAGACATACATTTTAAAATAGAATATTGCAGGGAGAATCTCTGCTGTAGTGTGCACCACTAGTTTTGCCGACTACAAACATATCCCATGATATAATGTAACAGAAATGAGTGAAATATGAATCAATACTATAAAAACATTTGTATAATAGGCCTATATGATGACCATTTCTCATACTTAAGTAAAGCGAATTATTAAACAGATAGGCCTATTGTTTAACGACGTGCTCAATGGCTACCATCGTAGGATATAGTTGAGAAACTGTAAGAATGACGGTCCCCTCGACCTTATCCCCTTCTTTGCTACCCGACCCCCCTCAACTCCGTGAAACAACAAACCTGAAACAAACTGATTTTCAGTTAGGTATTTCATTTTGTCAGGTTGTCACGGAGTTGAGGGGGGTCGGGTAGCTGTGGAGGGGATATGGAGGGGTCCGTCATTCTTACAGTTTCTCAACTTTAGTAAACAGCTTATTACCTGTAGAGCATCGTCCAGTTCACAAGGGCCGTTGAAAGCGCAGACCTTACACCTCGTGTCCAGATGGCTGACATCCAATCCAACCCCCTTGGCGTGTTGTACGTCATACAGGGCGAGCTCGTCTATCAGGGGGGACTGTTTCAGCATCAACGAGAGGGGCTGGCCTATCCCCCCCGACGCCCCCAACACGCAAACCTTGAGCAGTTTGGAGCCCGTTGACGTCGCGTACGTCGTGACCCCCATATACCGGGCGCAATACCTCGGCAACAGCCGCGAGAACTGGCAGAACATGGTCACTTTGAAAACGATTCACTTTAGAAAGGTTGTTTTAGTTATTTCGAGGAATGTGACAAAGACAACGTTGACAAAGACAACAATGAGTGGTGATTAGGTGACTGCTAAATGCACCGTCTACTTCTACTAGATTTACCGCCTTCTAGATGTGCTTCAGATAAAAGAGGCCTCCTGGTGGAGAGATTGTGAACCTGCAAATATTTGCGGCAGTCAATAAAAAGTTCTCTTGCAAGAGTATTTATTAATTAATTAATTTATAACTCGGTTAGGTTCAGTTTAGTCAAGACTCATGATTGACGCGGCCGGCCACGGACCGATTTTCGGAAAACCCAACGTTGTTTTGCATTTTTAAACCTACTAATAGTTACTGTTGTTACATATTATACATACAAAAAATCGAACCTTGAAATTGAAACATTGATTTCAGAAAGTACCGACATTGTTTCGCTTCATTTTTCAGCTTTATTTTTCATTTTTGGTTTAAAGTTGACCAAGAAACAATATATAATAGCTAAGCGATCAACAAATGTTTATTGCGGTTCAAGAATATACTTATTCTAAAAGTGCATCCATCGAATTTTATAAATATAATATGATTCATATTATATATTAACAGTTACTAGATAACATTATTAAATCAGTGATTTTCTATTTTCAACTCAACTCTTTCACTTTCGTTTCATGTCCATTGTCGTCACTACATTGAAGTAGGAATATGCTGAATTCACCATCTGCAATAAATGAGAAAAGAACGTTACGAAATTAAATCTAGTTTATCATAAAAGTGTAAAGAGAGTTGAAAAATGTGAGTTCACAGTCAATCAACACATTGTTATTTTTAAAAATGTATAAAGTATAAAGATATTATATTTAAATCATCCGTTATCCGTGTTTAAATGAAGACTTTGATTTGCCTTTTTTACCCTTTGATAACCCTCTCGAATAACTCTCAAGAAACCTATATAGTACATATAAATACAATTTTTAACACTGTTTGAACCCAGGCCTTTTGATTTGAGAGTAACTAGTTTCAATGTATTCCTCAGACATAATAACGATCCCACCTGTACAGATTCATTTGAACAAGGGAGTCACGCCCCAGTAAACCCTGTCCCGTCATCCAGGGACCTGGGTTCGAGACCCACGTCAGAACTGACGATTTTACGCGTGAATCTGATACATAACAATATTATAAATCCATTTTAATGTTTAATTTGATTGATATAAATGACGTCTGCTTGACGTACGGTCACAAAATGAAGATTATCGAGAATCACCCATATTCCAATAAGCTCATTGATTGATTGGTAAAGGCAATGTTGATCGTGCCCTACAACTTGTGAAATCTTACGCTGGTAAAGTTCTCCATGGACAACTTTAGAAACGAGGCCCCCGAAATGACGACAGGATTGTTTGCGCGCGCCATAATAATCTTCATCTTGAACTTGTATGAGTCGGACGCTTCGATCCAGTCACTGAAGTAGACAGCGTCGCTTACATTGCCACTCTGTAACATGTAACACAGTGTTACAGGTGTGTAACATCAACATAGACCACAAAGAAAGTGTACAAGGAACGTAACAATAGGAAGATGAAGGTGATGACGCACTTACCATCAGGGTTAGATTGCTTGCGAACCAGAAGTTGCAGAATGAGGGTACAAGATGAAGGATCAGAAAACTTATCCACACGACAAACTTGGACGAAAATACTGGAACCTATAAACAAAATATAAGTATGTATGTGAAGGGTTACTAACCCAGACAAAATCCTCTTTTCTAGGCATAGAAATATGTCCACCTGGCTGGAAGTTTGCAAAACTATAGCGAAATGTTCGGAATTTCGTCATTACCATCGAAATAAGGCATTTCACTTGAGTTTTAAGAAACCAAGTAGTTCGTGACTGAGTGAATTGGTCACTGCTGCTTTCGCCCCCCAATGAATGAAATGTTCCATACAAAGTGCAGATTTGTGTCATAGTTTGCTTACCGATGCTATTTGGAACAAGTCGATGCCCAGCAGTAAAGCTCCAACGAACATATCGAAGAATAGAAGATACCGTAGCGTTCCCTGAAGAAAACTGCTGTAACTGAAAAGTATACGTTTAATTTAACGATACTCAACTCACACGTACAATATATATATATGTGTATAAATAAAGCAATTATTGTTATAAAAGATTGGCCCAACTGGGGATCGAACTCAGTTCCTCCGCCACTACGATGCGTATACGGTATTAAAAGACGGTAAATACAAAGTTAAAATTATGTAAAATACAACCGGCCACCATACCTTAACAGTTCCTTGTGAAACTGTACACATTCAACGAGATGACGATTCATTGCATCATCGAGACGTTTCTTCTCGGATTGCGTCATAACAGCTTCCGGTTGAGGGAGTCCCCGGCCTTTAACAGCTTCCGATTGAGTGAGTCTCCGGCCTTTAACAGCTTCCGGTTGAGTGAGTCTCCGGTCTTTAAAAGCTTCCGGTTGAGGCAGTCCCCGGCCTTTAACCGCTTCCGGTTGAGTGAGTCCCCGGCCTTTAACAGCTTCCTGTTGAGGCAGTCCTCGGCCTTTAACAGCTTCCGGTTGCGGAGTGTTGCCGAGCCCCGACTTAGTTTGGACATCTCCAAAGTTATAACTACTCCTACTCTCTGCTCTTCCATGCTGTAGTACTTTGCGGCTGCTTCGCTCCGCCCCACACCCAGCAACAGGTTGAAGCGATGTTGTCGTCGATGTGCGATCGAACTCAACATTAGATTGTAGATCAGGTTCTTTATCATATTCGTAAGATTCAACAACAATAGATGATAATTCGTTCTCGTAGCGTGTTGTTTTTCCCAATGCGTATTTACGCGCGTTCTCCAGTCTGTATTGCAATATCTCGAACAAGCACGCGACGTAGATTAGACTGGAGATGAAGAAAACATCCCCGAACGCGATGGCCCCGGCGATTTCAACCCCTCCCAGCGTCAAGAGAGCGTACAACAGTTCGTACATCGGAGACTCGAGTTGGTTAGATAGAAACGGGAATTGTACATGCACGGGGAAACGTCTTTCGCTCTCAAACATCGGTTCGATTGTGAAGATGAATCCAAAGCACATGGATAGAAAGACGAACACAACTGTGAACCACTGGGCGTAACGTTTGTATCGTCGAAACACGATCGTTTCCTCGTCGTTCATGTCGTTAAACATCGTGTCGAGTTTGCGTACAATCTCGACGGGCCTCTCGATAAAAAAGACGATGATAACGAGACGATTTACAGCTTTTATTGTGCAAATTGTAATGATTATTAGTTCGGAAAGCAATTCAAAATCATCTAGTTTAGTTAAAATGTCGTAAAAGAATACGAGTAAGTGTAACAAATCTCCGAATAGTGACAACCACGGTATGAATCTAATACCACGTAAGAACAAGTTTTGTTCATCCTTGACCAGGGGCCAAGAGCCAAAGAATAGATTGATGAGAACGTTTATCTCCATGCAGTTACCTGCATAACGTTCCCTTATTCCGTCGAGCATTCCCATGATGCTTGACTGCCTCAACTCACCAACGAAAGCTTTTTTGAATTTCTGCGACTCAGCAAATACCTCCGAATGTTTTTATCTACTATATAAATCAGAAACTTGATTTTACTTTTCCATCCACTTAAGTCGATAAAACATTAGTTTTAATAGCTATTAGTAAGACTATATACACGGTTATTTTCTTCGTCCAGTAGATGTTCAAAGATGCGAACCCCGTATTGACCTCAACAAAGCTAAAACTAACACAAGAACGCAGGGAAACCGACCGACCCAGTAGGTTCGTTTTCAAATATAGCCTAAAAGGAGGATTATTTGCATGAATTATTAATTTTTATTAGACATGATGAGGAGTTACCATCATTTTCTTCGTATTGAAGGAAACGCTTAGTTTATTATTTATATTTTATTGCATGCTTCTCTGTTACGAAATTGGTTACTGCTTTTCGTTCTTAGTATTGTTGGAACAAGGTGTACATATACACACATTTATAAATAAAGTTTCCTTGCATTATATTGCCCGTGTTTTGAGCACGTACGGTGCACAACATATCATTTTATCTCAGCAACGTACTTGTTTATTGATTTTTGAAATATGTTCAGTTAGTAGAGAAGAATAATTTACATGTTCTGTCCTATCATGATATGTCGGTGAAGGGTGAATAGACCTTCATCATCCGATACCCTAAACCATCCTAAACTATCCGAGGATGAAATTATCCGGGTTTGTTTCACACACACCTTATCAATGCGTTATACATGCCATTGCTGATATGTCTAGAACTACTCGAAGTACCATATGACTGTACTTACCTTTGATTGTCCTTTCACAAATGGGACACGCATATACTACAAAATCCCTTCCTCAGTCCAGTGGCGGACAGTGGCGTATATATTTAGGGGGCGGGGGGGGAAGTAATGCAGAAGAAGATACATCTACAAACGAAGTCTTCCACCTGAAACAATGGGGGAGGGGGGGGGGGGCGGGGTGCCCCCCAATACTTAGGTACCGGAACTTATAAATAAATAAATAAATAAATAAATAAATATATAAATAAATAAATTAATTAATAAATAAATAAATAAATTAAATATATAAATAAATAAATAAATAAATAAATAAATAAATAAATAAATAAATAAATAAATAAATAAATAAATAAATAAATAAATAAATAAATAAATAAATAAATAAATAAATAAATAAATAAATAAATAAATAAATAAATAAATAAATAAATAAATAAATAAATAAATAAATAAATAAATAAATAAATAAATAAATAAATAAATAAATAAATAAATAAATAAATATATAAATAAATAAATAAATAAATAAATAAATAAATAAATAAATAAATAAATAAATAAATAAATAAATAAATAAATAAATAAATAAATAGGTAATCTTGAATATTTATGACTTGAATTTAAATTAACGCATTGCCTAGTTTTATTTAAGGTCGTCCTTTGTAAATCAGTTTGAAAAGGATAAATAATATTTGGGATATTAATCAAGTTTGTCTTGTGGACAACAACCACAACAACAAAAACTAGCCACAGCAAAGAAGAAGAAGAACCAACTCTGACAGGACGGTCTTAACCTATAATAGTTTCATCAACATGATTTGCATAGGTTACATCAAATAATCCAGAAGGATAGTATTTAAAGTAATAACACTGACGATGGCCTGGTCTAGCTAGATCTAGGGTAGTCGCCAGTAGGCGTAAATCAAAGTGTAGGCCTATATTTATTACCTTGGCTAGGCCCTAGGCCTAGCTTGTATTTAGGCCTATGATTTCTGTTTAGTCTACGCCTAGGCTTAGGCCGAGGCTACTTCACCTTAGAAGTTAGGCAACAATTTCCAAAAGTTGGGTTCGTTTCTAAAAGGTACAGTAATTAACAATACATTTCATGCAGAGATATAGGCCTAGGGCCTAGGCCTCCAAATGCCGAAGTGGCAGCAGTTTGTTCACTAGGCCTATGTTGGGCCTAGGCCTAGCAAGAGTCTAAATAATACCTATAGGCATGTATGTTCTGTTTCAGCTACCAGAATGCCACCACAAACAATGTTTGCAACGCTAGAGGGTTCAGCAAATGCTTTGGCCCTCAACAAGGACAGAACACAGGTTGTTATTGCTGGACGAAATGGTAAGATAAGATAAGATAAGATAAGATTTTTATTCACCATCAGACCTGTACATGGTACAAATATTGGTTTCGTCAAATTATTTTACAGATATTTACAATTTTATAAACAGCTGGCTGATACAGGGTGCCAGATACTCTATTGGCTAACACATATACAATAATGCAATTTATGGTAAGAGTACAGTAAAATTAGTGCAATACAATAAAATAGAATAAAATAAAATGCTAGCATAATCATAATAGGGGCAGGTTGTACCATGAAATGCACAAACGGTATAATACAAGCATAATTATAAAAGATAGCGGCTATACAAAACTGCACACAAGGTATAAATCTAACATGATTGTAAATGAGAGCGGGCATACAATAATGTGCACAAATGGTAAAATACCGACATGATAGTAAAAGAGAGTGGCTATAAATGAAATACACTTAAGATAAAACAATATAATAAGAACATACACTTAATATAAGAAGGCTTACAAGGTGTATGTAAATTGAAGATAATGGCTATACAATAAAATGCAACACGTGGTCATAATGAATCATCATAATCACATAAGAATAATATTAAAGTATTTACAGTTAAGGAGAGAAGTATTCTTGGAGGGAGTAGAAGCTCTTGGATGTGACAAAGGATTTCAAATTAGCTTTAAAGGAAGCTATGGTGGGGGATGTTTTGATGTTGTTGGGAAGCTTGTTGAAGATGGTTAGGGCCAAGTACTTAGGGCTTTTGGAGAATAGAGACAGATTGTGGGTGGGGATACGAATTTGGAGGTTTGACCTTGTGAAATGGGAGTGAACTGTTATGTTTAAAGGGAAAAGATTAGGATTTAGCCGAACAAAAATTGATGCCGCTTGAATCAGGGAACCCGCAAGAGTTGGTATTCCCAGATCTTTGAAGAGCTCTCGGCAAGAATGCTTTCTGGATACCCCAGCAATAATGCGGATAGCCCTCTTCTGGAGGATGAAGAGTCTAGTTGATTGTGGGGATGCACCCCAAAATAATATGCCATATGATAGGTGTGAGTGAATATGAGAAAAATAAACTAATTTAAGAACATGAGGGTGAACTATTTGTTTCAGTTTCCTAAGCATGAAACAACCACTATTGATTTTGGAGGTGACTTGTTCAACGTGGATGGACCAGTCTAATGTTTCGGTGACGTTCAGGCCTAGCAACTTGGCAGAGTTGGTGCGGGCAATACTTTTATCGTCAAGCCGGACTAAGGGACTGGATGTTGGAGCATTTTGGGGGGTGTGGAAGTAAAGATAAATGGTCTTGGGCAGTGAGAGAGTTAAAAGATTGATGTGGCAGTAGGAGGACATCAGAGAAGCTTGTTCGTTCACCAGTGCTGGGAGGGCAGGGGCACAATCTTTAGGGAGAGTTAAGAGGTGGCTCGAGTCATCGGCGTATTGTGTCAGGGTACCTTCGTTTAGACAACCCTGCAGATCATCGACATATAGAATGAAGGCCAAAGGGCCCAAGATTGAGCCCTGAGGAACCCCAGTGACCAGAGTTCTTGGTTGAGATAAAAATTTGTGAGTAGAGTTATTTACCGAAGCCTGGATTTCTACTGCTTGGGTCCGACCGGACAGGTATGAGGCCATCCATTTGAGGGCTACTCCTCTTATACCGAAGCTTTCTAGCTTTGTGAGAAGAATTTTGTGGTCGATGGTATCAAAAGCCTTGCTTAAATCATAGAAAAGGCCCACAGCATGCTCTCCTTTGTCCAGAGCGGAGTAGAGAGGAGAGAGGAAGCTAAAGATTGCAGTAGTGGTGGATTTATTTTTTAGGAAACCATGCTGGCTGGGTGATAAAAGAGAGTGATAGTTTAGAAAGGATAGTAGTCGGTCATGCATGATGTGTTCAAAAATCTTGGAAAAGGATGAGAGGATGGAGATAGGCCTATAATTATTCATGTCTGTTTTTGTACCTTTGTGTTTGTAAATTGGTATCACTCTGGCATTCTTAAGTTGAGATGGGAAAATACCAGAAGAAAATGACTCGTTAATTAAGAATGTTAAGGGGGCAGCAATATAAGGTGCACATTTAGCCAGAAGGGATCCGGGAATTTCATCTAATCCACTAGAGTGTTTGGATCCTAGTTTTTTTGCTACTTGAACCACTTCGATTTCAGTGGTGGGGTAGAGGAATATAGTGGGGTCAGGGGGATTTTTTTTGTGATAGGTGTTGGTGTGCACATGGGAGGCTGGGTGATTGGGGTGGCTGGAAGAAGGCTGACTTGATATGTTTGAGTTTAAAAAGAAGTTATTAAAATGGTCTGCAAGGGAGCCGGGGTCCGAGATTGGCTGTTTGTTAGCAACAATTGAAAGGTTTACTTTGGGTGTGGGAGCCATGGTCTGTGATTTAATCATGGACCATGTTGCTTTGGCAATGTTGTTAGAAGAAGTTATTACATTATCGTTAAAGTGGAGTTTAGCCTGGCGGATGTTTCTCCTATGAGATTTTTTAAGGTTGATGTATTGTTGTTTGGAATCGTGACTGTTGTTGGAGAGTTTAACTTTTAGATGAAGAGACCGCAGGTTTTGAGCTTCCATACGTAGCTCGTGAGTGATCCAAGGGCTTGCTGGTGTTTTCCTAGGGGAGTAGCTTTTGCGTGGGAAGGCCGTATTAAAATGATGTAAGAAAGTTGATAGAAATGATGAGAACAGTTGGTCAGCATCAGCAACAGAATTAAGAGAATGCCACTCTTCCTGGCTTAGAAGAGAACGGAAATAGTCTGTATTGGTACTGTTAATGAGACGTTTTAAAATTTTAGGCTTTGGCACCACATTGGAGAGACCAAGAGAAATTGTGAGAAGGTGGTGGTCAGAGAGGCCTGGGTTATAAGAGTTTACTGAGAACAGGGTATTATCAAGGGAGGTGAAAATATTGTCAATGAGGGTACTACTAGTGCTAGTCACACGGGTTGGAGAAGTAATAGTTTCGCGGGTGTTGAAGGAGTGGAATAAATCTAAGAGTTTAGTTCTGGGGGCGGAGGGTGTGAGAAGGTCTATATTGTGATCCCCGCACACAACGATTTTTGCTGAGGGGTGCAGCTTGGTAGTAAGGATTAATACATCTTCCAGTCTGGTTAGAAAGGATGGTATATCTCCAAGGGGGGATCTGTAGATGGATCTGTAGAAGCACGTATATAGTCATAAAAACACTAGGACTTACACCGTTAAAATATTTTCGATGTTGTTCAACATCACGTCACGCAATATTTTGACAACTGCTCTGCTGTTTGTTGTTCAACATCACGTCACGCAATATTTCTCTCTGCTCTCTGCTCTGCTCTAGCTGCTCTGCTGTCATGACAGCAGACAGCAGCTGTCATGCTATGCTGTCATGACAGCAGAGCAGCTGTAAAAATATTGCGTGACGTGATGTTGAACAACATCGAAAAAGTTTGACTGTGTAAGTCCTACAGTGTTTTTATTACATATTTTCCAGTTAACTAGAGTGTTTTTTATAATTATATAGTCCTATTATGTTTGTTGCTCCAGTTCTGGGGACGGGGTTTGAGGAATAGGCCTAGGCCTAATACAGTGTTGGGGCAGTTCTTTTTTTAAATGAACTTTCTAAAAGTTCAGTTCACAGCTCAAATAATGAACTTTAATAAAGTTCAAGTTCTTTTCAAAACCTAAAATTTTGAAAAGTTCAAGTTCGTCTAAAATATGAACTAAGTTCTTTTAAAAGTTCTTTTGTGAAAAAGTGTCACCACATTGTATTAACAGTCATGCGAATAATCGATTGCCTTGTATGGCTTAAATAGGAAGAAAAACATGCATGTTAAGGTAAGATATTGAATGCTGGCATTAGGTGTCTGATGTAGGGCTATAGGCGCCTACCATTGTAGAAATAAAAAACTTAAGAACTTCAAGGAAGGATAATTGTATTGTTGTTTCAGTTTATATTATTACAGACATGTGAAAATAGCGATTAGTGTATCGATTAATTAGTGATAGTGATTGGGCACTTGCAGACCCACTTATCTCGACCGAGTGATCTAACATCTTGTGGTGGGTAGAGTTCGAACGGCCAGACTTGAATGTAATTCTACTCTATGAATGGTGGCCGGTAGCTTTTTAAAATCAGCTGAAGGAGAACCGAAAACGATTCGCGTGTTCCTCGACGGCGCGTTGACAGATGCTCAATCATCGAACAGAATGAACTTTCAAAAGAACTTTCTAAAATTGAAAAGTTCGTTCTCAAAAAGAACTTTTGAAAGTTCAAGTTCACTCATTTGAAAAAAGAGTAAGTTCGTTGGAAAGTTCACAAAAAAAGAACGCGTTCTCGGGAATGCGTTCTTTTTAAAAGTTCTCGCCCCAACACTGGCCTAATATCTAGGCATATTCTAAAAATGCAAACTAAGGTTGGAATTCATAGTCGGCCCCTACACCTAGGGGCACCCATTGTTGCTATGGATTTGTTTTGTTTATGGGAAATAACATGGAAACAATTGTTACCTTGGTAACAATGGGCGCCCCTAGGTGTAGGGGCCGACTATGAATTCCAACCTAAGCCTCTCGACGTGAATTTTCTTTAGGCGTATCAAGTAGGCCTTTAACCGACGGTACAAAAGAACGAGAATGCACAAGGAGAATTGGTCTTGCGTCTGCTGCACTAGCATTCTTAGATAGGTGTTTGTTTAGCATTAAGTTGTGGTTTTTACAGTCTTACTTACTTACTGTTACTTACTGTTACAGTCTTCAAGGTGTTTTCTATTGAAGAGGATGAATTCGTTGAAAGTTGTAATCTTCGAGTTGGCAAAAACTTGAACTTAAATTTTTCCTGCAACGATGTAGCCTGGAATCAGCTTGAAGGTAAACTACAGCCAACTACAAAACCTTCATTAGGCCTACCCATTTGTCTATCCTGGCACTTTTCCTCACTCCTCATTAATGCACCACCTACTACTATGTGTGCATGTACTCATTAATGTATTAATGTAGACAATAGACATAAGATAAGATAAGATAGGATAAGATAAGATTTTTATTCACCATCAGACCTGTACATGGTACAAATATTGGTTTCGTCAGATAAATATTGGTTTAGTCCACTCAGGGATTTTTTCAGAGTCCCATTTTGGCTCGTCGGGGGGTGCTGGGGTGGTAGGGCTAAGTCGTGTGAACGTTTAAACGTGTAAACGCCCGTGCGGAAATATACGTTTACAAATATATCTTATATTATATATCGTATAGGCCTATCTTGTATGGCTGAAGAAGCCACCTTAGCGTAAGAAGGAAAAGAAAGTCGTACAACTGTTTCTTGCAGATCACCTGCTGGCCACGGCCGCAACCAACGGCGCCGTGGTCGTGTGGAACCTTAACCGGCCCGGTAGACTGAAGCAGGACATCGTCTTCCTCGACCACAAGCGCACAGTCAACAAGGTCAGCTTCCATCCCATCGAGCCTACGTGGCTCATCTCTGGCTCTCAGGACGGCACCATGAAGTGCTTTGACATTCGCACGCGCGAGGCTACCAAGACGTTCTACAGGTGAATACGTGTACGAGTGTACGGAGCGTACCTAGTAGTTTCAATTAACAGGGAAGGATACCTCTACGTCAAAAACCGCTCAAAATTTTCATTTTAAAATTATATCATAAGAATGGGCTTCGAAATCGAAAATCTGAATCAACAGCGCACTGTGGTTTAGTAAGCCCTACACATTGAATGCGCTAAGTCCTGACTTATATTATAATCAGTATGTTTTTTTTATGAATAATTAATTTTATTACTCATTATTGAATTATAATCAAAATACTAGCCTACGCTAATGGTTATGATATTTTATTCAATCTGTAAGGCTTACCAAAGCAAAGTGCGCTAATGATTTAGATTTTCGATTTCTTGTTGCAATCTTGAGATATAATTTAATAATGAACATTTTCTGCGGTTTTTGACGTAGAGACTACCCTTTGCCCTTAAAAATGTTTCACTGGCCTAAATCAATAACAAAACGTTTCTTCCTCAGCAACACGGAGAGCGTCCGGGACGTCCAGTTTAGTCCGCACTCTCACCACCAGTTTGCCGCCGTCTCCGACAACGGCAACGTACAACTCTGGGACATGCGCCGTCCCGAGCGATACTACTCTCAGTTCACGGCGCACAGCGGGCCGGTGTTTGCCTGCGACTGGCACCCCGAGAACAACTGGCTGGCGACCGCTAGCCGGGACAAGACAATCAAGGTAGACCTTTGGAGAATTGATGTTTTTATTAACTCGTTACTTATAAAAAACAATCTAGTTAACTGGCAATATGTAATAAAAACACTGTAGGACTTACACAGTTAAAATTTTTTCGATGTTGTTCAACGTCGCGTCACGCAATATTTCAACAGCTGCTCTGCTGTCATCAGCAGCAGTCGTGCCTGATGATGACAGCAGAGCAGCTGTCGAAATATCGCGCGACGTGATGTTGAACAACATCGAAACATTTTTAACTGTCTAAGTCCTACAGTGTTTTTAGTTCGTTATTGTACGATAGCTTTCATTGATTCAAAACAGTTTGGAATTGTCAAAAAAATACAAACAAAAATACATCAGAAACTTAGTATCAATATATGCTTAGGGCCTACTCATTATTATCTGTTTCTGTCAAATATGAAAATGTAATTTGGATAATAATTGCTAATAATTTTCAATAATAGGTCAGGCCTAAATATATAAAATTAAAATTCTTTTTGTAAACAGTAGAATTGTGACTGTTTAATTTTCGTTATTCGATTGTGCCCTCTTGATTTTAATTTTTAAATCGTACTGTGCCAGTGATAAATTTATTAAATTATCACAATTTCACAATAAATATTGCATTTATTTTTATTGAGAAAAGAGTGAAAACCATTTAGAGCACAATCATCAGTTTATAACTTCATAATCATGCCAGCAACAAGCCTTATCACATTCACTTAACTATTTGTATACAAGTTTTAAGAAAACGGTTGTCTCGTAATGCCCGCAGGTGTGGGACCTCTCCGTGAAGGCGGCCCTAGAGTACACGATCCATACGATAGCGTCCGTGGGGCACATCAAGTGGCGGCCCCAACGCAAGTACCACATAGCGAGCTGCGCCCTGGTGGTGGACTGTAGCATCAACGTGTGGGACGTGAGGCGGCCGTTCATCCCGTTTGCCGCGTTCACCGAACACAAGGACGTTCCTTCGGGCATCGTCTGGAGGGGAGACCCCCACTGCTTCCTCTCGGCCAGCAGGGTGAGTCAAGAAACAAGTAAACCTGTGTTTAGTTAAGTTTAGTTTAGTTTATTGGACAACATATACATATAGGGAGTATTCACGTGACGTCACATCGGCCATATTGGAGGCCACCTATAGTACTATTTCAAGTTTCATTTAGCTGTCAAAAGAAAAGGAATAATATTGTTTAAGGGGAAATATGACATATCCCCCGATAAAGTGTACGAAAATGATTATTGTAAGCTTTTGTAAACGATTAAAAGAGTAATCGAGACAAAATAGTTTGTTTATGTTGATTTTAATTTTAAGTAATAATAGCAAACCAAAGTTAGAGAACAGTTGAATTTGCCAGCTGAAACATAGTAACAATGAACTACCAATCACATGCCATTGTGGCCTCCAATGTGGCCACCATGCGCAATACGTGAATACACCCTATATTACATAATAATGATACATATTTGGTGACAAATACAGTGATCTGTATTGTTGTCTTATTTTATATAGCCTAATAATAGTAATTGTACAGAGATAAAGAGGAAGAATACAATACTTACAAATAAAATAAGCAAGGTAATAATTATAGAAGTGATAACATTAAATCATAAGTAAAATAAAAGAGTTAGCATTAATTATAAATTATAATGGTTGATTAAGGTATTTATTTATGTTGTAAAATGGGTGTATTTTTAGTAGTCTGCTAGACTGGTAGTAGAGGCCAAACAAGTAGATATGCGTGGTGAGGGGTAAAGTCGATAGGGAAACCGACGGCTTGTCTGGTCGGTGACCGCAGCGGTTGGTCTCGTCACAGATAATAAATAGATGAATAAAACAAGTTATAGGCCTATAGAACACAAACAACGTCGAAACTGTTTCGGCCAAACTGGGCCTCGATCACTCGACGGGTGCAGAGAAGTGACTCAAACACAAACAACGCCAAAACAGTTTCGACGTTGTTTGTGTGTTTTATGACTTTTTCATGTATCTATTTATTATTTACAATACCCTTTCAATTCTTAACAGGGCTGCCAACAACTAGTATAAGGCTACTGCCTATAATGCTCAGTTTCAAGCACTGCGTACATGACATTTATTTTTATTTAAATTACTTCATTACTATTTTGTTTGAAAGTAATGAAAACAGAGCGCTCTAGTTGATGTGGTGATCTGTTTGTCTGTGTGCAGGACTGCACTCTGTACCAGCACGTGTTCAACGACGCATCCCGCCCGGCAACCAAGGCCAACCCCCAGGGCATGTCCTTCAACAGTACGGGCGATGTCGCCTACGCGTGCAAGCAACAAGTGAGCGCGTCTCGCACCCCCAAGATACCGGGCATACTCAGGTAGGTTGCGCTTCTTCTTACAATGCTTTCCAGTTGACAACTAGTGATCAATACTACTTTCACTTTATTAGCTTGTGTCATTGAGAGATGCACTGGTGAGCAACACGCACTGAGCAATGAGCAAGATGCACTGGTTCAACTGCAAGAGCGCTACGTAGTAGGTTCAACTGCAAGAGCGCTACGTAGTAGGTTCAACTGCAAAAGCGCTACGTAGTAGATTCAACTGCAAGAGCGCTACGTAGTAGTCCAAACACTGTCTCTCTCACGCAGGAAGAACTCCCAGCAGGCAGAGTTCCTGCAGGCGTCGAGCAAGATGCACTGGTTCAACTGCAAGAGCGCTACCTACATAGTAGTCTCAATGCCGTCTATGTCTGTCTCTCTCACGCAGGAAGAACTCCCAGCAGGCAGAGTTCCTGCAGGCGTCGAGCAAGATGCACTGGTTCAACTGCAAGAGCGCTACCTACATAGTAGTCTCAATGCCGTCTATGTCTGTCTCTCTCACGCAGGAAGAACTCCCAGCAGGCAGAGTTCCTGCAGGCGTCCAGCAAGATGCACTGGTTCAACTGCAAGAGCGCTACCTACATAGTAGTCTCAATGCCGTCTATGTCTGTCTCTCTCACGCAGGAAGAACTCCCAGCAGGCAGAGTTCCTGCAGGCGTCCAGCAAGATGCACTGGTTTAACTGCAAGTCTGCGCGCGACACAAAGTGGTTCCACGAGAGCGCCAGGCGATACGTTCTGACGGGGCGACCGCTCTCGGACATGTGCGACCACAACGCTGCCGTCGCGAGGGACTTGGGCCGAACGCACGTGAGTCCTCGTTTCAACAATAGATTTGTCTTGGATCTATGTACAAGTGTGACAGATTACCTTGAACACGGAAGAGTGTAGTATAGAATGTAAGGATAGGATCCGACAGGTCTTACCTTCGTGTAAGATGATGAATTCGAGAGTTGAAAGTGAACATAATACAAAAATATTGAGGCGTTTGGACACGGGGTCTTGATCAACAGCAACGAACAAAACGTAAGGTTTTATATATATGTTTTTTGTTACCTATTTTTCACAATAACAACCACTTGGGTCACAGCTTTCTAAATTCTGTAACGATCCAACTGTCCACTCACACCGGACGCAGCACAGTTACACTTATCTCCAGTAGATTTCACTATTATCTAGTCATCGTCTCCAAAGTTAGCAACAAATTTGTTTCCCGAAAATAGTTAACTAACGTTTTAGTGTAAGACTTTACTTAGGCCTACTGTACAGGCTTTGAGATCAGCTGATCGTTGTACAGCCTATATCAGCTAAGTAGCTGGATTCTATTCCGCGGTCCGACTGACATGTTGCAGGTGAGTCTCGTGTGGAGCATCGTGAAGACGCTCCACAACTCTCGCGTCGGCGACCTTGGCCAGCTGACCCCCTCCGTCGGTAACACGACGCGTGACGACACGGCGAGCACGCTGCAGGGATCTGTCGGTACGAGCGTCACGGCCGACACAGTAGTGGGTGAGTCTGTCCAACAGTTGACTTAAACCCTCCCGGTAGAGCACCGTACCTAGCATTGTGCTAGAAGTGTTGACTGACTGACCTTTTTAGTACTTAATTCATCGTCATCGTTATCCATCCCCGTTTCCTGCTTCTGGCAGAGTCAGCTTGGGTTTCACAACCAAATTTTGTCTACCTCTTCCCATCTTCCCACAATCGTACTTCCTCTACTTGCTCCCAGTTCTCTCCTCTCGTCTGTAGGTCTTCAGCAATCTTTTCCTTCCATCTCTGCCTTGGTCTTCCCCGTCTTCTTCTTCCTTCGATCTTTTTTTCATATATTCTCCTAGGCATCCTAATTATCTCGAGTAAAGTGATGTTTCTCGCAGCTGTGTTTATTTATATCTCCTATAAGAGAGTCTAATACCATTTGAGATGTAGTGTTCAACTAGATTCTACGTCCCCAAGTTTTTATTAAAATGGTAATTCCCGATTGCGAGTACGTCTGTTGGCCCTCAGGTCTGGGCAGCTACCAAGGAGACGGGGACCAGCGCTCGCTATTGGGGGGCGAGACCCCGGGAGACAAGATGTCCTATGCGGGGGAGTTTGAGGTGGACCCCGAGGACACCCCCGATCATCCCTACAACAGCCGCATGGCCGCCATGGGGCACAACCCCACACAGCTGCAGGGAGACTTCTTCTTTGGGGAGGGGGAGGTAAGAGGAACATCGTCACCTTGATTGCTCGACCCGTGTATTCGTATAGGCTAGAGAGTAGAGACACGTGTCAATGTTGCAGGCGGACCCTCTGAACCTGGACTTCCAGCAGCTCAACAACGGGGGGCTGGGCAACGGGGGCCTCAGCGCCCACATCAGTGTGAGCGCGGTGCCCCAACAAGAGTGGGTGCTAGAGTAGTGACACGTGGCAATGTTGCAGGCGGACCCTCTGAACCTGGACTTCCAGCAGCTCAACAACGGGGGGCTGGGCAACGGGGGCCTCAGCGCCCACATCAGTGTGAGCGCGGTGCCCCAACAAGAGTGGGTGCTAGAGAGTGACACGTGGCAATGTTGCAGGCGGACCCTCTGAACCTGGACTTCCAGCAGCTCAACAACGGGGGGCTGGGCAACGGGGGCCTCAGCGCCCACATCAGTGTGAGCGCGGTGCCCCAACAAGAGTGGGTGCTAGAGTAGTGACACGTGGCAATGTTGCAGGCGGACCCTCTGAACCTGGACTTCCAGCAGCTCAACAACGGGGGGCTGGGCAACGGGGGCCTCAGTGCCCACATCAGTGTGAGCGCGGTGCCCCAACAAGAGTGGGTGCTTGAGACTGAGGCATTCCAGCTGCGTCACGAACTGCAGGATAGATCGCCCCCGCCCGAGAAGTTCGCCAGCCAGTCGCCAGACCTTAGCGAGGGTAATTAATACTCCTATCCATCTATCTATCTGTCTGTCTATCTATCTGTCTGTCTGTCTGTCTGTCTGTCTGTCTGTCTGTCTGTCTGTCTGTCTATCTGTCTGTCTGTCTGTCTGTCTGTCTGTCTATCTATCTATCTATCTATCTATCTATCTATCTATCTATCTATCTATCTATCTATCTATCTATTCAGAATACAGATACATTTCCGAGTGATCGATTCCCACTACGAATGAAGGAATATTTAAAAAGAAAAAACTAATTTTGCAAGCCATTCGTGGCATTGTTAAATGTCTTTATTGAAAACTACCATCCCACTCAACAACTAGGACCCTTTTTGCGATTTTCATCATGGTGCTCTAAATCTTCTAGAATAACAGAGCACTCAAAATAGACTAGACGCATTCTGGTGACAAGAAAATAAACTTCAAGAGAAGTGGTTTAGCTGTCAATTTTGTGATGTCAAGGTTTACGATGCGTGTATGCACAACGTTGTGTGTCCTCAGAGCTGCAGTCTCTGGCCACCGAGGACCGGCCGTCCGCTCTCCTCTGCGTCACCTCGTATCCACAGTTGGGCGTCTGGGACCCCAGCTCCATCGTCGTCGACATGCTGAGACATCACGGGGACGCGCTCGGTGGGTTCATTCACTCGTTCGTCGTTACGTACTTGTCACACATTCCTTAGACCCCTCCCTCTACGCCACCTCAACCCCCAGCAGCGCCTTGTAAATATAAGTGTAAATAGTAGTTTTAAATAGTTTCAGTCGTTAGCCATCTCCTTCAACGGTCGGTGACCGAGGCCACGTAGGCCGAAACGTTCGACAGTTTTTGTGTATATATTCATGTTATCTACTACTCGAGCAGCCACCCACGTACTTTCAGGTAAGCTGTTGGTCTCCTTTCCTTTTTTCCCCCAACTAAATCACATTGAAGGTTCTCTGTTAAGACATTTATAGAATAGAATAGAATAGAATATTTATTGGATTCTGTCGGAGTCCAAGATGGCGCGACGCCGCAGTACAGTGTTCGGACCGCTCTCGGGAGTTTTAATAATATTCGCGGTTATTCGTACATTAAGTTTATCGTGTGAATCAGTTCTGGTGCGCGAAAGTGTTCACGATAGAATAAGGTTCGAACCTCTGCGAGAGAACTTGCTGGTCATCAACAAACGTTCGGTTTCGGTTTACACGTACTGTGGTGCGAGCATTTCGGTCAGAAAAGTTTTTCTAGCGTTGAGTGACCGAGACGGGAGGGCCAGGCGGGGCCGCGAGCCGACCATCGCGCTCAGTGTTGCCACCCTGTTGGCTCTAGCCCTCAGCGGCGACGTGGAACTCAATCCGGGCCCCACATTGTCCAGCCCAACCTGCCTCATATGTGACGCTAGAGGACGCATAAACCAATTATTTATTAAGTGCGACTCTTGTGGAAAGATGGCCCACCGAACTTGTGCGAACATATCAGCTGCAGTGCACAAGAAAATGACGAGAGGCGGTGCCCGATGGGATTGCTGGAGCTGCTCCCTACCGACCTTCAGCGACTCCTTATTCGACGCTGTTGGTAACACTTCTCTGGATACAACGGACGGCCAAGACAGTTTCAAACATAGGAACCGCGGGAAACTGACCTGCCTGTCATTCAATGCACGCAGCATTGCCAACAGAAAAAAACGTCCCGCCATCCAAGCCTGGCTTGAAGCTGTCAACCCGGCAATTATCTTCTCGTGCGAGACATGGCTGCATTCCTCGATCGGCGACGCGGAGGTAATACCGGAAGGCTACGTGGTCTTCAGAAAAGACCGCCCAGCGGGGGAGGCAATTAGGAGAAGGGGTGGAGGTGTCTTGCTCGCTGTCCGGCCAGAGCTGCAGCCTACCCGTCTCACAAGCCTCGAGAACAATGCAGAAGTTCTGTGGGTCGACATCAAGTGCGGGGATCACAAAATCCTCTTGGGTTCAGCGTATCGTGCGCCTAATTCCACTGAAACCCTCAATGACAAATTAATCGCGTCATTGGACATGGTACAAAATATCCAACATAAATACAAATCTATATTCCTGTGTGGAGACTTCAACATTGTTGTGGACTGGGGACCAATGGACCATGCTGTGCCCGCTAACTCCCTGGCCGACAAGTTTCTCACAGCATTCATGTCCGTACTGCCCCACCAGATGGTCAAGGAAGCCACGCGCATAACCAAGACCTCGCGCACAATACTCGACCTAGTTCTGACTAACAACCCCGCCCACTTGGGAGAAGTGGAGGTCATTCCTGGTATCAGCGACCACATGGCGATCAAATACTCCCTCCAGTGGCAGCTACCCAAGGCTAAAGCTGTGAATAGGCAAGTCTTTAACTACACCAAAGCCAACTGGGGTCTATTAAAACAGCTGTTTACGACGAAAATGCCGCGCTTTTTGAATCCCACTGATGACGTAGAAGTAGTATGGGCAGATTGGAAGCGTGTGTTTTGGAAGTGCGTCGAAACAGCCGTTCCACAAGTCCAGGTGCGCTCAAAAAAAAGGAGGCCAGCTTGGATAAACAAGTGTCTGATACAAAAAATTCGCAAACGGGACAACCTATACCGTAAATGGAAGAAAAACATGTCATATGACAAGTGGGAAGCTTATAGAAAGCTCCGCAATGAAATCAAAATTGAAGCAAGAAGGGCCCATGATAATTATGTGTGGAAGTTAGGTGACTGCAACGGTAAAAAACTCTGGGGATATATTCACAGTAAAAGTGGCAGCTCCGCCCCTTCTCACTTTACAATTAATGGCAACAATATTAACAATCCACAAACCATTGCCAATGCTTTCTCCAAACAATTCCAAGAAAATTTCTCGCCCCCAAGTAACAATTCCGACAATCTCTGCCCACCTAAATTCGCAAATGCCTACCAGACCCCGCCCCTTCAATCATTAAATTTCCTGCCTCACCAAATAACCCGAGCCATACTTAAAATCCGACCAGGTGGCGCTATGGGACCCGATAACATCCCGGGTAAGATTTTGTATGAATGTGCCAAAGAAATATCTCCATCGCTATGTGTTGTCTTCAAGAAGTCCATGGAACAGGGTGCGTTGCCCCAGGAGTGGAAGCAGGCAAATGTTGTCCCTGTATTCAAGAGTGGGAAGCGGAATAACATCGTCAACTATCGCCCTATCTCCCTGACTTCGGTTGTTGGCAAAATAATGGAGAGGGTAGTAAACAATCGCATCATGGCTCACTTGTACAGCATACGTGCAATCAATCGGCACCAACATGGCTTCCTTCCGCGAAGGTCTTGTGTCACGATGCTCACCGGTGCCATAGATGACTGGCAACACGCTCTGGACGCTGGAGCAGGCGCGCGAATTGACGTCATCACGCTGGACTGGGCCAAGGCGTTCGACCGAGTACCACACCGTAGACTTCTGGCCAAGCTGCAGCGCTACAACATCACTGGACCACTCATCGACTGGATAGGAAGTTTCCTAGGGGGCCGCACCATGCGTGTCGTCTACGACGGCGAGTGTTCTAGCGTGTGTAGTGTTGTGTCTGGTGTGCCACAGGGCTCGGTTCTAGGTCCTTTACTGTTCACCCTGTACATGATGGACCTTCCCCAGTGTTCTCAGTCCACAATACGTCAATACGCAGATGATTGCACACTGTATAGGGTAATTAAATCTAAAGCCGATGAGGAGACCCTACAGGCTGATCTAAGAAATATAGAAATGTGGTGTCTAGTTAACCATATGGCGCTAAACCATAACAAGTCTAACTACATGTCCATCACTTCCGCCAGAAAGCCCAAGACAGCTACGTACATCATCAATGGCAGCGTCATCGGTACTGGGTCGAAAGCGAAAATCCTGGGCATAACGATATCTAACAACCTAAAGTGGAACACACAGACCGAGATTGTTAGAAATAAGTGTGCCAAACTACTAGGATTCTTATCCAGAACTATACACAGCGCTCGGCCTAATGTGAAAAGAACCGTCTACTTAAGCCTTGTAAAATCCGTGATGACGTATGGTTGCCCAGCCTGGCATCCTACAACACAAGCCAACTTGTCTAAGCTTGAATCAATACAAAATCGAGCCACAAAATTCATAACAAATAGGAATGACTGCGGTTGGTTGCAGCGTCTGCAAATGTGTAACATATTATCTGTAGATAACTCTCTTAATGAACTGGACACATTGTACATAAAAAAAATGTTCTTAAATATTGTAGATATTGATCCTTTGTCAAGGGTACAGCTTGGATACAGATCTGCTCGTTATGGCAAGGGTGTATCCCTGATTCCTCCATTTGCTCGTACAGCACAGTATAAGAGAGGCTTCTTTTGCCGTGCCGTCAGTCTTTACAATTCCCTAGACCTTAGCACCCGGATATTAAGAGAAATTAAACCTTTTAAGGCTAAGCTAAGGCAGACTTGTCTCGAGAGTCAAGCTCCTTAGCATTTGTACATGTAAACTCCCTACCTCCACCCTCGCCTAAAGTCACACACACACTTCCTCACGCACCCTCACGCACGCACACACGCACACACTCACGTATGCATACACACTCACACTCACACACACACACACACACACACACACACACACACACACACACACACACACACACACACACACACACACACACACACACACACACACACACACACACGCGCGCGCGCACACGCACACGCACACGCACACGCGCACACCCACTCATAATCTTTGGCCTGAGTATAATGACGTGTACATAGCTTTTATTTTTTAGTTTTTAGTTTAATGACGTGTACATAGCTTTTATTTCTTTTTTTTTAGTTTGATTGTTAATTTTTAGGCTAATTATAATTCAACTAGTCGTAAGTCTAGATTTAGTTATTAGAATTAGACTGGTGGGGAAACACCTGTGTGCTAAGGGGCTATGCTCTAATTTTTCCCACCAGCAATGTGTTTGTAACATTTAAAAAATGTAATTAACATATTGAAAATAAATAATAATAATAATAATAATAAACACTCTGTGTATTATAGACAATGTTTACACTTATAAATGTTTGATCAATTCACATTGGTACTGAATTCACATTTAAAAACATTCATTGATTATATTTTTTTATAAAAGTAGATAAATTAGTATAGTCTTTACTTCCTGCCGTAATAAAATATCAACTTCATTAGTTTCGACTTGTTTTATACACAGTTAATGAATCATTATTTCGAATCTTACTCCTCATATTTAGAGAGCTTGCGGTGGAATTGTGTGCGTAAATGACGCGGGTACTAATGTGAACGTGTGTTCTCGTCGCGTGTGCCCAGGGGACGTGCAGACGGCCGCCAGTATTCTCCTGGCTCTCGGGGAGCGGCGGCGCAACCTGGCAACACTGGACGAGGCAACGCAGGAGCATTGGCTGCTCGGGTACCTGGACACTCTGGCCCGACACCGTCTATGGGACGTTGCCACGCAGGTAGGCCTAATGCACCGCCTGCCTTGCACGAGCAGGACGGCAGGTCACCGTCGGGTCAAAGTAACGACCCTAACGATCGTTATATTCAATTATAGTTAGTTAGTTAGTTAGTTAGTTTTTATTTCGTAATGTTGACCCCTCGCACAGTACTGTGTCTGGGGTATATTACATGTCAAGTCATCTAGAATAGTGTATAAATACAGTCAAACAATAAAATCATTAAAATACATCTCAAAATTAGCATGCTTCATCCTCATAAAACAAATCAAGAAAGCACAACAATCAGGCTCAAAACCAGAAACCACAACACTCCTACAATAGTATAATAAATTATGAAATGCAGTTGATTTTAGTGATATAACATGTTTTACATATCAAAATCAGGATCCATTACATATATAGGTATAGTGGAATCCTGAGGGCAAAGAATGTAATGTATTATGCAGCAGTTAAAATGTGTTGCATTTACAATTTAAAAATATAAGATATTGAGCGTGGAGTGTTGTGTGTAGGTGATACAGCTCGCGTGGCTGCCGAGCGTCTGTCAGTAGAGTGTTGTGTGTAGGTGATACAGCTCGCGTGGCTGCCGAGCGTTTGTCAGCTACACCATATTGAGCGTAGAGTGTTGTGTGTAGGTGATACAGCTGGCGTGGCTGCCGAGCGTCTGTCAGCTACACCATATTGAGCGTGGAGTGTTGTGTGTAGGTGATACAGCTGGCGTGGCTGCCGAGCGTCTGTCAGCTACACCATATTGAGCGTGGAGTGTTGTGTGTAGGTGATACAGCTGGCGTGGCTGCCGAGCGTCTGTCAGCTACACCATATTGAGCGTGGAGTGTTGTGTGTAGGTGATACAGCTGGCGTGGCTGCCGAGCGTCTGTCAGCTACACCATATTGAGCGTGGAGTGTTGTGTGTAGGTGATACAGCTGGCGTGGCTGCCGAGCGTCTGTCAGCTACACCATATTGAGCGTGGAGTGTTGTGTGTAGGTGATACAGCTGGCGTGGCTGCCGAGCGTCTGTCAGCTACACCATATTGAGCGTGGAGTGTTGTGTGTAGGTGATACAGCTGGCGTGGCTGCCGAGCGTCTGTCAGCTACACCATATTGAGCGTGGAGTGTTGTGTGTAGGTGATACAGCTGGCGTGGCTGCCGAGCGTCTGTCAGCTACACCATATTGAGCGTGGAGTGTTGTGTGTAGGTGATACAGCTGGCGTGGCTGCCGAGCGTCTGTCAGTAGAGTGTTGTGTGTAGGTGATACAGCTGGCGTGGCTGCCGAGCGTCTGTCAGCTACACCATATTGAGCGTGGAGTGTTGTGTGTAGGTGATACAGCTGGCGTGGCTGCCGAGCGTCTGTCAGCTACACCATATTGAGCGTGGAGTGTTGTGTGTAGGTGATACAGCTGGCGTGGCTGCCGAGCGTCTGTCAGCTACACCATATTGAGCGTGGAGTGTTGTGTGTAGGTGATACAGCTGGCGTGGCTGCCGAGCGTCTGTCAGCTACACCATATTGAGCGTGGAGTGTTGTGTGTAGGTGATACAGCTGGCGTGGCTGCCGAGCGTCTGTCAGCTACACCATATTGAGCGTAGAGTGTTGTGTGTAGGTGATACAGCTGGCGTGGCTGCCGAGCGTCTGTCAGCTACACCATATTGAGCGTGGAGTGTTGTGTGTAGGTGATACAGCTGGCGTGGCTGCCGAGCGTCTGTCAGTAGAGTGTTGTGTGTAGGTGATACAGCTGGCGTGGCTGCCGAGCGTCTGTCAGCTCAACCAGCAGTCGACTATTGTCCACACGAGCTGCGGCAAGTGCGGCAAGACGCTGCTACGTAGCGGCTGGCTGTGCGACCGCTGCCACAACTCAGAGTCGGCGGCCTGCAGCGTCTGCCACCAGGTAACTTCGTTTTATACATCTCATTCATTCATAAATAAATAAAAATAAATAAATTCACATTTAAAGTCTACCCACTCAGTAACTAAACTGATTTGCAGTATTAGTATGCATTTATTAGCATCCATCTCCTATGCTCCTAAACAATATCCTAGCTGATTTTTTTTATAAATCTGGGAGCGTATTCCTGAAAACCGTGACAACTCGTAATAGTCGCTCGGTGAGATATCATTTGCTATTCTATTGGCCGATTGAGTGTTTTCCATGCGGTCCGCCACAGTTATCAGCCAATAGCAAGTGATAACCATGTTCATATCACTGAAAGTGAGTATTGTCACCATTACAACACTTCCGGGAATAGCCCCCCCGTAGTCCAGTTTAATTTAGTTAATTGTTGTTAGTCTGTGACTTGACTAGAGAAACCACAGCAGCAGTGCTTCGAAATTGAGAATAAAAATAAATAAATTATGAAACTTGGGACAAAATGCCGGGTAGCATGGATCTGAGGGAACAGGAGTCCCATCTCTACTGGCTAACCAGAAAATAAATGATGACATGAGATGTCAATTGTGGATATAAGAAAAGAAGAAGATAAATTCGTTGAAATAAAAAAAATTGTTATAAAGACGTTTGTTTTAAAGAAGTTTCACTGTATTTCATTCTATTTGTATGTGAACCTGCTGTGTGGGCCACTAAAATGGTAACCCGAGAGTGTTCCGAGCTACGTTGGGTTCGAGCGCTGCACAGTTGAGTGATGCGGGCCGCATCACTCAACTGTAACGTGTAACATGTAACGTGTGCTTGCGCAGGTGGTGCGCGGCCTGTACGCCTGGTGCCAGGGGTGTTCGCACGGGGGCCATCTTGCACACATGGAGGAGTGGTGGGCGACCGGCAACAAGCAGTGTCCAACAGGTAGGCTACCGCAACAAGCAGTGTCCAACAGGTAGGCTACCGCAACAAGCAGTGTCCAACAGGTAGGCTACCGCAACAAGCAGTGTCCAACAGGTAGGCTACCGCAACAAGCAGTGTCCAACAGGTAGGCGACCGGCAACAAGCAGTGTCCAACAGGTAGGCTACCGCAACAAGCAGTGTCCAACAGGTAGGCTACCGCAACAAGCAGTGTCCAACAGGTAGGCTACCGCAACAAGCAGTGTCCAACAGGTAGGCTACCGCAACAAGCAGTGTCCAACAGGTAGGCTACCGCAACAAGCAGTGTCCAACAGGTAGGCTACCGCAACAAGCAGTGTCCAACAGGTAGGCGACCGGCAACAAGCAGTGTCCAACAGGTAGGCTACCGCAACAAGCAGTGTCCAACAGGTAGGCTACCGCAACAAGCAGTGTCCAACAGGTAGGCTACCGCAACAAGCAGTGTCCAACAGGTAGGCTACCGCAACAAGCAGTGTCCAACAGGTAGGCTACCGCAACAAGCAGTGTCCAACAGGTAGGCTACCGCAACAAGCAGTGTCCAACAGGTAGGCTACCGCAACAAGCAGTGTCCAACAGGTAGGCTACCGCAACAAGCAGTGTCCAACAGGTAGGCTACCGCAACAAGCAGTGTCCAACAGGTAGGCTACCGCAACAAGCAGTGTCCAACAGGTAGGCTACCGCAACAAGCAGTGTCCAACAGGTAGGCGACCGGCAACAAGCAGTGTCCAACAGGTAGGCTACCGCAACAAGCAGTGTCCAACAGGTAGGCTACCGCAACAAGCAGTGTCCAACAGGTAGGCTACCGCAACAAGCAGTGTCCAACAGGTAGGCTACCGCAACAAGCAGTGTCCAACAGGTAGGCTACCGCAACAAGCAGTGTCCAACAGGTAGGCTACCGCAACAAGCAGTGTCCAACAGGTAGGCTACCGCAACAAGCAGTGTCCAACAGGTAGGCTACCGCAACAAGCAGTGTCCAACAGGTAGGCTACCGCAACAAGCAGTGTCCAACAGGTAGGCTACCGCAACAAGCAGTGTCCAACAGGTAGGCTACCGCAACAAGCAGTGTCCAACAGGTAGGCTACCGCAACAAGCAGTGTCCAACAGGTAGGCTACCGCAACAAGCAGTGTCCAACAGGTAGGCTACCGCAACAAGCAGTGTCCAACAGGTAGGCTACCGCAACAAGCAGTGTCCAACAGGTAGGCTACCGCAACAAGCAGTGTCCAACAGGTAGGCTACCGCAACAAGCAGTGTCCAACAGGTAGGCTACCGCAACAAGCAGTGTCCAACAGGTAGGCTACCGCAACAAGCAGTGTCCAACAGGTAGGCTACCGCAACAAGCAGTGTCCAACAGGTAGGCTACCGCAACAAGCAGTGTCCAACAGGTAGGCGACCGGCAACAAGCAGTGTCCAACAGGTAGGCTACCGCAACAAGCAGTGTCCAACAGGTAGGCTACCGCAACAAGCAGTGTCCAACAGGTAGGCTACCGCAACAAGCAGTGTCCAACAGGTAGGCTACCGCAACAAGCAGTGTCCAACAGGTAGGCGACCGGCAACAAGCAGTGTCCAACAGGTAGGCTACCGCAACAAGCAGTGTCCAACAGGTAGGCTACCGCAACAAGCAGTGTCCAACAGGTAGGCTACCGCAACAAGCAGTGTCCAACAGGTAGGCTACCGCAACAAGCAGTGTCCAACAGGTAGGCTACCGCAACAAGCAGTGTCCAACAGGTAGGCTACCGCAACAAGCAGTGTCCAACAGGTAGGCTACCGCAACAAGCAGTGTCCAACAGGTAGGCTACCGCAACAAGCAGTGTCCAACAGGTAGGCTACCGCAACAAGCAGTGTCCAACAGGTAGGCTACCGCAACAAGCAGTGTCCAACAGGTAGGCTACCGCAACAAGCAGTGTCCAACAGGTAGGCTACCGCAACGCTGGTCCACTAGGTCACATTTACGCTATCGTACTCGCAAACGAGTGATGACAAGCACTTCTTTTTCGCTCACTTATCTCCCATGGTAAGGCTGCTCTCACCATATTGCCGCCACTCATATTTGCTATTACATGTGATAAAAACAAATTATGAAAGCTATTTCCTCGTATTATCACTGATTGATAGGCACAGAATCTTGTACGTATAGCATTTCTTTTTCGCTCACTTATCTCCCATGGTTAGGCTACTCTCACCATATTGCCGCCACTCATATTTGCTATTACATGTGATAAAAACAAATTATGAAAGCTATTTCCTCGTATTATCACTGATTGATAGGTACAGAATCTTGTACGTATTGCATTTCTTTTTCGCTCACTTATCTCCAGGCGCGGACTGGCTAGGGATGCCGGATTGCACTCGCAGTCCGGGCCCCCGGGCTGCTACCAACAAATTCCTATGATGTAAATACTTCTCTGTATATTGCTAAAAAAATCTTAACCCCACTCTATAAGGTATTTTAAAATTATAATTGAATTTATTGTAATATTTATTGTAAATATTCAATGTAATTAATTGAATATAATCAAAATTATTTTGATACTGGTAGGGTAACTTCCGGTAATCGCACCCTAAAATCGTATTTTAGGCCATAAAATTCAATGCAACCCCGAAAAATGTGTACGTCTTTGGCGTATTTGCCTCCGGCGGCTGGGGCTTTGCCCAGACCCCAGCTGCGCCACGCCACCTTGTGCGGCCCCCCCAAAACCCTGCATCGCGGGCCATTTACCCCAGTCCGCCCCTGTTGTAGAGGTAAACTGGGCTAGTTCTAGCATCACACAGACACTCTCACTAGACTCGCATTCCACACTAGTAGCTGCCTTGGGTTACATTTTTAATTGCATCTTACAGCTAAACCGTGCATCGTAGAGCGAAACGAAGCTTATTCTGGCATCACACAGACACCCTCCCTAGACTCCCATACAACACTAGTGTCTGCCTTGAGATCCATTTTTAATTGCATTTTACAGCTGAACCGTGCATCGTAGAGGGAAACGGGGCTTATTCTGGCATCACACAGGCACCAACACTAGACTCCTATACAACACTAGTGGCTGCCTTGGGATCAATTTTTAATTACATTTTACAGCTAAACCGTGAAACGTAGAGGGAAACGGGGCTTATTCTGGCATCACACAGATACCCTCTCTAGACTCCCATACAACACTAGTGGCTGCCTTGGGATCCATTTTTAATTGCATTTTACAGCTAAACCATACATCGTAGAGGGAAACGGGGCTTATTCGGGCATCACACAGATACCCTCTCTAGACTCCCATACAACACTAGTGGCTGCCTTGGGATCCATTTTTAATTGCATTTTACAGCTAAACCGTACATCGTAGAGGGAAACGGGGCTTATTCTGGCATCACACGGGCACCCTCACTAGACTCCCATACAACACTAGTGTCTGCCTTGAGATCCATTTTTAATTGTATTTTACAGCTAAACCGTGCATCGTAGAGGGAAACGGGGCTTATTCTGGCATCACACAGGCACCCTCACTAGACTCCCATACAACACTAGTGTCTGCCTTGAGATCCATTTTTAATTGCATTTTACAGCTTAACCGTGCATCGTAGAGGGAAACTGGGCTTATTCTGGCATCACACAGGCACCATCACCAGACTCCCATACAACACTAGTGGCTGCCTTGGGATCCATATTTAATTGCATTTTACAGCTTAACCGTGCATCGTAGAGCGAAACGGGGCTTATTAGATGGCATCACACAGGCACACTCACTAGTCTCCCATACAACACTAGTGGCTGCCTTGGGATCCATATTTAATTGCATTTTACAGCTTAACCGTGCATCGTAGTGCGAAACTGGGCTTATTCTGGCATCACACAGGCACCATCACCAGACTCCCATACAACACTAGTGTCTGCCTTGAGATCCATTTTTAATTGTATTTTACAGCTAAACCGTGCATCGTAGAGGGAATTCTGGCATCACACAGGCACCCTCACTAGACTCCCATACAACACTAGTGTCTGCCTTGAGATCCATTTTTAATTGCATTTTACAGCTAAACCGTGCATCGTAGAGGGAAACGGGGCTTATTCTGGCATCACACAAGCACTCTTACTAGAATCCCATACAACACTAGTAGCTGCCTTGGGATCCATTTTTAATTGCATTTTACAGCTAAACCATACATCGTAGAGGGAAACGGGGCTTATTCGGGCATCACACAGATACCCTCTCTAGACTCCCATACAACACTAGTGGCTGCCTTGGGATCCATTTTTAATTGCATTTTACAGCTAAACCGTACATCGTAGAGGGAAACGGGGCTTATTCTGGCATCACACGGGCACCCTCACTAGACTCCCATACAACACTAGTGTCTGCCTTGAGATCCATTTTTAATTGTATTTTACAGCTAAACCGTGCATCGTAGAGGGAAACGGGGCTTATTCTGGCATCACACAGGCACCCTCACTAGACTCCCATACAACACTAGTGTCTGCCTTGAGATCCATTTTTAATTGCATTTTACAGCTTAACCGTGCATCGTAGAGGGAAACTGGGCTTATTCTGGCATCACACAGGCACCATCACCAGACTCCCATACAACACTAGTGGCTGCCTTGGGATCCATATTTAATTGCATTTTACAGCTTAACCGTGCATCGTAGAGCGAAACGGGGCTTATTAGATGGCATCACACAGGCACACTCACTAGTCTCCCATACAACACTAGTGGCTGCCTTGGGATCCATTTTTAATTGCATTTTGCAGCTAAACCGTGCATCGTAGTGCGAAACTGGGCTTATTCTGGCATCACACAGGCACCATCACCAGACTCCCATACAACACTAGTGGCTGCCTTGGGATCCATATTTAATTGCATTTTACAGCTTAACCGTGCATCGTAGAGCGAAACGGGGCTTATTAGATGGCATCACACAGGCACACTCACTAGTCTCCCATACAACACTAGTGGCTGCCTTGGGATCCATTTTTAATTGCATTTTGCAGCTAAACCGTGCATCGTAGTGCGAAACTGGGCTTATTCTGGCATCACACAGGCACCATCACCAGACTCCCATACAACACTAGTGGCTGCCTTGGGATCCATATTTAATTGCATTTTACAGCTTAACCGTGCATCGTAGAGCGAAACGGGGCTTATTAGATGGCATCACACAGGCACACTCACTAGTCTCCCATACAACACTAGTGGCTGCCTTGGGATCCATTTTTAATTGCATTTTGCAGCTAAACCGTGCATCGTAGTGCGAAACTGGGCTTATTCTGGCATCACACAGGCACCATCACCAGACTCCCATACAACACTAGTGTCTGCCTTGAGATCCATTTTTAATTGTATTTTACAGCTAAACCGTGCATCGTAGAGGGAATTCTGGCATCACACAGGCACCCTCACTAGACTCCCATACAACACTAGTGTCTGCCTTGAGATCCATTTTTAATTGCATTTTACAGCTAAACCGTGCATCGTAGAGGGAAACGGGGCTTATTCTGGCATCACACAAGCACTCTTACTAGAATCCCATACAACACTAGTAGCTGCCTTGGGATCCATTTTTAATTGCATTTTGCAGCTAAACCGTGCATCGTAGTGCGAAACTGGGCTTATTCTGGCATCACACAGGCACCATCACCAGACTCCCATACAACACTAGTGGCTGCCTTGGGATCCATATTTAATTGCATTTTACAGCTTAACCGTGCATCGTAGAGCGAAACGGGGCTTATTAGATGGCATCACACAGGCACACTCACTAGTCTCCCATACAACACTAGTGGCTGCCTTGGGATCCATTTTTAATTGCATTTTGCAGCTAAACCGTGCATCGTAGTGCGAAACTGGGCTTATTCTGGCATCACACAGGCACCATCACCAGACTCCCATACAACACTAGTGGCTGCCTTGGGATCCATTTTTAATTGCATTTTACAGCTAAACCGTGCATCGTAGTGCGAAACGGGGCTTATTCTGGCATCACACAGGCAGCTCTCACCATATTTCCGCCAGTCATATCAGTAATGCAAGTGATAATAAAAAATTAAGAATGTTTTTTGGACCTTGGCAATATCTTGCTATGTTATCTGCCCACATTTTTTGTTTTATAAGTTATTTAAAGATATTAACATAGAACCTTAAAGTCACATGCCCTTCTGCCGCACTTTTAAACACCTGTTCGCTTTTCACATCCAGTGGCTGCGTATTTGATTGACAGTCGTTGTTGCAGGTTGCGGCCACATCTGCGAATACAGCTAGTCGTGGCAACGAGGGACCGTGCCACGCGAATGAGAGGTCGTCATCCGCTGATGAGACAAGACGTTTGAACCAAACAATACTGATCTCCCTAAATCTCCTTAAACATGCAGGATCATTGATCGTTTACCGATTGGCTGTGTTTATCGTTTACAAGATTTTATTAGATGGTAGTGTTGTGATTAGAATTCTAGGTAACAGGTGAAGAACGTTCAGAGCTAAGCTAAAAGTGTTGATGCATGCGAACGTAAAATGTTCCCGTTTCCAAGGGTCTTGGCTCGAAGTCTGTGTCCACATTGGGAGTTTCTGTGTGCACATCCCAATAAGTACACAAACGTGGTGTAACGTAGGCGTAATCTCGAATTTTGAGTTTGGTTTATTTGGTTTTTAACAACGTACTCACCGTCTAGGTTTTATGACGCCGGGTCGTATGAATAACAACATCACAATGGAAAAAAAAAACACAATACCGGTCTTATAGGCATATCCATAAGCTGGGTAGGTCGCAAATGTTAGTTTGTCCAAAAATGGGTTGCGGTTCTAGAGAGTTTTTTGAAGCTTTGGTGTCGAGGGTTGATGCTAGGCCTTGCCTTGCGATGCTATTGTTTGTGTAGAGAACATAGCATGTCATCCCTGTCCTCCAGACCTATCATGCCAACTACGTGGCATCACAATAGCTAAGACTTAAGAGTGCATATGAATGCATCGTCTTATGACATGTCCGCTAACTTGTTTCCACCACGGCAACCACCAATCAGAAGATTTTAAATACAGTCAACTGACTTGGAAGTCATAAGACTGGGCATAAGACGTGTAAGCATAAAACGCACAAAAGACGAAGTGTGCCAACAATTTATGTGTTGTAAACCTTGGTCCTCGAAGGCTCATTTCCTGCGGTGGGTACACAGATATCAACTGTTGGGAGATGTTATAACTACGTAATTATGTTCACAGTGACATGTAATTTTGATGGTTGTCAAGAGACACTTGAGAAAATGTAGACATGAAAAATGTAATTAGTAGCTATACTAACATAATACTGTATGTACTTTGTATGAAGGGTGAGTTCAATTCCAACATGTAGCTTAGGAAATGTACGTGCAAGTGTTAAATGTATGTATATTCGAGTGCTCTGCAGTAGGCCTACACACAAAATATTCCCCTCCGTTACTGCTCCCCCTCCCCCCCACCCCCAGAGAAATATTGTACAGGATCTCATTTTGATGTTTTATCTACTTAAAAGGTTTCAGCTGTAAAAAAACTTGTGTACAAAAGAACTAAATTATGTTGTTGACTAAAAATGTGTTCTATGCAACCCTACCTACTATCTACATACTATCTACCTACCTACCTACCCTACCTTGCATATTATACTGGTGCATATGTAAACGGGTATCCGTGTATGTGGGGTTCTGCCCGCTTGTATGGGCCCCCCGCCCCCACCCTCCCAGTTCACCTCTGAATTGTAGAAACACGCAGAACCATCAACAACTAATCAATATTATTTCACGGTCAGGCGATTTGGTTGTCTTGTCACTTTGGATTCGGACCTAATATGTTCAATTCAAAGTAGCCGACAAGATATACCTGATTGATTGATTGATTGATTGCTAGTTTTCAATATTGTCTTGGGATATTGCCACTTTCAAGATTGAAAATCAATAGGGAGGGATCGGAATATATATAAAAAATTCAACAGTTATTCTGACACTTTGGGCTTTGTCGTTGCCCAATTTACAGAAGTATTTTATTTTACTAAGAACAACAAGCATACAACAACAGTTTTAAGATTTTCTCAGTCTTGTCAGACGTAAAACGCACTTTAGTCTTAGTTCAGACATTTTCGCATATACATTAACCGTAGTTTTAGGTCTACTGTTGCCGCCCGACAAAGAGAAGATGAAGTTTCTCTCGGCCATTCGTCCGCTGTTCTACTTCTCTAAGGTGTTTGGACAAGCACCGTATTCACTCGTGAACAAAGACGGCGACGTCCGCCTCGTTCATTCGAAAACCGCTTTTCTCTACAGTGTCGTTCTCGCGTCGAGCACATTGATAACGTCCGTCCTTAGATTCGACGAGCTCGGCACAAATATCGACAACCTAGTTCTAATCGACCTGACGCGTGGTTGCCTTGTCATTCTAGAAATCTTCACCGGAGCTGTTTCGTTTTCGACTTGTTTCTATAATCGTCGAAGAATAATGACATCCATGATTAAACTTTCTGATTTGGGAACGGAATTAAATGTCCCCGCTTCTGCTAACCTCAAGTACTTTCTCATTCTGCTCCTAGAGACCTCCGCGTTCTTGTTTCTAACGTGGACGTCGTACCTTTGCATGCTAACACTTATCCAAGTGAACGAAGGGGAATCCGGTTTCGACAAGTACTTTTATTTTGTCGTGATTTATTTCATCGAAACGGCTAACCTGATCGTCGAGTTGCAGTTCTACAACCAAATATACGTGGTGGCCGATCTATTTCGGCAACTAAACGCGAACGTCGAGCTGTTGGTTGTGAACGTAGAGAGCGGCCAGTTGGCTCTTCAAGACGGAGAGACGGATGTGTCAAGTACGACGAGGCGGAGACGTAAACCTTTTAACCGTAAATCGTCGGCCAACCTGAGACGTCGCACCATCGGACAGGATCTCCAACATGGTAGAACTCAACAGGTGCTGACGTCGTCGACGCTCGCTTACGTTGAGTGCGAGCTGAAACACGTGACGGTCACTCAGGCGTCGTTGTACGAACTGTGCGCGGAAGTGAACTCTCTGTACGGGCTACAGGTGCTAATGGGAGTTGCCAAGACCTTTGCGAGCGTCACGCACATGTTGTACCGAGTGTTCTTGTACGCGTTCTCGCAAGGCAGTGGCGGTCTATTCAAACACGACGACAGGTCGCTCACACTTCTGGTGGGCTACGTCTCGTGGATGGTGATTTACGTTGGCAAGATTGTTCTGCACGCATTCTCTTGCAACGCCGCCTCGTTCCAGGTAAGACTTGCCACACTTACCCAACATGTTATGCACGTGCTTATGTATGGTGTTATTTGTTGTTATGTACGTGCTTATGTATGGTGTTATTTGTTGTTATGTACGTGCTTATGTATGGTGTTATTTGTTGTTATGTACGTGCTTATGTATGGTGTTATTTGTTGTTATGTACGTGCTTATGTATGGTGTTATTTGTTGTTATGTACGTGCTTATGTATGGTGTTACTTGTTATGTACGTGTTCATGTATGGTATTATTTGTTATGTACGTGTTCATGTATGGTGTTATTTGTTATGTACGTGCTTATGTATGGTGTTACTTGTTATGTACGTGTTCATGTATGGTATTATTTGTTATGTACGTGTTCATGTATGGTGTTATTTTTTATGTACGTGTTCATGTATGGTGTTATTTGTTATGTACGTGCTTATGTATGGTGTTACTTGTTATGTACGTGTTCATGTATGGTATTTTTTGTTATGTACGTGTTCATGTATGGTGTTATTTGTTATGTACGTGCTTATGTATGGTGTTACTTGTTATGTACGTGTTCATGTATGGTATTATTTGTTATGTACGTGCTACGTGCTTATGTATGGTGTTATTTGGTACTATGTACGTGCTTATGTATGGTGTTATTTGTTGCTATGTACGAGCTTATGTATGGTGTTATTTGTTATGTACGTGCTTATGTACGGTGTTATTTGTTGCTATGTACGTGCTTATGTATGGTGTTATTTTGTGTTATGTATGGTGTTTTTTGTTATGTACGTGCTTATGTATGGTGTTATTTGTTGTAATGTACGTGCTTATGTGTAGTGTTATTTGTTGTAATGCACGTGCTTATGTATGGTGTTATTTGCTGTTATGTAAGTGCTTATGTATGGTGTCATTTGTTGTTCTGAACGTGCTGATGTATGGTGCTATGTACGTGCTTATGTATAATGTAACTTGTCATGTACGTGCTTATGTATGGTGTTATGTACGTGCTTATGTATGGTGTGATGTACGTGCTTATTTATAGTGCTACGTAATATGCACGTGCTTATGTATGATGTTATGTACGTGCTTATGTATAGTGTTACTTGCTATGCACGTGCTTATGTATGGTGTTATGTACGTGCTTATGTAAAGTGTTACTTGTTATGCACGTGCTTATATATGGTGTTATGTACGTGCTTATGTATACGTGTTACTTGTAATGCACGTGCTTATGTATGGTGTTATTTGTTGTTGTGTACGTGCTTATGTATGGTGTTTATTTTTGTTGTGTCCGTACTTATGTATGGTGTTATTTGTTGTTATGCACGTGTTAAAAGTATGGTGTTATTTGTTGTTATGCACGTGTTAAAAGTATGGTGTTATTTGTTTTATGTACGTGCTTATGTCGGGTGATATTTGATATGCATGTGCTTATGTATGGTGTTATTTTTTGGTTTGCACGTGCTTATGTATGGTATTTTTTGATGTTATGCGCGTGCTTATGTTTGAAGTTATTTTTTATATGTACGTGCTTATGTTTGGTGTTATTTGTTGTTACGCACGTGTTAAATGTATGGTGTTATTTGTTGTTACGCACGTGCTTATGTTTGGCGATATTTATTGTTATGCACGTGCTTATGTTAGGGGTTATTTGTTGTTATGCACGTACTTATGTTTGCTGTTATACGTTGTTATGCACGTGCTTATGTATGGAGTTATTTGTTGTTATGTACGTGATTATGTATGGTGTTAATTTTTTATGTACGTGCTTATGTCTGGTGATATTTAGTATGCGCGTGCTTATGTATGGTGTTATTTTGTTATGTACGTGCTTATGTCTGGCGATATTTGTTGTCATGCACGTGCTTATGTATGGTGTGACTTGTTGTTATGCACGTACTTATGTATGGTGTTAACTGTTGTTATGTACGTGCTTATGTATGGTGTTTTTTTTGTTATGTACGTGCTTATGTTTGGTGTTATTTGTAATGTGCGTGATTATGTACGGTGTTATTTGTTATGTGTGTGATTATGTACGGTGTTATTTGTTACGTGTGTGATAATGAATGGTTTGTAGTAATGCATGCATGTATGTATTTGTGGGGATCACTCAGTTTCAAATTAGCTTACCCGATGTCCCTATAAAAAAAATGCTAAAAATATACTTTTCCCTGTGTTTGTGTATGTCTGTTTTGAATTTGCACTAGTGGAATTTGTATTCTGTTGCAAATGAAGGCCTAATACTAAAATTTGGATTAAATCCCCAATCGTAGTTTTTAAGGGCTCTTCAAACATATCTTTAGTTTTAAAATCGTTTGAGAGACCGATCGGTAAGAACGAATTTACGAATGGCAATATTGTGCCGATGGTCTCCCGCTTCCTTGAAATTTGCGGTAAAAGGCAGAAATTCGTACCTGTCGCGCTGTGTCCCGCCTGACAGTCCAGCCACCTCTCACCTCCTCCCATCCCGGCCACAGGTTGGGTTTTTTGAAGGTTGAAATTTTTTGTATACACACTTTCGGGACATGGTTTGTGGCCCGTATGTATGTATGTATGTATGTATGTATGTGTGTATGTATGTATGTGTGTATGTATGTATGTATGTATGTATGTAGGTACCATGCATGTGCGTGTAGGTATGTTTGTGTTGTGTATGTGGTTATGTATGGTGTTATTTGCTATGTATGACGTAGTTATGTATGCATTGTGCACCCACGCGTCATATTATAATAAGTTTGTAGTATTTAAATACTCATGCACATTATTACATTGCAATTCTCAACATTTTGTCAGCTCGAAATCATTTTTGACTTTTTTTCAGTATTTTAGAAACATCAAAATTGTTATACGAGGGGTACCCAAAATTAACCGGAATCGCGATGTGGGGTGCGGAGCTTCCTTAGTACGCGGTCTTCCCGCTAGAAGAGCGGAAAGTAAAGCGACTCCTCCCGAGTCAGTCTGCCAAGTGGCGTCGCTTGGGAAGGTTATATATTTTGGCCTTTGCGAGTTTTTTTGTGAAATTGCTTTCGAGAAGTTTTCTGGAGTGATTCGGAGCTTCGTCCAGTGAATTTTATTGGAAGATCGGAAGATTTAGGGATGAGAAGGGTCGCTGCAAAGTTTGTGCTTCGGCTCTCAGTTAAAAAAATAAAATAAACGAGGAGCAGGCGAAACAGGAAATTCACAAAGGCCAAACACAACCGAGGCCAAGCAATGGCGCTTGACAGACTGAAAGAGTTGCTTTACGCTCTCCTAGCGGGAGAACCGCGTACTAAGGAAGCTCCGCACACCAACGCGATTCCGGTTAATTTTGGGTACCTCCTCGTATGTACATATACAGGAAATATGATGAATGTGTGACGCGTGTCAACTCTTGTTTCAGGCTGATCGCCTCGGCACGGTCGTCTCGGATCTCGTGAACAAGGTCGAAGATGCCCGGTTGTTACGACAGGTAGGTTAATCTTGTTGGTGACGTCATTGTGTGACCAGATATCAGGGGGTAATCAACGGTTTAGCCGCTGTCGCTTAGCCGGTTCCCATACGCACACCGAAGTTGAGCAACATCGGGCTAGGTCAGGATGGAGGGTTAGTGCGTGACCGTCGGTTAGATCAGATTGGAGGGTTCGAAAGCTTGTGTTACAGCTTTCGTTCTTCTTCTTCTTCTTTCGTTGCAGTTGCAGTTGCTCTCGCTACAACTGCTGCACAACCGTGTGAGGTTCTCTGCCTGCGGCTTCTTTCAACTGGACCCGACTCTGCTGCAAGCGGTGAGTCCAGTCTCGCTCACTGAGGCAGTGTTTGTAGGATAGGTACCTAAAATAGCAACAAGTACTTACCTCACTTGATTTTAATCACTGTGTTTCAGATCCTGGCGGGAACCACCACATATCTCGTTATATTGGTACAGTTCGACTTGTCATCGCACTCCAAGGGAGCGACAACTAACGCAACTAGAAACCATTTAGATCATTAATAATAATATTGAATGTATGATCTATATTTAGATTAATATTGATTAATTATTTAGCTACAACTGGACACATAATGTGCACATTGATGTTGATACACAAATAACAACATTGTCTAGGGAGTCACGATGGGGGAGGGGGGCAAAGGGGTGAACTTGCCCCCCGCCCCCTCCCTCCCTGGATTTCAGGAATGTTTTAAATTTAACGAGTAAACACAAATATAATATGTGTTGCAAGAGTATTCGTTTAATTCGTCTCACAGAACCTATTTCAAGGTCTCAAAATTGGTTAAAAAGTGTTGAGAATCCAAACATTTACACCTACGGCGTGGCTAGCTGGGAGGTTTACGCCCCCAGACCCCCATAGTAGTCTACACCCGAATGCATATTGTTGTTTTGTCTTGCCCCCCCTTGGAAAGTATCCTGGCGACGTATGTATTGTACGTATGTATGTATGTATGTATGTATGTGTGTATGTATGTATGTATGTATGTTTATTGCTTCCAATGGACATATACATAGTATATCCATGTCGTCCATGAACATTGCTACTGATGTTGATTCAAATACACTGACAGGAACAATGAAAGGAACAATTTTAAAATACTGATGGTGATCAGGTTAAGAAATTTACAATACCGATTTCTTCATCTAACATCCTGTATATTTAGCGTAGGTACAAGCAATACAAATAACAAAATTTGTAAATCTTAATCTAAAGAGTGCAAGTACTTACATATTAGAGTGCATGAACAGATTTAGTGCCCATCAAGTGTATTGGAAATATTAAAAGAAGGACCATCCCACCGTATGTAAATAAAGTTGTAGATAAAACAGTTTTCCGATAAAATTCGAAACGTTTCAGTCGATCTGCGGTGCAATGCAGACTTGGGCCAAGAAATAACAAAGGGGAGAGAAATATATTTTGAAAGCGATGGTTCTGCCCAAGTAGTTATAGGATGTTGTTTTAACACAGTTGTGTTTATATCTGTGCTAATATAGTCCATCGAATCCAATTAAAGCTATAGGTATCGTGTCTACCGTTACTTCATTAGTGTTAATTTAATCTGAGACACATGTGATACCGATTTTAGCTAGCAAATTATAATTACTTTTATAATCCTTATCGATTTCCTTTCGGGCATTTATGGCGGTTCGAGTGTGACATAAATAACTAGAGTAGAGTTGAGAACGTTCATTTCTACTTACATCTAACTTCTACAACACGAAGGCAAAATATGTCACAAGTTGTGGAAAAATGTATATCGATTTTAATTGGTAACCTAATTTTTTTTTCGCAGACGCACCTTCCGTGGTTTTACAGCTTTCAGACTGTCATGTTTCTCATTAGTTTTCAAAATTTCGAAACACGCCGTTATTGGCGTCAAGCTTGAATAGAATAAATTCTAGCCCCAATACTAGTAAAGCCATTAGGATCCCAGCAGCTCCAAATAATATTATATGAGACACAGTCTCGTAGTTGACTGATATCTCGTTTACCTCAATCGATTTCAATGGTTTGAACGATGTGGAGTCCTGGAGCTTCTTCAGGACACCGTAATTGACAAGCTTCAGGATATTCCTGTTGAACAGTTCAAGGTAGGGACTGTTCTTAGGGAACAGATAATCAACATGTCGTTTCGCGAAATAATCCTGTAGACTAACAATTGTGCAGTCCAACTCCACAAGGTCTGGTGTTTCTTCTTCAATAATATAAGCGTACCTTTCACTACAAACCCTTTCCAAACCTTCTTTATCAGTCGAGGTAGTGATATCTGCACCAATGGCGTTTAAGTGTTTCAGTTCCCTTTTTTCGTGTTCGAGAACGGTTTTGAACTCTTTATACATCCAGCTTGTTTTTAACATCCCCAGGGAGTAACTCCCGTCGTCGAGTAACCCTCCAAGCGAGGTGAACGGCATCGGATGGGAGTCAATCGTTAGAGCGGATATGAAGAAGCAGGAGTAACTGGTCAAAGCGATTATTCCCAATAAGTAGGCGGTGAATATAACGATACGTTTGGAGGAGGTTTGAGGGGTTTCAGCGGCGCCTTGTTGGCAGAATATTGCGGCAAACAGATCGAAGACGGTGTCTCTGAAAGGCCGAGCTTTGCAGAACAGAGCTAGGATGAGGGATAATGCGACGGTGCTGACTACAAACGCTAACCAAAGCTGAGGAGTGAATGGCGACAAAAGACTCCTCAATGAAACGTCACGGCCAGGCTGCCGTATGTAGACACGCACGTAATGAGCAAAGAGTGGAACCGTGACGGAGATGTAGTCAAAACGTTCCGCCGTGATCGTCATGGGAACTCCACTCATTTTGGCTTCATTGCGAAGCAGAGCCCCCATCATTCCGTCCCAGGTTCCGTCCTCTCGTTGGCTCCCCCATAATCCATCGTCCGGTATCTTGGGTTCGGTCTTGAAGTTCATGTATCTCTCGAACACTCGCCAGAGGTCGCCGTCGAATCCGTGCACCACAGTTCGATTGTTTGATCTATCGATTGTGACGTAGGAGAACGGCAGCCATACGTTGATACTTGTCTGAAAGACGACGCCGTTGAGGTCGTCACGTGTGACGTGGAGACTTCTCATTGGCCAGCGAAACTCGTCTGTGCGGGGGATGAAGTCGTTCTTGTGTAGGGGTAGTTGTTGAGCGACTCGGTAGACTTCAGTCAGGCCGATGCGACCGTCTGAATCTAGTGGTGCTGCTGCGATAAACTCGCAATCGAAAGGGATGTTGATGTCGAGGAAATACTCGTCCAGGTTTGTAAAATCTTGAAGGAAAAGTAACCATATCCGTCCTGAGAGTTTCATCTCAGATTCCGATATTGTGGCTTGGGCGTCGTTGTCATGGTCGAAGATTGTGTAGATGGGTCTGTTGCAGGAGGGTAGAGGGCGGTGGCTGTTGTCAATGACGGACTTCCGGTCTAGCACAGATGAAGGGATACCGCGATCAGACAGACTTCTTTGTATTCTCACAGTCTCGTAAGTGAATATATTGAAATCACTCGTTTCAACGAAATAGACACAGTCGGAACGAAAGTGTTGCTGGACGCTTACAACTAGTTTCGAGTATTTGCTGATGACGTTGTGACCACAAGAACCTGATATCAACAGGTAGATGGTGACCACTGTACGAACACGAACTAGGTTTGTCATTTCGACCCGGTCGACGGCCACTGTCTTTCTAGCAAACTATACTTGTTCAGAACAACTTTCTACGCTCCCGTTCAATAGTTTTAATTTGTCAAAGCAACCTATGACCTTCTAACATGAAGTTAATGTCCCCGGTCGATTTAATCTACTCTATAATGCATGTTGTGTCTTTATTCTAGCAACAATAATGACACTATAGTCTGATGAGACCTTTTTTTGGTTTATTAACACGTCCATTCCTACTAGAGTTTACAGTGACGTAACCGTATTTCTCCCCCCCCCCTTCCCCCCTACCCAGCTCCAGGGACTGAACTGATCGTTTAATTTATACCTGTCAAAGATGCGGTCCGTTAACCGATTGAAAAACCTGACCTCAAACCTATAAACGTGTTGGTTTTCTTTCAGAATCCGAATAATTTGTTAGTAAAAGTTGCGAAATGATGAATCTGAGGATTTTTGTATGTGTTACTGTAGATATATTTACCGTACAAGCTTAACAGTACACTAAACAAGGCTATAAGTTGTGCTCTTCTGTTTCCGATCTGTGTAATTATAATCTGCTTGTCATTAATTGTAACCATAATTTGTTTCTAATTCAATTCCGTTTATAAGGATGTTTTTTTCTTGCACAGATGGAATAACATAATTTCCAAAACCAGAGCCAGCAACGATGCTACGATTCCCGCAGCCCCAAAAGCTAAGATAGTTTTAACCGTTTCAAGACTCGCAGCTATCTTAATAGTGCTTGAGGGTGGTGGGCGTTTATACGTACCGTCAGAATACAGCTTCTTTATTATTCCACCACTCATCATCTTCAACAGTCTACTGTTGAAGACGCCGATGTACGGACTATCTTTAGGGAAACCGAAAGCAACAGTTCGTTTGGAAAACTGAGTACAACTTATGATTTCACATTCGAGTGTCGTGAAGTCCACAGATTGTTCTTCAACAATATAAAGATGTCTCTTGTTGCACACTCGCTTCAACCCTTCTCTGATGCTCAGAGCGGTGTTAGCCGAGTCTGAGATGATGTGTCGGTCGTACAACTGTCTCAGAGGCCACCGTTTCTGAGCGTGAGCGTTCTTGAACTCGTCCAATATCCATCCTGGTTTTAACATCCCCAATGAGTAACTTCCATCCCTTAGGATCCCTCTAAGGGTGGTAAACGGTGGTGCGGGCACGTGATTCGTGAGACTAGATATAAAGAAGCACGAGTAACTACTCAAACCGATGACTCCGAGCGAATAGCAGAGAAACATGATGGTGCGTCTCGAATGCGATGCGGATAACTCCGGCGATCCCTGTTGACAGAACATGGCGCCAAATATCTGGAAGAGGACCTCCGTGAAACGTTGGTGAGCGTCCATTTTGTAGAACATAGTCAAGATGGCGGAGAGAACGAGAGCGCTGAGTATGAACGCCGACCACAGTTGAGGACTGAATGGAGACATCAGATTGCTAAGGTTGGTGTTCCTGCTCGGCTGTTTCATGTAGACACGGATGCTGTGAACGAAAAGTGGATACGTGAACGACACGCGCTCGAAACGTTCCGGTGTCGTTGTGAGGGCGACGCTCGTCATATCGGCTTGCTTGTCGATGAGCGCTCCGATCATTCCGTCCCACGTGCCGTCCTCCATGCGGCTACCCCACGAGCCGTTGGCCACCTGTTGATGCACACTCTTGAAGTTGATCTGGGTCTCCAGGTCGCGCCACACGCGGCCCGCGAACCCCTCGAGCCGTGTCCGGTTGTCGACCGGATCTCGTCTCACACGAGCCAACGGGATCCACTCGTTGGCGGTTGTTTTGAACACAACCTCGTGGAGATTCGCTCTTCGTGTGTAGAAACCACCCCGCGGCCAGTCGATGTCGCTCGGAACACCACTCCAAGAACCCAACTGAAACTTGTGTAGGGGTAGTTGTTGAGCTACTCGGTAGACTTCAGTCAGACCGATGCGCCCAACTGAATCCAGTGGGGCTGCCACGATGAACTCACAATCGAAAGGAATGTTGATGTCCAGGAAATACTCGTCCAGGTTTGTGGAATCTTGAAGGAAAAGTAACCATATCCGTCCTGAGAGTTTCTCAGATTCCGATATTGTGGCTTGGGCGTCGTTGTCATGGTCGAAGATTGTGTAGATGGGTCTGTTGCAGGATGTTAGAGGACGGTGGCTGTTGTCAATGACGGACTTCCGGTCTAGCACGGATGAAGGGATGCCGCGATCAGACAGACTTCTTTGTATTCTCACAATCTGACTATTCATATAGAAATCTGTCGACTCAATGAAATGTAAGCAACTCGATCGCAAGTAATGCTTAACACTTACGATGACTTGAGAGTGTGTTTGAACACCGTTATGACTACGCGAGTCTGATGATTGTATTAAAAGGCAACTGGTTAATACTGTGTAGACAAGATAACTCGACGCCATATCTTCTCGACTAGACGAGGTGAAGTTCTCTGGCTATATTGGTCGAAGTAGCTTATCGCACTCATTATCACGGTGTTGTAATTTCTACAGCTAGCAGGCGGTCAACCGAGCTGGCCATTATTGGGTAGCTCTTTCAAACCGATAAATAGTGTTTCCTTTGTCGAGTGGATTCGTTGAACATCGATTATTTCGTCTCACAAGTGCATTGTTGATTTTGTATAGCGAGTTTGCCTGTATCCGCTGAAGCGTAACTATGTTTACAAGACGCTTCTGACACCGAATATTGTATTGTATTGTATTTATTGTAATATACCCGCCCGACGAGAGCGGGCAGTACAAATGATGTTGTACATAGATTATATAATCAATACAAAATAATATTATTTTGCTGTCCAATTTCACAGTGTACACATGAAGCGAATCACTATAAATTTTTGAAGAATATTGAATAATTCAATTATTGATTACTCTGGCTCGTAATCGTTGTTTTAATATAACCACGTTGGTGTTTAAAATTGGCATCGCTTATCACAAAAACCAAAGAACTTACAGTCGTGAATCAGGTTCTGTTACAAATCGCTACTATATGTGTGACATAACGTAATTTTCGAATGACAGCCCGTCAAACTTCCGTAATTATTCCAAAACCTGTGGTATGTCACGCAGGCTGGATTATATATGTTAAAACAGATGTAGGCTAGTAGAGATTACAATTAGAAGGTATGAAATTAAATGAATATACTCTTGTTCTCTTACAAATCGCTACGTGTGACATTACGTAATTTATAATGACACACCGTCAAATCTCCGTAATTATCTCAAAGTCTGTTATATATCACGCAGGTTTGTTCATATATATGCTTACAGTAGATGTAATTGAGATTAATTAGGAGGAATCAAATTCAATGAATATACTCAGGTTCTCTTATAAATCACTTCTATGTGTGACATTACGAAATTTTCGACATCACGTAATTTATAATGTCAGCCCGTCAAACTTCCGTAATTATCCCAAAATCTGTGGTAAATCACGCAGGTTTGTTTATACATACTTAAAGAAGATGTAATTGCGATTAATATGAAGGAATCACATTAAATAAATGTACTCATGTTCTCTTACAAATCGCTACTATGTGTGACATTATGTAAATTTCGAATGACAGCCCGTCAAACTTCCGTAATTATCTTGAAGTCAGTGGTATGTCACATAGGTTTGTTTATACATTCTTAAAACAGATGTAATTAAGACTAGTTAAAACGAATCAAATGAAATAAATATACTCAGGTTCTCTTACCAATCGCTACTATGTGTGACATTACGAAATTTTCGAGATTACGTAATTAAAATGTCAGCCCGTCAAACTTCCGTAATCATCTCAAAATCTGTGGTATGTCACGCAGGTATGTTCTTTACGCCTAAAGTAGATTTAGTTGAGATTAGTTAGATGGAATCAAATTTAATGAATATACTCAGGTTCTCTTACAAATTGCTACGATGTGTGACATTACGTAATTTATTAGGTCAACCCGTCAAACTTCCGTAAGTATCTCAAAATCTGTGGTATGTCACGCAGGTTTGTTTATATATAGTAAAAACAGATGTAATTAAGACAAGTTAAAACGAATCAAATGAAATAAATATACTCAGGTTCTCTTACAAATCGCTACTATGTGTGACATTACGAAATTTTCGGGATTACGTAATTAAAATGTCAGCCCGTCAAACTTCCGCAATTATCTCAAAATCTGTGGTATGTCACGCAGGTTTGTTTATGTATTCATAAAACAGATGTAATTGAGATTATTTGCAAGAAATCAAATTAAATAAATATACTCAGGTTCTCTTACAAATCGATACTATGTTTGAAATTACGTAATTTACGAATGACAGCCGTTGGTTCTTCCGTAATTATCTCAAAATCTGTGGTATGTCACGCAGGTATGTTCTTTATGCCTAAAGTAGATTTAGTTGAGATTAATTAGATGGAATCAAATTTAATGAATATACTCAGGTTCTCTTACAAATTGCTACGATGTGTGACATTACGTAATTTTCGACATTACGTAATTACTAATTAATAATGCCAGCCCGTCAAACTTCCGTAATTATCTCAAAATCTGTGGTATGTCACGCGGGTTTGTTTATATATTCTTAAAACATATGTAATTGAGATTCATTTGAAAGAAACAAATTAAATAAATATATACTCGAGTTCTCTTACAAATCGATTCATAGTCAGCCTCTAGGGGTAGGGGCCGACTATGAATCGATTTGTAAGAGAACTCGAGTATATTCATTTAATTACCACCGATGACAAAAAGTTACAGGGTTGATGGGGGGGAGTAGCCGACGAGGCATAGCAGTGTGTGTAGTCAAAATGACTGTGGACAGTTGGACACAACAAGGTGGAGGTATAATCATCAATGAACATAATAAATCAACCGTGCTATTTCAAAAATTATAATTTTATTAGCTCGTTCATAATAATCAATACAGTAATATTTTCTCAAAACTATAAATTAATTTCAGCTAAATACATAATGAAACTACAATTTTACATATAACAACATGACAGTAGTAAGGACAGCCAAGAGAATAAAAATAATAATAGGATTAGTTATTATTTTTATAACAAAATACAACTCTCATATTTATAATTTGGTATGTGCCTACAAACATATTTAATTATAGTAAGTCATACAAAAAAACTCAAAATCACAGGCCTACACGCAGAAAATTAGGGGTGACCCCGGGAATTGCTTGATAACATAAAATTACCAGCAATCAAGTAGTCCTATATCTTATGATTGTACAGATTTTTAAGCTTAATCCAGCTTTATGGATAATGTGTGGAGATATAGCAACTGTCAAAGTCAGCCACGAAGCACCTCTGTTACTATATATACAAGTCTTCTTTGTGATAAGTGATCACTCACGCCGCTAACAAAATTCAGTGAAGCCCACTGGAATGTTTTTTCACATGTGTCTTCTGTACGCAAGTAGGGCGCACTTGTATCGCTACTTGTCAAGCGCTACTTGTGAGACGTGAAGGGTTTGATCTTGCTGGCAGCGTCCAGCGACAGACAACGGCAAGTACAGGCAGTGACCGGGCACTTGTATCGCTACTTGTCACTACTTGTGAGACGTGAAGGGTTTGATCTTGCTGGCAGCGTCCAGCGACAGACAGCGGCAAGTGCAGGCAGTGACCGGGCACTTGTATCGCTACTTGTCACTACTTGTGAGACGTGAAGGGTTTGATCTTGCTGGCAGCGTCCAGCGACAGACAACGGCAAGTACAGGCAGTGACCGGGCACTCGGAGTGTTCTCTGAAATAAAAACACATTTTATTATCACATTTAGATAGATAAAAGTCTGACTTATAATTAATAATAATAATTATTAATTATTTAAGATGAGAAGGCCAGCCGTGCAACAGCACCATCGCGTGTTTCCAGCCTGCAACGTAAAGCTACACTGCAAGAAAATGCAGGACAAAAAACAAACAAACTTAATGTCAAAGCAGGATAAAAGGGAGAACTTATATCTAAAGTCTATGTCAGGGAAAGGTTGCGCCGAGGCAGGTAAACTTCTCCGCCGCGCTCTTCCCCCACCATGCGGCTCGTCTACTCGACAAGGGTGAATGACTATTGACATTCCGCAGAGATGGCCCATCAAGATAATGTTAATTGGTAAGAGTAGAAATTTAAAAACTCACATTTTTGTTGTTTTGTAACTTTTATCGAATTATATGGAATATTGAAGGAAAACTAATATACCCTCGATTTTGAATCACAAAAAACACCAGAAATTAAGCTAGTAAACTCAAGTAAATTAAACACATGTAGTTTTTAGCTTTGGCGATAGATTATGAAATAATCTATGTCGAAATAGTGAGTGAGTGAGTGAGTGAGTGAGTGGCAGAGTTGCGTTCAATGTTTGATATCAATGACGGTGACGATAATGATCCATAGTTGTTTAATTGTGAATGGGTTAAAATAAAATAAAATAAATTCACATTTAGAGTCTACCCACTCAGTAACTAAACTGATTTGCAGTGGGGGACTTTTCCATGTTATCTTTATTGTAATTTATTTTCAAGTTGGCTACTCTATGTGCCGTATTTAACGGTGTACATTTTAATAATGGTTGAATTTGCAGATGTTTAACAATGCCCTTGTGGTTCATGTGAATCTTTGCAATTTCATTTACTGACAAGTAATTTCTATTGTTTATGTTGTTTATGGTGTTAATACCTTAAGTATTTACTAAATTGTTAAGTGGATTTTAATTCACCATCATTATTTTTATTTATATATTTTTTTGTTGCTACATTTTTAATGGTATCTAATTCACATGCAATATAAAAATGATTAGTGATTTTCAAAGTCATGATTTGACCTTTGATATGCGTTAGAGTCGAAAACTGATCATATTACAATATGAAGAGTTAATGTTAGTAAAAAACTATTATCTCATTTCAGTATATATTACATTGAATAACACTTCATCGTCACCGTCATTGTTATCAAACATTGAACACAACTCTGCCACTCACTCACTCACTCACTCACTCACTCAATCACTATTTCGACATAGATTATTTCATAATCTATCGCCAAAGCTAAAAACTACATGTGTTTAATTTACTTGTGTTTACTAGCTTAATTTCTGGTGTTTTTTGTGATTAAAAAACGAGGGTATGTTAGTTTTTCTTCAATATTCCTAATAATTTGATAAAAGTTACAAAAACAACAGAAATGTGTTTTTAAATTTCACCTGTTACCAATTAACATTATCTTGACGGGCCATCTCTGCGGAATGTCAATAGTCGTTCACCCTTGTCGAGTAGCCGGGCCGCATGGTGGGGGAAGAGCGCGGCGGAGAAGTTTACCTGCCTCGGCGCAACCTTTCCCTGACATAGACTTTAGGGCTTGTTCTAAGCTAGTTCAACAATGGAATAAGTACAGCGTTGGCATCTAGATGGCGGTACAAAAATTGCAAGATGGCGTAGGGACGTTCACGTTTGATCGAGGTGACGGGGTATTTTAAATAATGTCTCTACTCCAATGCGGGGTATGTTGATAATATTAACCTAGGCCCACGGGCCTCGCTACTTTGTCACGGGAACGAACTTGATGTGGTTCGGGGCTTACACAAAACATTAGAAAATATCTAGCGGACTGCAACGTCTGCACCGTCCCCTGTGCTGTAAACTTGTGAGTAAAAACTGAAAACGGACCTAATATGGACTAAAAACACTGTAGGACTTACACAAAATTTTTTCGATGTTGTTCAACATCACGTCACGCAGGGTATGTAGGATATCTGGTGAGGCAGGAACTGGTGATCAAATAACACGCCTTTAGTTTATAATGTATTGATTAAAACTGTCTTACAATAAGGTTGAACTTATTAACTACTAATATAGTGCTACCCTACAAGGGAGTGATTCTGGCGACTCCTTGCAACTGCACGACGTGATGCTGAACAACATCGAAAAAATTTTAACTGCGTAAGTCCTACAGTGTTTTTATTACATATTTTCCAGTTAATGAGAGTGTTTTTTATAGCTATAGACTCCGTACAATAGGGACGAGCTCTGTACCGACCTGAACCACTGTGTCATGTGGGCTGCGTGGCCGCCGTGCCTACAGGACTGACACCACGTGAACCACGACGAGTATTCAGCGAGCTTGACGTTGTTGGCAGCGCTGCGTCCGTTGCTGCTGGTCGTGCCCTGGGGTGTCTGGAGGCCGGACGGCGTTCCCATGTGGACGAGGCAGATGGCGCAACGAGGCAGCGGCTTGCGGCATTGAGGACACGAGGACATCTGTGCACAGTGGGGCAAGTTGTAAGGGGTACACATTGCCATATATATATATATATATATATGATAGGTAGAACGATAGACCCCAACAGCTTACCTGAATTGTAGACCGTTGTTACGACAACGGTCTACAATTCAGGTAAGTTGTTGGGGTCTATCCTTCTACCTATCATATTACTAGCCTTTTGGCCTCTCTTTAATCCAGTATATATATATATATATATGTTCATAGGTTGCGCGTACTTTACATCTCTGCGCGTGGTGGCCACATATGTGATCAAACTTTGATGTTGCCATTGAGAAACAATTGAAGGCTGTTGTGGTAGAACACAAACATTCTTAGTTCTTTAAAATTCAGCCTGTTTTTGTAATAAAATTGCTGTGTGGTAATTTTTTATTTTTGTATTACTCATGTTTATTTTTTAAATTCTAAACTAGGCGTATTTATTAAATTTGAATTGTGCCAATGATCTAGGATTGGTTCCCCTCAATTGTGTCACAATCATGGCCGCTGTGACGTCACGAGGACACGATTATTATGATTATTATATTACATTATTATTACGTATTATTATATTATATTTTTTTTTATATTCTTTGATATATTTTTTTATTATATATTATTATTCATATTATATTATTATTATGAATATAGAGGACATCTGTGCACAGTGGGTCAAGTTGTCAAGAGAAATACAGGGGTACACATCTCGACATAAACAGTTTTATTCGAACACGCACACACACACACTATTAAAACGCGTGCACGAGCGTAAAAGCGCGGACGATACCTTGAGCTTGTTGGCGGTGGCTCCGAGTCTGGCGTAGGCCCCCCTGTTACGACTCAGACCCTGCATCTGGGCGGAGATGCTCTTGCCGCAGAAGTTGCACGACACAAACACCTGCTGCTGCGGCTTGTCCGAGGGGTTGCGAGCGCTCGTGGCGATGTCGAAGTGAGCCCGCTGGCTCCACAGTCGCCAGGCGTCCAGGAGCGTCCGATAGCTCGTGAGCCACACCTGCGACAAGGACTCGTAGTAGGCCTAACTTGTGACGCCAAGCTTGACATATTTTGGTTTACATTTATTTATTTATTTATTTTTTTTTTTTTTTTTTTTTTATTTTTTTTTTTAATTTTTTTACACTTTTTAAGTTTCAAGGCACTTTAAAGCAATTTTAACCTAGAGAAATGGGAGTTTTACAAGGTAGTTTACAACACCCTTAAATCACGGAGTCTCTAGGCCCCCCCGCCCAGACTACGGTAATAATGCGTGCGTGCGTTCAGTTTACCTCGACGGCCGACTCGTGCAGCAGGTCGTCAGGGAACGCCCGAACGCACAGTAGACTCACGCTCTGGACGTCGCCCGTGATGTGGAGGTAACGTTGCAGCAGGTTGATGCCTTCGATGCTGGTTCCTGCACAACGCGTTACATTCGATTAACGTAGCTATTTAGTGTTGATCCATCACAACCCGATAGGAGTGTTTGAGACCAGAACCTGCGAGCTGTGGGAATGGGGAGCAGAATAGGAGCCACCTGTTTGTATGTTCAAAACTGGCAGGTGAACGTGACGCAATGCCGAGCGGCATGAAAAGGGTGGAAAAAGAAGCATGTCTCTACTGGTTGACCAGATGGCATGCATGATGGCATAATAGCCAAATGAGGGCATTTAAAAAGAAGAAGAAAAACCCAATATTGTCCAATTTAAAAAATCTAAAATGCAAGTCAGTGTAGGACAATTGTCGAGTGCGAAGGGTGAAGGTTATGCGGGCGTACCCACCGGTGAGTAGAACGCCTGCCAAGTCTCCCTCCTCCATGAGTGTGACGGTCAGAACGCGCAGATAGTCGACCAGCTTAACGTCAGACAGGAACGTACAGGCGAACGCCACTCGGTCCTCCACGGCCATCCCGTTCTCGTTCTGAAACATGTTCAGACATGTTACAATGGACTCCCCCCCCCCCCCCCCACTGGTCACCATATGACCCGACGGTTGAGTACGTTGTTTACCATTTCATTTCTTTCATATGGTAGCCTACCTATATTTAATTACACGTTTGAATATCTTCCTTCCTCTTGACTGATCAAGACCTTGTGTAAGTTTGTATTCATTGTCAGGTTGTAAGTCAGTTCTATAGCTGAATAGGACAGATAGCTGTGAGAGTCTCCAATGCAGAAGGTCCAGGGTTGGAATCCTGATTCAGGCATGGATTATTAATCTACAAGATACTGATGTACATGTAATGGTGACATTAGAGCTGTCATAGCAACAAAGCACATACTTACTATAAATGTCCCCTACTGTAAACCAATTCCTGTAACACTGAGTGATGAATAGAGTAGGAAAAACATGAATATAAATGTATTTTAATTTAATTTTAATTAACTCACGAGGACGTGCTCAAAGTTGTCCCCGTCTGCCGTGAGGAAGGCGAACATGGCTCGGAGATAGGGGTCGGTCAGCTGTGATCGCGAGGCCAGGCACAGCTCGCGCCACATACTGTTGGATGCGTCCGAGAACCTATACAGACAGCAACGTTGATAATAATATGATAATAATAAATGTATTTTTACTCTCACAAACACGAGTATCTGTCACACACAAACCATATATCAAAAATAAACATTTTCTATTTTAAACTTATATGAAAGCTTAAGGCATTTATTGGAGCGTATTGGAGAGAGAAGACTGAAATGGTTTGGACAAGTCAAGAGGATGGAAAGAGAAAGATTGCCGAGGAGAATGCTAGAACTGGAGATTCCAGGTAGAAGAACGAGAGGAAGACCACGACAAAGATGGCACGACAAAGTGAAGAAGGATGTGGAAATGCGAGGAGGGGACTGGAATGTAGTTGAGGGGGAAGAGTGGAGGCAGGATAGAAGAAGACGGAGAGGCTTATCTTCAATGCCAACCCAACGCAGAGTTGGACGTGGCAACAGATGATGATGAAACATTGTATATATATATATATATATATAATCTAGTGAGAAGCCCGCATAATGAACACGATCATTGTGCGCGGGCATTGTACAAGGAAAATAATAATTTTAGTTAGAGTGCAGTCTGTGCTCTGACAGACAAAATAAGAAATACCAAACAAATAAACACAATCACAATCAAATAAACAGTTAGACCACAGACTTGTGACAGTAAGGTCGTTACTAGACGTGCACGAAAGAAGGTCAACTAATTAATAGGGTGTGTTTGTCTGCGAGCGTTCTCACCCCGAGAGAGCCATCGCGACAATGTTGAGGTTGGAGTTGTTGGTGTTCTTCCTCTGAGCCGCCGCCCCTCGGTCTAGTATCTCGATGGCCACTCGGAGCTTGAGGTTGAAGACGGAGATGGCGGCCGCTCTCGAGTAGGCACCCTCCGTCTCGAGGCGGTCCAGGAACGAGGCCAGTGCCAGCGGGGTGTCTTTCTCGAACCTCCACCCGCACAGCTGCAGAGCCTTGTCTCGGTCCTCGCTCCTGTGCCACAAGTAATAGTAACAAAACAATAAAAAAAATATACTAAAAACCGTACTAAAAAAAAAAAAGGTTATGTAAGTAGGTGCCAATTGGCTGGAATGGAATTTAATGTGAGGAAAGGATCCAACAGCTTACCTTCGTGTCAGATGACGGATTTGCGAGTTTGAAGTACACATAAAAAAAATAATAAAAATAAAAAAAATAATACAAATATAACAATATTCGTTTGTTATATTTGTATTATGTTTTTTATGTGTACTTCAAACTCGTAAATCCGTCATCTTACACGAAGGTAAGCTGTTGGATCCTTTCCTCACATATACTAAAAAATAAAAAACTAGACAAAGATATATCTAGGCTATTAAGCGAGCTTCTCAATTGTACTTGTTCTAGTTCGCTGTTGCGTCGCGTCATGTGTTGGTGAGTTTGGTTTCGTGTTTGAATGGTGCACGTATCTTTTTCCTTAGGCCTACGTACAAAACTGTAAAGGGAGAGTGCCTTTAGTTGGGTGAAGATTGGTTTGCAAGATGTTCTAGGATTTGCCTTCAGTATTGCTCTAACTGCTCTCTTCCGGATTCGGAAGATCTGTTGGGATAAAGGTGAGGTTCCCCATCCCGTAGGTTATTCTATAACTCAGACAGGGTTTGAAATAAGAGTTGTAGACTATTTGTGTTGTTTACACGTTTGATATATTTCTGATTTCATAGACTTTTATTCTGATTGCACACTGCTACCTACCTGTAGATCTTAGAGGGTGTGTGACTGAATGAGTTGCTTGTAGTCTGATTGCACACTGCTACCTACCTGTAGATCTTAGAGGGTGTGTGACTGAATGAGTTGCTCAGGTCTGATTGCACACTGCTACCTACCTGTAGATCTTAGAGGGTGTGTGACTGAATGAGTTGCTCAGGTCTGATTGCACACTGCTACCTACCTGTAGATCTTAGAGGGTGTGTGACTGAATGAGTTGCTCAGGTCTGATTGCACACTGCTACCTACCTGTAGATCTTAGAGGGTGTGTGACTGAATGAGTTGCTCAGGTCTGATAGCACACTGCTACCTACCTGTAGATCTTAGAGGGTGTGTGACTGAATGAGTTGCTCAGGTCTGCCCAGGGAACGGTGAACAGTGAAGACCTGAGTCCCCCCGGCTCTGTCTGGCTCCCGTCTAGCTTCAGGACGCACCGCACGCCGGGCAGTCTACTGGACACCCCTCGCATGCTTCCGTCCTCAACCAGGGACTCGCTCAGGTACAGCCAGTGCCACAAGTTCTTGAGCGCCTCGTCCTCTGCCAGGTCTCCGTTCTGCCATAGCACAGGCTGTAAACACGAGGAGACATTAGGGTTCCAAACCGGATCCTGCCTACACGAATCCGATTAGGGAAGGGAAGGTTAAACGTTTAACCGTTTAAACGTGTAGTGGGGGGTTAAAGGTTTATTAGTTTGTCACAGGGTTGGCAATTAAGTGTTAGTCAAGTTTAAAGTAAATAAAAAGGAATATCATAAAAATGTGATTTTGACGTCTGTTTGATCCGTAAGCTAGTAAATAGCCATTTTTCCCATCCCTAAACCAGATTCTTATTCTTAGGTTCGAAGTGATTCTAAGCGCGAAGCCGGCGTGCTTACCTTGAGGCCGTAATCGCAGAGTGCTCGGCGCTTCATCTTGATGGAGATGTCTTCGATGTTATTGTAGATGGCGTCTCGCTCGCTGATGAGCTTCAGGATGCGCCGGCCAAACGTCCACACGATCTGGGAGCTGGCGGACCAGTTCAAGGTCATGCGCTCAAACACGACGTAGTCAGTTATCAGGTCTGCAACAGTGGCAACACTCTTAGTTTTTATTATTATTATTATTACTATTTTTTTTAAATTTATACATACATGGATTACATGGCTATGATTTGTAGAAGCATCAATGTTTCAATAAACACGATACTTACATAAGTAAATACTTGCGACTGCGAGTAAGTGTCTGTATTTATGTCGCATGTACGTTAAATGTACGTGCTATATTGACATATTCTCCTAAACAAACTAATGACTAACAAACAATGACTACCAATAAGTACAAATGAAATTATGAATATATATTTTAATGATTAATAATATCTAGGCCTAAGATCTTGAGATTGAACTGAAGTGAAGTACCTAGTAACATTTACGTGTGGTGTGTGTGTTCCTTCTAGTGTACGCTATTTCTGCGCGATGAGATGATGTTTTGGCAAGGATTTGTAGGTATTGTTTATGAGAATGCATGGCTAGTGACTTCTATACTATTTGTATACAAATTAACGTTCTTTACTCGAGTAAAAAATGAAGATCCATCTATCTGTCTAACCAAACTATTGTGGTCATAATTTCATTAGTTAGCACTTTTTTGAAAGCACTGAAATGATGTGAAGTTTCAAGGATAGCCTACTGAAGCACTCCACTAATATGTTACAAATCATTTCTATAACAGCAGGTAGAAATTGTTAAAAACTGTTTGTATTTAATATGTATTTTTTAAAATTATTTTTAGTATGCTGGATCCTTGTGACCCACTCAATGTACATTGAACAGCAGACAATACATTTGTTTTCCTCTCTGTAGCAGTCAAGATGTCAAGTCACGATGTCAAGTCAAGATGTCAAGTCACGATGTCAAGTCAAGATGTCAAGTGACGATGTCAAGTCACGTTGTCAAGTCACGATGTCAAGTCACGACGTCAAGTCACGATGTCAAGTCACGATGTCTCGTCAAGATGTCAAGTCACGACGTCAAGTCACGATGTCACGTCAAGATGTCTCGTGTTGACGTCTCACCCGACTGGCCGATGGTCAGCAGCCGGTTCTCGTGGGTCGAGTGCCAGGAGAACGACGTGACGTGATTGGTCGAGCCCGGCCGGACGCTCCGCTCGAGCACCGAAGGCTCGACCTCGTCGTTCCCGACCACCGTGTGTTGGATGTCGTGAAGGTTGATGGCCGAGCTGTCGCGCAACAGGGAGCCAAGTAGGTTGTGTCTGCAATAGGTGTGGGATTTGTTTGATTTTTATTAATAGAATAAAAAACTCATGCTTTTATTGATTTAAATATGATTTTTAAAATTTGTATTGATTTTAATCTGCTTTTTATTGATTTAAATCATCAATATTGGTATCTCAAAAATATAATAAATAAAATGAAAAACGTTCGAACACTAGAGTCACAACTCAATTGTATTTTTAGCTCAAATTTCGGAAAAAAGAGCACTAAAATTAATAGTGTTGTTGGTTTAAGTCGATTATTACTTTAAAAAATCATTTTAATTAAATCAATGATTTAAATAAAATACACCCTAGTCTGCAACACACCCACATGTTAGACTTACACGCACACACGCATCGGGGAGTTTTTTTTTTTTTTTACCAATATTTCATTCGATGTTTCCTACTTCTCACGTCGCCACTTAACAACATTTCAGCCAAGCTGTTGCTCTCCGTAACGTGGGCTAACCTTGTCGGACACCAGAGCACCTTGACGACGTGTTTGCTCTGCGTCAGCGTCAGTATCGGCTTCTCGAAGTTCCTCGTGTCCCAGACGGCGATCACGTTCTCGACGTACGATGCCAACTGGTGGTCGTTGTGCTGATCCACCACTAGGCCGTACACCGCCTTGGTCGGTGTGGAGTTCACCGCCTTGTTCGAGTCTGCAACACAGCAGTCGTACGTATTGTTGTGTGTTGTTGTGTATTGTGACCGAGACACCGATATTACATTTCTATTTAAGACGGCTTTTTCAGCCATTCTTGTGTCTAACTATCCAACATAAAATGGCTTATTTATATTTTCTCAATTAACTTTTATTCCTCTTGTTCTTGTTTTGTCTAGTAGCCTACAGTAGTGGTGACGACATCGGCTCCAAGAAGTTTAATCCGATCGTCATCGATTTTACAAACAGTTCTCGTTCTAAAATGACCACGTTACCTCCCAAAAGTATCTTTACCTGTACCTAGATACATTTAACCAAAAGTATCTTTACCTATACCTAGATACATTTAGCCCAAAGTATCTTTACCTCCCGAAAGTATCTTTACCTGTACCTAGATACATTTAACCCAAAGTATCTTTTCCTATATCTAGATCCTTTAAAAAAGTATCTTACCCACCAGTGTTGAACATGCACGTGCGTGTTAGTGTGCGTACCTCTGAGGTCGACGAGCCGCAGGTGTTTGTTGTTGACTCCCACGACGAGACTCCTGGGCTGCGACGTGAACCACGCGAGCGAGTGCGCCGTCTCCGAGAGTCCGAGCTCCGCCACCGGCCTCGCCGCCTCCGCCGCCCCCCCGTGATGCGGACACTTGAGCACGTCCCACAGCTGCACGGAGTGGTCGGTGCGATACTTGTCCAGGCCGGCTGCGATCAGGTTGGAGTCGACCGGGTTCCAGGCCACAGCGTTGCACTGGCGCGCGTGCTTGGGCACTGGCGGACACACACCCCTCCGTTCGTTACCCACTCCACTCGACTCAAAAACCAAATTTTGGTATTTGTAAAGATGAGGAACTTTATGTCTTTTGATGTTTTTGTTAGGCCTATAAATTATTCAATTTGAAGAAAGTGCCATTTATTTTTAACGTATCACACTCCAAAGATAAATTACACTTTCTTCAAATTGAATTCATAAAAAAAACATAAAGTTTGTCATCTTTACAAATACCCAAATTTTAGATAGAATGTTTAATGGATGAATGTTTGTGTTTCATTTTATTTATTTATTTAATGTCTATCCAATTCAGTTATAAAAACTGATTTACAAAGACTATGACATACATGCATTGACAAAACTACTAAAGCTACCTGCTGTATCTAACTTATATGTTTTCATCACATGTCAATTTTGTAGTAAAAAAAAAAAAAAATTACATTTGTTTATTTAATTTCAATTTAATTTGCTGTTATTAATATTGGTATGCCCTGAAAAGAGATATTGTGGTACTAGACACTTAGTACTTGCCATCAAATTATTGTAACTGCAGCTTATGGCAGTAGTGTGGTATGTCTGTGTTGTGTATATTTTATATGTTGTGATTGTTATCGGTGGATGATTGATCATATAATAATATGGCTGATATGGAAATGTAACTATGTACGTATGCCACGAATATAACTGCTAAATAAACAAACGAACTCGGGTTTAACGCGAGCAATAGACCAGTGTCTAAACTGAACTGTAATTACCACAGTAAGTTATGTAGTACGCAACCTTTGCACACGGAGCGCTGTAGAAGTATGCAAGGAAACGACGACATAACGTACAGAACAATTTTTGCGCAGTAAGTTATGTAGTAGTAGTACGCAACGTTTTCACACGAAGCGCTGTAGAAGTACGCAAGGTAACAACGACATAACGTACAGAACAATTTTTGGCAAGTCTAGACCTACAATATGATTCTGCCGGTATTAATTGTCACTTCTGTATAGCAACGGTAATTAATCAGCATTACTCAGAAAAAGTACGTTTTTGGAATGGAATACGTGGATTGAGTTGAGTTGAGATGAAAGAGGAAGCTGGCAACCACGGTTGGCGACCACGTGGTGTTTATACTTTTATACTGACGCGGGTTGAAAGTGTAACCATCGTAGCAACTTGCGATCGTTACTTGGAGAAATTCACCGACGTAACCCACGTTAAACGCTAGTAACATAAGAGAGGTCTCAGCGCTACCGGAACCAGGGTCTGGGTTCACAAGAGGTCCCAAGTATTTTTCTGGTCTTAACTTTTAAGACCGGCCTAACTTTGAACCTCTTATGAATCCAAGCCAATAGCTGAGAATAGATTTTTTTAAACATAGGAATTCTCTGCTTTATTGTTCCCATCAAGACTTAGTAACTTCTTCATGTGACCTGCGTCTGGTTTCACAAGAGGTCCAAAGTTATGTCGGTCAGAGCTAAGGCTGTGTCTCCACACTCCAACTAGCCTGCGGAACTCCCCATCTCGATCTATTAAATTGCTTTAAAATGTGTTTAAATTGTCACAAATGTATATCAAAATATGTCATCCTGTAGAGAATTAAGCGCTCTTTCTTATGAATATTTCTTTGTTCCAATCAATAGTTCTGTTTTTCAAATGTTCTTTACTACCTTTCGTAATGTGATGTTGCTCGACACCTTTCACATCACACTTGATTAAGAACATCTGCAAAACGGAAATATTTATTGAAATAAAATACCATTCATAAGAAAGAGCATTACATTCTTTATAGGATAACATATTTTGATTATCTTTTGGGACAACTTATAACCATTTTAAAGCGAAGTCCGAAATCGGGTGTGCCGCAAGGTAGGTGAACATACCGTACAGCCTTAAGATAACCGAAAAAGTCTTACGGCGTCTTGTGAAGCCAGGCCCAGATGTACAGCTCCGTATGATTAAGGTAACCATTTTTGGGTAGCTCAATCTAGGAAAAATTAAAAGCATGTATGTACCTACAATAATAATTAGGTAGGCTACTAATTTCACTTTTTTAAATTTATTTAATGTCTACCTTATTCAATAAAAAAAGATTTACAAAGGAGGACAATAAATAGAACTATGCAAACAAAAAATTTAAAAAAATGATTAATTAAATGATAAAAAGCAAAAATTACAAAGACAAAACAAACTACTATTTAAGAAAGCAATAACAATAAAAATGAATTGAGAAATTAAATAAAAGCAAATCAAGTAAAAATACATTATATTAAAAAATACAAATAAATCATATAAATGTGAAGGATTATGAAGGATAAATGCGCTAAAGAATTATAAAAAAATATATATGGTAGGATAAAATATGTATGGTTAGGTACACCTATTTTCTCAGCTAGACGTCTTTCCATACCCTTTCATATCGTATGGCTTCTGTGCATTTACAAACGTTATTAGATGTTGGTTACTCGATGTACCAGGCAAATTGGAAAGTTGATACCCGGGTGTCGTTGTTTCACTGGACAGTTGGATGGCCCGGCGATTTGGATGGTAGTGGAAGGGCAGAGAAAGGAACGGAAATACCTCGGCTCCGCCCACAAAGGCAGACAAACAACAAGACTGCCATCGAAGTACCGGGTACTAAACTTTCATCATAATTTGTGCCTACCAAGTTCCTTTCCAGCAAGACCTAATGAATTAAATGCTGTGGGACCAAATGTCGAGAGGCTTATTTTTCCATTGGCTTGTCCAACAGCCATCAAAATGTCAGGTTCCGGCTGCGGGTAGATGTCGATACATTTCACGTAGTTGTGATTGGAATTTGTTGCTAATAAGTTAGCGCAAGTCGTGTCCGAGATTTTCATGCCTGTGAAGTAAAGGAAATAAACGTGTTTAAACTGTGTCCTGTCTAGGTTAGGCCCTAGGTCTAGCCTAGGACCTAACCATAGCTCACATAGGCCTAGTGTCAAACACAATTTCTATCTACTCACTTGATGCTTTAGCATCTTTCAGGGGGGATACTTCATATAGATATATTTCTGTTCCCCAAGAAATAAATTTGTCAGGGTGAACTGGCGACCACTGTATTTCATATCGAACACCACTCATATTTTTCATTAGGAATGGTGACGGACTGAAAACGGTAAAACACAATTGTCTCAATAGTAATTATGTAAATGAATGTTTGCTGCATATAATGTTATCCTAATATTTATTAAATACCTCAATTATTAATACAAAATACCTTGCCTCATTTGGATAACACAGCTATCTTGTAGGTTAGAATATCATTTTCTGAGTTTACATTTCGTTTAGTTGGTGACCATGTCATAATAGAGTTCAAGAGTTTGTTTGTTTGTATTTTACGTTGGTATGTCGTGGTGTTCGGCCATTTTTGAGAACAGCCATCACCTGGCGGTGTTTTGCGTAAGTTTTGAGAAAAACAATCGGTGGTTAGTCAACTTGTAATCCACATTTTCATATTGACGTTTTAAGGGTAAGCTGTGAAATATTATTCATGTGCAAGTAATTTATTAAAAAAGACAATATTCAAATTCAACAAACATATATTATTTTTGCATTAATCCTTGAATTCAGTTCAATTGAAACTGTTACGAAAGGTCAACGACTTTGCAGCATTCACCCTTTCCTTGGGAACAGACAAGAGACAACGCCTCTTTATTTTCAATTAATGTCAAAGTAACGAGAGTAGCTGTCTCTTGCGACGTACTACGTAACTAGAATTTCTTATCTGACAATTCTAAGAAGTTTATGAGTCATATTTAACGGATGTATTACTAATGCAAGAATCCACACGATGCTGATAAAGTAGATCTATATTCAGGCTAGGGATTGGCGTAGGCTCGGCCTAGGCCTCGTTGTTTTCAACTGCTTTATGGATCAGCGCACATTTTCACACAGGAGTAACGGCTTGTAGTGTACGACCTACTCTCTTCGATATTAGTTTCACGGTGTTCATAAGCGTCTATAGATATAAGTTCGTTGTGAAAACTAATTTACATGCTTTCACCACCAGCACCAGTGGCCGTCCTCTGGCCATTTAAAATCCAGCTGTCATATTAGGCCCATAGTTAGGCCGAAGTGTCGTACATTTTTTAATTGATTCGTTGCATTTATTTGTGATAGGCCTGACTGGCCTGCAGTTGATACATCTCAAGGCACCAACATGTCGAAGAAGCCAGGAGTGCAGCCCGCCCTGCATAAGGTTATTATGGTCGGAAGTGGAGGTGTTGGGAAATCAGCTCTGACTCTTCAGTTCATGTACGATGAGGTGAGCTATGAATTACAGTCGGTCTAGACCTACCTAGGACTGCTACACTATTTGTTCAATTCATTTTGTTGTAAACTGTCTAGGCAAGTAGCCTACAGTAGCCCCGGGCTTACCGATACTATGGATGGGACTGTTTCAGATCTATGGTCGATGCACAATAGCCCGGGGTAACGGTAACGGGAAAGTTCGCTATAATTTAACATTGCCCGGTAACGTTAACGCTAACGGGAAGCTCCTTCCCGGGCTATTGTGCACCGACCTTTAGGTTTTAAAAAACGGGGTGTAAATGGTTGGTTTTGGTTGTTTTCCCCTAATAAGTGTTTGGTTGTATTGAATTTCAGTTTGTTGAAGATTACGAGCCTACCAAAGCAGACTCATATCGCAAAAAGGTCGTATTAGACGGAGAAGAAGTACAAATCGACATCCTAGACACAGCTGGACAAGAAGATTATGCTGCCATTAGGTACCTATTATGACAGACATTTCTCTACTTTGTTAGCTTTTTATTAAATCAACTGTGCCTATTATTTTATTGATGCATATTTGTAGAGTAGGTTGTTGTGTAAAGCCCCTCTAAGTCTAGATCAGAGGTGGACAAATCCCCCAGTAATCTAGGGGCCAGTAACAATGTGTCGTACTAATGAGGTTGCAGCAGCCGCCGGAGGTTAATTTAAAAACATCGACCACAACCTGTATTGTTGTTTACAGGGATAACTATTTCCGAAGCGGAGAAGGATTCCTTTGCGTGTTTTCAATCACAGAAGACGACAGCTTCCAGGCAACTCAAGAATTTAGGTGAGTTTATGTCGCAGAATACAACAGTTACGTAATAAAGTGGGGCTAGTAGGCCCAAGCAGGAGAAACCATAGGCCTAGTCTACTCATCAAACAAGTGCCGTCAAAACTGTAATTGTAAGCAGTCACTTTAAGTGGTACATAGGCGGGATTACTTGGGTACCTTGGGACTAGTATATTCGACATTAAAATCATACACAGGGGGTGCTCCCTGGCATCACGACTCCATTCTATAGTTCGCATTTCTACGGCATGATTGTGTATTGAAACTTTTGACCTCGAGTACTGGGTAGCCTTAGCCTACCATTCATTGAATAGGCCTAATCAAACTTTATCAATGTATCACTGATTGAAGTTCTCTGCCCGACGAAATGAGCAGGACAGAAAAGGAGGCAGCCTTGTATTGGATAGCAAGAAAGAAGAATGGCTGTAGAGGCCATCTCTGCACAGGAAAAAAAAAATGATGTGTCCGTGGTGTTTGTTCTTCAGAGAGCAGATTCTCCGCGTAAAGAACGACGAGAACATTCCGTTCCTCCTGGTGGGCAACAAGGGCGACCTTGACGACAAGCGGAAGGTGCCGCTACACGACGCGACGGGCCGGGCGCAGCAGTGGGGCGTTCCGTACGTCGAGACCTCCGCAAAGACGAGGGAGAACGTCGACAAGGTGCGTTCGGTCGCCTCCGTTACCTGCGTCTACCGTGTGGCATGCGCACGCACGGGTTGTGTACCTACCTGCGCACTTTCTAAATAAATACAATCACTGTTGGCACAATTGGGAAAATGTTTTATTGATTGATGTACTTGGTGGATGGGATGGCTTCGGTAATCGTGCGGTGTCATTGAATAGCGAATACCGAATGGCTGTACAAGCCTAGTTTTCCCCCATTATACCTTTAGACATTTTAATATCTTCGAAGGCTAATTTAAGGCAAGTAAAAAGTGCCAACTGTTCAGTGCCTGAAGTATTATGTGAACCTGTTTGTCTTGCGATGGTCAGTTTGACAGACTCGCTGCTAGTTTCGTTCTACCGAATCCGGGGGCATGAAAGCAAAACTCAGTCGAGCACAACACAGGACTATGTTGAAATTAGCTAATTCTACTAATTGACTAATTTGCCTACTATTAGGGATGCACTCGTTAGTACAGGATCGTCACTGAAAATTAATTCAAATCCTGTTGGAGGTCAGATGATAGCTTCAAAAATCCGTTTAATATAGAAAAACAATGCTTTTTTCTGATGTCTCCCTATAAACGTGTATCAAATGCTGCAATGAGCATTCCACTGAATTGTTTTATTTACAGCTGCTCTGTTTATTTCTGCTTCCGCTTCATAAAATGAGAAATTACCATGTAGCGATAAGCCCAGATTTATGTTTTAAATAAATTAATGTATTTTTGTGTTAAGTTTGTAATGCATCGTCAAAACTGATTCCCAATCTAAAAGCAATTTGACTGTTTCCTTGTATTTATGGTTGCTTTTCTCCTTAACCAAAAAAGCCATGTCGAAAGCACATCTATTTATGTAAACTTAAAAAGAAATCTTTTGTGGATTACTGTAAATCAGCCTCACGATCATTGAGAGTAATAAGTATGATTAAACGTTGAAATAAGATACATTTTCTTACCAACTTGACTGTTTTTTTTTTCTTGTACAATCCCATGTTTGACTTTGTATCGTATTGTGCGCCTAATGTTTTCCGTGTGCATCCCAGCCGGGAGGCGGCCGACTACGCTGCCGTTTTGTAAATAACCGTCCCCTGTCGTGTGTACGATCTATCGCACCGTTTGCTTTGGCCACCCGTTTCCGAGTACGCCTGCCCACTTGTGTCTGTCCACGCTTACCGCATCGTTTCCGCAGGTGTTTTTCGACCTGATGCGCGAGATCCGGTCGCGGAAGATGGAGGACAACCGCACGAGCAACGGTCGCGGCAAGGACAAGACCAAACGGAAGAAACTCAAGTGCATCATCCTGTAGGGCGGTGCTCGGACCAAGGCTCTGTATGTCGTGCACGTTGTTGTTGTTGTTGTTGTTACCGCACCCCCGTTTGTCTGTCTTGTGTGCATGCTACTTGTACAGTCTATTTTGTTGATGCCACACTCTTAATATTACGATGTCTCACGTTCATGTTATGAAATGTTGTTGTTAACTAGCGTGTGCTTCTTGCTTGCAATGCTAAAGTATGTACAATAAACAATAAGGTCTCAATTATCCGAGCTGATTGGGAGTCGCAGATATATCGTTATTTGTTACGCATCAATATATAGATATGATTTGTTTACTTTATTGTGTGAGCACTCCTTTGAAACAAAATGTAAGGTCTTGAAATTGCTTAGATTGCTGTAACCCTCCTTGTATTGTGTACCTCTTGATTAATCCCGTACTTTTCAATGCACGTAAACGGGGGAACAATGTTTACAAGAGTACTGTTTACTTCTGTCGACAAAAGGTCTGATAAGATTGGTAATGCAGACAACTATTATACAGTCAAATACTGTGATGAATCACTACTATCACTACTATTTGTAGAATCTTAAACTTATAGTCTAAATGGGAAGATATCCCAGCTGGGTTTGACTGTGTTAAGGTATGATCCCGTGTTTCAGTTGACCATCGCATTAATGTATTATTCTGCTTTCAGGTGTTCTATGATTTGTTGAGGGACATTATTTCTCGAAAGGCGGCTGAAAATTGTGAGGAAAACTGTGAAGCGAATCCGAAGAGTAAAGTTTGCAAATGTTGTGCAGTTCAGTGAAGGTCGGAACGTTGGGAAGACGCGAGCGAGCGGACAAAGAGAGTCCGTCATATACATATATACATACAAATATATATATACATATACCTCCATTATATTACCACTTAGTTCCACCTTACTTGATAACCAGAGTCGGTGAGCGTTCGCTCACAAATACACGAATGTGCGTCGTTGGTACTGCCCCCCTCTCCTCTGTCTTGATCGGAGTCTAGTGTGCCATGCGTGGGGTCCCACCAGACGGTTCAAGGCACGCCGGTCTCCTCTGTCTTGATCGGAGTCTAGTGTGCCATGCGTGGGGTCCCAACAGACGGTTCAAGGCACGCCTGAGGTGACAACCGATACCGCAACGGACCACGAGTGGGCGGGAAAGAAACGATTGAAACCTCTGTGCCAACCTGCAGAGACCCTGGGACCATGGACTTATAATTATAACGGACCTGCAACATTGTTGGAGAATGCGAACTTGTGATACTCATTTCCAGTATCGACGGCCATTTTAGCCCCTATTGCCAAGCAGCTACTTATCAAGTTATCAACAATGTAATAACAGCCCTAAACCTTAGCCACGGTGCTAAAATGGCCGCCCCACAGCCGACTTGCGCATCTAGTTTAGTGGTGCACTGATCTACCAGCAGATGTAGGAGGCCGGTAACGCATTTACTATTATAAGTTCATGTTTGGACGAAGTCATTTCCTCGACATTCCTTTTGTATTCCAAGTTTTTCGAGCGCCCTCGTACGATATGCGTTTGTTTTAGATTTCGTCGGTTCTGTTCTATCGTGAGCCGCTGCCTTGCGCTTGTCCCCACTCCCTCGTTTATCTACGTGCTTTCATTGCATCGTCTCGCATAATAATAATAATAATTGGAGACTCTTCATTCGCCAGTAACAACGTTCCATAGGTCTCTTATGTTATTCCATTTTTCGGAGTTCAAGTTGATCAATTCTAAAGCAGAAGTGGCCGAAGTCAGCTCCAACAGTTGTGTGGGCATCAATACACGGCACGTTTTTCAGTGCATGGTAAATAATGTAAGAATAATAAGATGGTACGTAATGCATTTTATAAAGGTGCCGTGTCTGTTTTTTGCATGGTAATTATTTTCGCAAATATGGCCGACGTCTCGATCTCTAGCCCCTTAGAATGTCAACGATGATAACTCGAAGAAAAGTGCTTCTTACATTTGTTAATAACTTTCATTCAATTACTAAAAATAAGAGCGTTTACCAGAAAATAACTTGCCTAATTGTATCCCTTGGAGGCAGAATGCAAAGCATAGCTGTACTGCCTTGTTCTTGCATTCAGATGTTCAAACCACAGATGTTCACAGATATTCAAACCTAATTTACTGTCCTTTTGACAGGAGCAGGTTGCATGCCGCCACCTAATCCTTCCCTCCCTATGTTATTTTATATCCATTACCCCAAATTCATCAAGTGAGATGTTAACTACTTGCAATTAACAAACCTCCAGTCCAACCGTTTACGAATCGTTTTGTTTTATTGGAACAACCACACTTTAACCTGGCGCTGACAAAACAACAGAGTTGTAAATATCATGGGCTGACACACATTCGGTTGTCATAGTTGTATACGTAACCTAAGCTTAGCCGAGGTTGAGATACAGCGATTGTAATGGGTCCAAGCGATTCTATTTTATTGTAACGATTGAACCGTTATCATCGTGTCTCATCGCGACACACATTGCTCGTACCGCTGTCTTTCTAAATTATTCCATTCCTTTCCTTGTGTACCTATTATCTTCCTACGTCGATTCTTCCCCTAGACAAATACTCTAGTGTTAACGAGTACGATCGTTTACGTTTACTGCGGCGGATCGTTCTACACAAGTCGACAGTTCATATCGAAACAAACCGTGATAGCCGCGTGTCTTTCAACGGACCCACTTCGTCTACAGTAGCCGACTAGTTTGCGCTGCAGCGTGTTCAACGCAGTTTGGAGTTGCAGAAACCGTGGGTGTGTCGTGCAGATACCATTTCAATTTCAGTACGGCCGGTCGACAAGTAACTGCAGTGCTTGTAACAAACGGCTACCAAGCAGTGGAATTACAAACTAGACCGCCAAGACACGAACAGAGTTGGAAGTAGGGACTACGTCGAATAGTCGGCACCTAACCGGTTTTAAACCGGTTTTTCGGGAATCCAAAAATCACGTCGTATTGAAAAGTTAGCGCCCGAGATGTTCCGCATAGCACAAGATGCGTTCTCGTGTTCCCTGCCACCTAGTGTTCATTTCACTCATCAGCCCCCCCTCCTATTGCAAACCTTCTTACGTACTGATACTGTACCCAGCCAGATGTCTCATATTACAGCTTCCCAAAACGCGGTCCTCGTTTATATGCATGTGTTGAGAGTCGAGAGAAATTGATTTTTGGGGGGAGATTTAAAACCGGTTTCTTAAACGATTAACCGGTTCTTTAAAATTCTATTGGCTGTAGTCCCTGGTGGGAAGGAGGCGACCAGCTAAAACGTCTTGGTTGCGACCGTGCTTCTAGACTAGGGTTAAAGTGGAGCCAATAAAATACTCATCCATATAACGATGACGTGCTGTTGCTATCTGAGTAACGTCACTACCTTGAATAGTTAATAGGAATTATAACAATCTAGACGACAACCTATGCTATGACCTCGACTATATGGAAACGCGTGACATTTCATTCAAATGCTATGTAAATATTTGTGAGCTTTAGTAACACAGATATGAATCGGCCACTGTCGTGTTTTGTACGTTTACCTCTGGGCTTTAGTTAGGATTGGTTTTAGCAGGGGATGCATTTCCTTGGTATAAATAATACCTAGTTTATTCATGCCACTTTTTTTTTAAATCGGCATCAAAGTGTATTATTGAACAATTTGAAAGTAGGCCTAATGTACTTTCAACCAAACATTATTTAATGGCATAGTGACGGACCTTGATAGCTATTCTGCTTTTAAGTTCTGCGAACACTATTTTTCATAGTAAGTCACACTTACCAATTCCAGTAAGGTCCAGTCTTACAATGTCCCAATAACTACTTATTTGTCGAATAGCTTTTTTCTCTATGGCAACAACCAATCAAAATCCTCAAAATAGCTTAAGTGCTACAAATAACTTTCCTATTAGGAGATTGTAAGAACGGCCGTTAGTATAATAACGATTGTAATGTTGGGGTATTTGTATCTGCGGTGGTCGTAGAACATCGTAAATACGACTTTGACTTCGCCATAGTGCAAACGGGGTATTTGCATCTTTGGTGGTCGTAGAACATTGTAAATACGACTTCGCCATAGTGCAAACGGGGTAAATGGATCTCTGGTGGTCGTAGAACATTGTAAATACGACTTCGCCATAGTGCAAACGGTTTGCATGTTCAACTTCAATCTCATCATCCTAGTTTGTAAAGCTCTTCTTCTCCAACTTCTGATTCTATTCCACGTAGTTGCGAGTGATCGTGGTCCGTGTCTCGCGTCTACTGTGAACCAACGATTGCCGTGGCGAGACGCAACAACGTAATAACGAAAGTGTGAACTGTTGTTCGGGCTGCGGAATGACGGCGAGGCCCAAGTTAAGATGTTCTAATAATGTTAAGGTACGCATCGCATAGAGGATATTGTAAAATGTTTGGATTGAATCCGGATGAAAGACATTTCTTTTAACTGTGGTATTTTGATGTTAGTTGTACCGAGTGTCTGCCGTGTGGCAATGTAGTTGTGTATGAGGTGACATTGTTAATGACAACAATAATTCCAGTACGAAACGTTTCGAAGCCCTGTTGGGAGACGGAAGACTTTGATTATGGATGAAATAACTATGCACAATTCGATTAACCGCTCACCAATCGAGTTGGTACTACGTACGTATTTATTTTTTCCCTACTATCAAATTTTGTAGCTAGTATTTTGAAGCATGCCATAAGTTTGATAACTACAGATATGGGTAAACTTTGTGAGGTGCAATATTGCGAGTTCAACCTTACTTGTGTTTTCTTTCATATATTACCACAATTCATTATGAATGATGTTTCGTGACTCTTCGAGTCGCTAGCAAACTAAGACAAAACCGACTTATCCCAAACACGTTTAACGAGGATAAAACAGAACTCCGCTTTCATGCAAGAGTAAAATTGATAGCTCAGCAATATTCTCATATTAGATATTTTGATGTTTCCCATTTTCCAAAAGTAAAATTAAATGTTAAAATACAATTATTAATTAATTAATTAAATAAAAGAACTGTTCCGAAAAACTGTTATTATCAGCTCTAAATTGATTATTTCATGTACGTCTAGTTTTAAAATAAAACCACAAAAACCAAAACATGAGATTTTAACACTTAAAAAAACAAAATTCTCGGTTTATGAGACCAAATCTAACAAAAAAATATACAAGCATTTCTACAGATCATTTATGGCAACATCCAAACACAGGTTTTGTCAAGATTTGTTTGTGCCGATCACTACTTTCGTAAGGTTCTGCTCCTAAAGTTTGCTCTGCGTTATGGATTGTACATACGTAGTCTTGTGAAACTAATATCAATCTCGGGTGACGGGATAACTTTCATCTGCCGACGTCTGCGGTGTCCATCAAAACAACCACTGGAATTATTACGTCATGATGAATATTACAGTAGCACCGGTGTAATATTAACGCTCGATTCCATGAAGTGAAGTGTCTGGCAACGAACACGTGGGGAAACGCAAGTTTGTTCCTAGAAACGTGGCCACAGTCGACTGTAGGAGATATGTACTTGATTTCACAGCCCATTAAACAGCGCTGTAGTTTTTGATACAAATACATTAATTACTGCATTATGTGTAAGTGAAACGGCTCTTTTAATATTTTATTATTAATCTGTAGGAATAAGTTTCCACTACTAAGTAACTGTGAATGTAATGGAAAAGGGATTTGTTGGAAAATACGTACGCGTATGCCTGCGCGAGTAATGAGTAATGATGACGTAGTTACGATAAGAAGGTCTCGAGAGATATAGGACGTTCAGGTTTCTATACTCGGAGTGTATGTGGGTTGTGTGCGCGTGAATGGACCCACAAAGAGTTGGACTTATTTATTAAAATTGACTTGTGTATGTTATTGGATTGAATGTACTTGACTTTCTCTGTGCATTTATTTTTAGTCTGTAAATCTCCAGGCTTTGTGCTTTCTTTCGTTTCTTTTGCAAAGGGACATTTTTTCGATATTATAACATGTATTCTGCTATAAGTACTGTCATTGAGATGATATTATTAAAATGACTTGAAACAACAAGGTCTGATTTTCTTACGGAATGCACCCGACTTGCTTGTATCCCAATCCCCCCTTACAAATGTAGCCTACTACAGATTCACGAGAAAACAATAATGTACATACCTCAACGTCAAAAACCACAGAAACTTTTCATTCTTTAATTTTTAAGCGAGCGAAGCGAGCGTTTCCACTTGACTCTTATGGCACTTCGTTCTGTTTTTTTTGTTTGTTTGTTTGTTTGTTTGTTTTTTTTTTTTTTTTTTTTTTTATGTTCGTCGATAGCGGTCGAACGGAAAGTCCAATCAACTTGAAATTTGGACCATCCACAAGCCTCGATGTGGATTGAAGGTGTATAGTTTTGAGGCAAAATCGTTCGAAAAGTTACAAAGTTACACCATAGTTACTGCAAAATATTTTTCTGAAACAAAATGGCGGCAAAATGTGAGATAGCCAGATTTTTCTACAGTTTTTTCCGGTCACGAATATGTTAATGTAATGGCGATCTGATAAATATTGGCAAAGTTACACGAAAGTTACTCGAAAATATTTTTCTAAAACGCAGTAACGGCAAAATGTGAGGTGGCTATCTTATAGTAAATGTTTGTCCGGTCACGCATATACTAATGTAAACGCGATCCAATAGGTATTAGAGGCAAAAATTACATTTCTATTGCTGTCAATAAGTGTTAGTAACGGTGGCGGACCGTGTTGAAAACATGACCACGAAAATTCTTAGCAACGCACATTGCACTGCATACAACAATGTCGGAAAGTATAATAGCCATGGAAATAAGAACAATTTTTGCTATGCGCATTCTTGAATTGTTGTTAATTGTTGTTTGTATAAGCATTGAAATCTTTTCGCCAGAAAGTTCGTAGATATTGACGCGCTCGCTTATCAACGCGTCAAACAGAGCGTTTTCCTAGTATCTCTAGAATGCTACTCAAAATAGAAAATGTAAATCAACCAGCACACTGTGTTTTGGTAAGCCCTACAGACTGAATGAAATGTTATAACTATTAGCGTAGTTATTTTGATTATTAAATCAATAATTAGTAATAAGATTAATTAAGCGAGCGAAGCGAGCGTTTCCACTTGACTCTTATGGCACTTCGTTCTGTTTTTTTGTTTGTTTGTTTGTTTGTTTGTTTGTTTGTTTTTTTTTGTTTTTTGTTTTTATGTCCGTCGATATAGCGGTCGAACGGAAAGTCCGATCAACTTGAAATTTGGACCATCCACAAGCCTCGATGTGGATTGAAGGTGTATAGTTTTGAGGCAAAATCGTTCGAAAAGTTAAAAAGTTACACCATAGTTACTACAAAATATTTTTCTGAAACAAAATGGCGGCAAAATGTGAGATAGCCAGATTTTTCTACGGATTTTTCCGGTCACGAATATGTTAATGTAATGGCGATCTGATAAATATTGGCAAAGTTACACAAAAGTTACTCGAAAATATATTTTTGAAACACAGTTACGGCAAAATGTGAGGTGGCTATGTTATAGTAAATTTTTGTCCGGTTACGAATATACTAATGTAAACGCGATCCGATACGTATAAGAGGCAGAAATTACATTTCTATTGCTGTCAATAACTGTTAGTAACGGTGGCGGACCGCGGCGAAAACATGACAGCGAAAATTCTTAGCAACGCACATTGCACTGCATCCAACAATGTCGGGAAGTATAATAGCTATGGAAATTAGAAACATTTTTGCAATGCGCATTCTTGAATTGCTGTTAATTGTTGTTTGTATTAGCATTGAAATCTTTTCGCCAGAAAGTTCGTAGATATTGACGCGCTTGCTTATCAACGCGTCAAACAGAGCGTTTTAGTAGTATATTATTAAGCGAGCGAAGCGAGCGTTTCCACTTGACTCTTATGGCACTTCGTTCTGTTTTTTTTTTTTTTTTTTTTTTTTATGTCCGTCGATAGCGGTCGAAGGGAAAGTCCGATCAACTTGAAATTTGGACCATCCACAAGCCTCGATGTGGATTGAAGGTGTATAGTTTTGAGGCAAAATCGTTCGAAAAGTTACAAAGTTACACCAAAGTTACTGCAAAATATTTTTCTGAAACAAAATGGCGGAAAAATGTGAGATAGCCAGATTTTTCTACAGATTTTTCCGGTCACGAATATGTTAATGTAATGGCGATCTGATAAGTATTGGCAAAGTTACACGAAAGTTACTCGAAAATATTTTTCTAAAACGTAGTAACGGCAAAATGTGAGGTGGCTATCTTATAGTAAATTTTTGTCCGGTCACGAATATACTAATGTAAACGCGATCCGATACGTATTAGAGGCAGAAATTACATTTCTATTGCTGTCAATAAGTGTTAGTAACGGTGGCAGACCGTGTTGAAAACATGACCACAAAAATTCTTAGCAACGCACATTGCACTGCATACAACAATGTCGGAAAGCATAATAGCCATGGAAATAAGAACAATTTTTGCAATGGGCATTCTTGAATTGTTGTTAATTGTTGTTCGTATTAGCATTGAAAACTTGTCGCCAGAAAGTTCGTAGATATTGACGCGCTCGCTTATCAACGCGTCAAACAGAGCGTTTTCCTAGTATATTTATTAGTATGTATGTATTATTATTATTATTATTACTATTGTATTTATTATTGTTATTACTACTATTATTATTATTATTATTATTATTATTCATGACTCATCATTATTGTTGTTATTATTATCATTAATATGTCATTGTTATTCTTATTGTTGTTTAGGTTATTCCTAATGCTTGAGTTTTGGCATATCAGCAGTGTACCTTTTACGTTGTGTAATAGCGGCCTTTACACATACACTCATGCGCGCACGCTTGCGTGTCGCGTTCTTTCGCGAAGTAAAGACCGCGCGCAAAACCGTGGGTTGGAGCGCCGCGCAAGAGTGTGGTGTCTAAAACTGCATCACACTCTTGCGCGCACGCTCCGCAGGGAAACGAAAGCGCGCGTTCAAGAGTGTGCGTGTAAATGCCAATCCCTTCGTCTTTACCACACTTTTGCATGGCGCGTGGAGTGTTCGGAGTGTTCAGATGATTCACGACGTTCTTTCCCTTGCAAGCTTGCTTTTACACGGACAGTTTTACCTGCACTATTGCGCGCGCGCAACCCTAAGATGATTCGCGACGTTTTTTCCCTTGCAAAGCATTTGCTTTTACACGGACAGTTTTACCTGCAGGAAAGAACGCGCTCAACGAATCCCGCGCGCAAGAGTGTACGTGTAAAGGCCGCTAATGTGTTCCATACGATTACACGCCGCTGCGGAATGATGAGTACATCTTTCTGTTCAAGCCTTTCCAAGGTTCGTAATTAAGAGCGTATATTTAGAATGCAATGCTTGATGGTTTTTATCACAGACGATTCATATTTGAAAAACGTAGCCATGGATTTATAATAGTAGGCCTACTCTCGGTAGGAAGATTTGGCATTGTATTTTTACACCTGAAGTCTTGATTATTTTGAAGACGGTGATATGTTTAATCGCCTAGAACATTTAATTTTATTTGGCAAGAGGCTCACTATTAGCAGGTTTAAAGGAATCTGCAAAACAATCCACTACTTTCGAGATAAAAGCCTTTATATCTCGTTAACACTGCACTTTAAATAAGACGCATTTACACCTAAAGTCTTGATTATATAGAAGACGGTGATATGTTGAATCGTCTTGAACACTCTGGTTGGAATTCATAGTCGGCCCCTACACCTAGGGGCACCCATTGTTGCTATGGATTTGTTTTGTTTATGGGAAATAACATGGAAACAACACTGTTACCTTGGTAACAATGGGCGCCCCTAGGTGTAGGGGCCGACTATGAATTCCAACCTCTATCTGAAGTGGCGTTAGGTAAAGGAGGTAGAAACATTATTGCTTGAGAAAATTGCGTTGATATGTTCTTGTCGTTACACTTCGAAGGCAACGCATTTACTTATCAATCACGTAATGCCACACATAGTAGCGATTTGTAAGAGAACCTGAATATATGCATTGAATTTGATTCCGTATGATTAATCCCAAATACACCTGCTTTAAGCATATATAAACAAACCTGCATGACATATCACAGATTTTGAGATAATAACGTAAGTTTCAGGGGCTGTCATTATGAGATTTACGTTATTTCAAACAAAGTTTTTATTTGTAGGCGAACCGGAGTATATTCAATATTCATTCAACTTGATTACTTCCAATTAATTTCAATAAGATCTTTTTTCAGTACATATAGACATACCTGCGTGACATACCACAGATTTTGAGATAATTACCGAAGTGTGACGGGCTGCCATGAGTATTTTCATTTACTTAGATTTGTTTATTTTTATTTATCATAAATACGTCTTCTTAAAGCATAAATACATGCGTGACATATACCACAGATTTTGAGATGATAACGTGAGCTTCATATGCTGTCATTAGGAAATTCACTTCGTTGGGTACGCATTTACACGTAAAGTCTTGATTTCATAGAGACTGTGGTATGTTTAATCGCCTTGAACAAAACTCGCTTTTGGCAGGTAAAAACAAATCTGCAAGAAACTGCACCGTTTTCAAGAGAATTGCGATACATGTCCCTACCTAGCTTAGCCTTTATATGATATGAAAAATTTGACGATGCCTATATTTGTATCATGTACCAATCTACAGGCTAATAAAACTTACTTACTTACTTACTTACTTACTTACTTACTTACTGTGACACTACTCTTCGAAGAGAATGTATTTTGATTTTATCTACGATGCACGGTTTAGCTGTAAAATGCAATACAAAATGGATCCCAAGACAGCTGCTAGTGTTGTATGGGAGTCTAGTACGAGTGCCTGTGTGACGCCAGAATATGCCCCGTTTCCCTCTACGATGCACGGTTTAGCTGTAAAATGCAATACAAAATGGATCCCAAGACAGCCACTAGTGTTGTATGGGAGTCTAGTACGAGTGCCTGTGTGACGCCAGAATATGCCCCGTTTCCCTCTACGACAGGGGCGGACTGGGCTAAAATGGCTAAAATGGCCCTGGATGCTGGGTTTCGGGGTGGCCCGCACGAGGTGGCGTGGCTCAGCTGGGGTCCGTGGCAAAGCCCCTGCCGCCGGAGGCAAATACGCCGAAATTTTGTGGGGTTGCATTGAATTTTATGGCTTAAAATACGATTTTATGGTGCGATTAACAGAGGCCACCCTACCAGTAGCAAAATAATTTCCATTATATTCATTTAATTACATTGAATATTTACAATAAATATTACAATACATTCAAATTTCAAAACAATACTTATAGAGTAGGGTTAAGATTTTTTGAGCAATATACAGAGAAGTATTTATATCATAGGAACTTTCTGGTAGCAGCCCGGGGGCCCGGACTGCCAAAGGGCCCGGATTTTTCCAGGGGCCCGGGATGTGATCGCATCCCGGCATCCCTATAGCCAGTCCGCGCCTGTTGTAGAAGACGTGGTTATTATTATTCGAATTGAAAACTCCATTCTAATTTGCATTATGCTCTCTATTGGTATGATATGCTCTCTATTGGCATGATCCTCTCTATTGGCATGATGCTCTCTATTGGCATGATGGTCTCTATTGGTATGATGCTCTCTATGGGCATGATATGCTCTCTATTGGCATGATGCTCTCTATTGGCATTTTGCTCTCTATTGGCATGATGGTCTCTATTGGCATGATGCTCTCTATTGGCATGATATGCTCTCTATTGGCATGATGCTCTCTATTGGCATGATGCTCTCTATTGGTATTGTGCTCTTTATTGGCATGATCTCTATTGGCATTATGCGCTCTATTGGCATGATGCTCTATTGGCATGATGCTCTCTATTGGCATGATGCTCTCTATTGGCATGATTCTCTCTATTGGCATTGTGCTCTCTATTGGCATGATATGATCTCTATTGGCATTATGCTCTCTATTGGCATGATGATCTCTATTGGCATGATGCTCTCTATTGGCATGATATGCTCTCTATTGGCATGATGATCTCTATTGGCATGATGCTCTCTATTGGCATTGTGCTCTCTATTGGCATGATATGCTCTCTATTGGCATTATGATCTCTATTGGCATTATGTTCTCTATTGGCATGATGCTCTCTATTGGCATGATTATCTCTATTGGCATGATGCTCTCTATTGGAATGATGCTCTCTATTGGCATGATGATCTTTATTGGCATGATGCTCTCTATTGGCATGATGCTCTCTATTGGCATTATGCTCTCTATTGGCATTATGCTCTCTATTGGCATTATTGTCTCTATTGGCATGATGCTTTCTATTGGCATGATGCTCTCTATTGGCATTATGGTCTCTATTGGCATGATGCTCTCTATTGGCATTATGCTCTCTATTGGCACGATGGTCTCTATTGGCATGATGCTCTCTATTGGCATAGGCCTTCTATTGGCAGGTACAAATATTATTGCAAGTGTTTACCATCTTCACATTGTTAGATATATTTTATAATGTTATGTAATAATATATAATAATTCATAGATGATATTAATATAATATAGCCGTGGCCAGTTGTCCGCAAGAGCTGCAGATCCTAGCAGCGGAGTTACCGAGAGGTGTAGCAAGATTGACGAAAATCGGAAGAGTGCGTTTTGTGATGATCGTAAGTAATTAGTTGTAAAGAGCCAAATCTAATATAAAATTAAATTAAGGAGAATAAATACTCAAATGTATCGGACAGAAGATCAGGATGAATGCGCATAATATTAAAGTCATTATACACTTGTATTATATTAACTTTTCTGTGGTGTCAACGTCAGTCTTTTCACTGGAACCTCGTATCCCCAAATATATTTCAAACAAAATACCAAAACTTTTACTTCTAATGAAGAAATACAGCCATACTAGAATCAAAAGTAATATCGATAGTAAGTAATGTTGCTACAATGCAAACGTTCCAAAACCTTCTGCGTTTGAAATGCAATAATAAACACGCAAAGCCATTTTTCGTTCAATGAAATTGATTTAAGTACAATAATTTTAGACACACCGTTTAGTAGAAGTTGGTAATGTCAAAGTACTCCCTTTTTTACCGCCAACTGTGTGTTTAAAGCTCAAATATTCTTCTAACACGCGTGACACACGAGATATTTAAAGACAGTATCCTTATAAATAACACACACATCTCTTGGAAGTGGTTTGAACACGCTCAATGTCTAAGTGCCCCGTAACACGTGACATTCAACGACCTTGACAATGTACCAACTGTAATTACATGCTACGCCACGATAATGCGAGGACCAAGTATTATTTTCTTATTGTCGACTGATTGGGGTAATTTCACAACAACGAACTTTGGTCGGTAGTAATTACAGAAAGTCGATCGGTTTTACACATCTTCATTACTTATATAAACGGTTTGGATGGTTAGGTGCTGTGCAGAAAGACATTGGTACCGATAGAGACACATCTAGTCTCCTGTACCCATCACAGGGCGTAGTACCGACCATGTCAGGGGTAAGCTCAACCTTATATTAACGGGTATACGGGTAGCCCACTTCTAATATGGTACAAAATTTACATGTTTTGTTTTAGTGATACACAATAATAAAACTTACCAATATTTAGTTCCTTAAAAGAAGGTTCTAGATTGTTTATTGATGTGTCTTTTATTTTAGGGGTAAAATACTTCATAATCAACAATTCATCGGTTTTCCTAATGACAACCGTACTGAATGTAATAATTCAAATTTTGTTTATCCAGTTTTTAGCTCTTACGGAACTAATTATTTGTTAGTTAACACTTTTTTAATATTATGGGAAAACTTTGTTTTGGCGCGGTTTGGATAAAAGAGCCACCTTTCCCCTTAAACATATAAGAGCCTCCGTATGTCGCAGCTTTTGAAGGAAATGTTATCTTTTATTTATAATACAATATACTATCAATATCATTCATAATTCGGCTGTTCCCATGCTAACACTAAAGTTAAGCATCATCGGGATAGGTCAGGAGGGGATGGTGACCGATCTCCCCTAAAACAACCAACATTATGAGTTTAACACACGGGGCAGTCGAGCTATTAAAGAAATAGCATTATCAGACCTGTGTGTGAGTGACATTAATGAAGAAATGGATCCATTGTCATGTTTACCCTATTTTATTCATGTTAACTTTATTTAATAATCAGTGGGTTAAATGAAATAATTAATATATTACCCCGATATCTTTCAACGCAACTATACAAGAGTTTCACAGAATCACTGAGTTTTATCGGAAAAAATACACTTGTGTAAAATTGTGGAATTTTCCAGTTTCTGGTAAAGTTAGTATTGCTCTCTTACTTTATTTCGTATCTGGCGCATAACTAGCCAGAAGGAAGCAAGAAGGCAAATGTGTGTCCAATGCCATAGTTCCTGTTTCAGTCACGGCACAGCGCCACCACAGCGGCCTTCCTATTGGCTCTGCTCTCCCTGAGTGAAGCCAATCCAAGATGGCCACAAGTAAGCAGCGACACTAGCGCCGAGCGGTGTATACCGGTGATGCGCGGTGACCAGACGTTGGCCATGATATGGTAGGGCTCATGTCTTACAACCATTTCAAACACAAGTACCACAGACACTATCATGAGACAAGACGAGACTATCTTATGTGTTATTCTTCCTACAGTTACTCTAACTCAGAGCCTCAGCGCCAGTATCACGCAGCCAACAATGTGGACAGGACCCCCACGTATAGGCCAGACAAACTGCACGGCAACCAACTCTACGCTGCCTTGTCAGACACTATCATGAGACAAGACGAGACGCTTAAAATGTGGCAAAGTCGTTACAACAATCTGGAGACCAAGTTGGTGGAGCTTGAAGCTGAGAGGAATATGCATCATGAGGGCACCAGCGACTCCCCCAGAGGTATGTCGACTGTTGGTTCACTATCCCCACAATATACCAGCTTAACCTGATGTGCCTTATTTATGTTTTCAACAAAATGTAGTGTTTTATTTGATATTATGTTTCGTGTGCATGTGAATAGATATGAGTATAATGTGTCTTGGTTTGCTCACAGCTGGCCTGGAAGGGTTGAAAGGGCCGACCGAGGAAAACAGTCTGAGATTGCATCACTTGTACCCCACATCTTCGTCAAACAGCAACAGCGCAGTGTCCATCATTCCCGGCGCCCCGGGCCCACCAGGCCCAACGGGTGGCCCACCGGGCCCCGCTGGCCCACCGGGCCTTATTGGAACTCAGGGTGGGGTTGGGCCTCCTGGCCCAGTGGGCTCCCAAGGCGTATTGGGCCAACCGGGCCCACAAGGGCCACCAGGCCCGATTGGCTTAGTAGGAGACGCTGGTTTCTAAGCTCTACAACAATCTAATATCATTGCAAGGCTTATTCTTAACAGACATGAAAGATTTTGGCAGAAGAAATCTATTTTTAATCTAATTGAACCTACGCGTTGAATATCTAATGATGATGATACAACTTTATAACGTATGCTTTGTATTTTATTTTCAATTAAACAAATAATTAAAAACTTAAAATAATGTATTTAAAAAAATATTATTTCATAGAGTTTCTTTCAGTTTAAACAGAAAATGTAGCCTTCTTGGTGATTGGGAACGTGTTTCAGCCTGTACTTGTTATACCGACTCAATGCGAGTACCACTCTCACTTAGAACTGCTTTCAAACAAATAAAACTTTAATACATGATTCATCTTACATTTTATTACTATCTTACCTTATTTCATCCTATTTTATTGTCCCATAAGTTATTGTTGTTTTAATGTTATATAGTTGTGTGATATAGTTGTGGTAGGGTTGTCTTCTGCACTTAATTATATTTAAAAGTGTTCTTAACTATTGTTTATTACTAACTTATTTCTACCATTATAAGAAAAGTAAAAACAATACAGTTTATATAATATGTTTTGTTGTTTTACGTACAGTAATACAATAATGTTACTATATCTATAAGTGGCAGGAGTGGTGGAAACGAAAAGAGTGCAGACTGTAAACATCAGGAAAGATTTATGGATAAAGAGCCAAACTGAGGTGGCTCAAACCTATTATGCAGAGAGAATCCCGAAGAGACAGTTTGAAAATTTGTATTTATTTATTTATTAAGGGTTACTTTAAAGCATTACAATTTTATGATATTATTTTTACTATTTACATGTAAAATGGTTGCTTTGCCCTACTATGACTAAACTAAATATATAACTACTATCTAAAAACTATGCTAAAGTACATATCAAATAATACACATTTGAATATAGGAACATAATACCTAATATTACGAGCAAACATTCAAAATATGGGGACAAACTGAGAGAACCAGGAAGATTAGGGATAAGATGGTAATAAATGGCTGAAGCATACGGACAACGATAGAGTCATGGCTAGAACTGTACAAAAACAGCGGGAGAAGGGGTGGGAAGACGCTCTGACCAGGGTTCGAAATATTGCGCTTTAATTTTATGTGTGACAAGGGAACAGTGTACAGTCCAATAACTAGGTTCTTATTATAGCAAGTAGTTATGTTTTGATTCGATCGAACCCCAGACTTTCTGCATTTGGACTGCAAAACTAAACCCACAAGGCCACATTTCGTTGAATTGCTATTATTACTGCACGGAAAACAATTCTAAACGAATCGTTAGGCAAATAATGTCAACGAACTCTCATTTACACAGTCCACTGTGTTTTAAGGCCAAAGATTGTTGCAAGCCGCGTGATTTTCACTAGCCCCTATAGGTCCATCATAATTGCACTGCATTTATCTTGGAAGTGAGTCGAACACGCTCAATGCATACAAGCGCCTTAAAACACGTCACATTCAACCACTCTGACAATACACCATCTTTTAAATTAATTACATGCTAATGAATGATAAAAAGGAGCACGCATTATTTTCTTATTGTCGACTAATTGGGGTATTTTTACAATAACGCAGTTCAGTTGGTATAGTTAAAAGTAAATATCCAGTTTAAATAATATTGTCTATATTAACGGTGTGGGTTTGTTTGGTGCTGTGCAGAAAGACATTGGTACCGATAGAGACGCTGTTATGTCTTATATGTCTAATGTTTTATGCATTACGCATAAGGTTCTTGTGTAGAACCCCCTTCAATCAACGTCATCTGTTCTTATTCACTTTACAGAGTAGCTAGTTTCGCTGTCGACAATAGGAGAGAAACAGGATGGAATAAAATAACAGATATAAGATGAATCATGTTTTAAAGTTTTATTTGCTTGAAAGCAGGTTGAGTGACAGTGGGACTCGCATTGGGTCGGCGAGCCCGTGTGACATGTACAGGCAGAAACACGTTCCCAATCACCAAGAAGACTGTATTTTCTGTTTAAACTGAAAGAAACTCGATGAAACTTTTTTTTTTTAAATACATTTTTTTTTAAATAATTAGTTTAGTTTAAATAAAATAATTAACCTACGTTATAAGGTTTACCTTCATCTTTTCATATTCAACGCGTAGGTTCAATTAGATTAAACATAGATTTCTTCTGCCAAAATCTTTCATGTCTGTTAAGAATAAGCCTTGCAATGATATTAGATTGTCGTCGTAGATTTTAGAAACCAGCATCTCCTACTAAGCCAATCGGGCCTGGTGGGCCTTGTGGGCCCGGTTGGCCCAATACGCCTTGGGAGCCCACTGGGCCTGGAGGCCCAACCCCACCCTGAGTTCCAATAAGGCCCGGTGGGCCAGCGGGGCCCGGTGGGCCGCCCGATGGGCCTGGTGGGCCCGGTGCGCCCGGAATGATGGTTACGGGTCTGCTCGGCGATGAAGTGGGATAGAAGTGGAATAATCTCGTGTTCTCTGTCCCGGGTGGTCCTCTCAGCCCCTCCAGTCCAACTGTGAAGAAATAAATAAAAAAAATAAATAAATAAATAAATTCACATTTAGAGCCTACCCAATCAGTAACTAAACTGATTTGCAGTGGGGGACTTTAATATAAAGTGACAACCAACCCTGTAGGCTTCGAACAACATCGACGAGTGAACGATAACCAATCAAAGATCGATGTTTCAAATACGAAACATATGAATCAGTGATTGGACAGTGCGAACACCTGCCGACAAATGTCAGAATCAACAAGGCCGATTAAAAACAACTTTGAATTTATTGAGTGCTTCGTTGCTAGGACGACTCCAAAGTCACCGTTTGCAAAGAAGTAACGGAATTGAATCCATATTCGAAGTTAAAAAACTTCTGCCCTCCACCTCTAACTCCAATCCATTGCAAGAAGATTTATTATATCATATACGATTACTTGTAATTGTATAAATGTCCTAAATAAATTAATTTAAATAACTAAATGTAATTACATTTGTAGGAAGTAAAGGGACCGTCATGTTGAATATTCCTCTCAGCTTCAAGCTCCCTCAACATTGTCTCCAGTTTGTTGTAACGACCTTTCCACATTCGTAGCGTCTCGTCTTGTCTCATGATAGTGTCTGACAAGGCAGCGTAGAGTTGGTTGCCGTGCAGTTTGTCTGGCCTATACGTGGGAGTCCTGTCCACATTGTTGGCTGCGTGATACTGGCGCTGAGGCTCTGAGTTAGAGTAACTGTAGGAAGAATAACACATTAGATAGTCTCGTCTTGTCTCATGATAGTGTCTGACAAGGCAGCGTAGAGTTGGTTGCCGTGCAGTTTGTCTGGCCTATACGTGGGGGTCCTGTCCACATTGTTGGCTGCGTGATACTGGCGCTGAGGCTCTGAGTTAGAGTAACTGTAGGAAGAATAACACATTAGATAGTCTCGTCTTGTCTCATGATAGTGTCTGACAAGGCAGCGTAGAGTTGGTTGCCGTGCAGTTTGTCTGGCCTATACGTGGGAGTCCTGGCCACATTGTTGGCTGCGTGATACTGGCGCTGAGGCTCTGAGTTAGAGTAACTGTAGGAAGAATAACACATTAGATAGTCTCGTCTTGTCTCATGATAGTGTCTGACAAGGCAGCGTAGAGTTGGTTGCCGTGCAGTTTGTCTGGCCTATACGTGGGGGTCCTGTCCACATTGTTGGCTGCGTGATACTGGCGCTGAGGCTCTGAGTTAGAGTAACTGTAGGAAGAATAACACATTAGATAGTCTCGTCTTGTCTCATGATAGTGTCTGACAAGGCAGCGTAGAGTTGGTTGCCGTGCAGTTTGTCTGGCCTATACGTGGGGGTCCTGTCCACATTGTTGGCTGCGTGATACTGGCGCTGAGGCTCTGAGTTAGAGTAACTGTAGGAAGAATAACACATTAGATAGTCTCGTCTTGTCTCATGATAGTGTCTGACAAGGCAGCGTAGAGTTGGTTGCCGTGCAGTTTGTCTGGCCTATACGTGGGAGTCCTGGCCACATTGTTGGCTGCGTGATACTGGCGCTGAGGCTCTGAGTTAGAGTAACTGTAGGAAGAATAACACATAAGATAGTCTCGTCTTGTCTCATGATAGTGTCTGACAAGGCAGCGTAGAGTTGGTTGCCGTGCAGTTTGTCTGGCCTATACGTGGGGGTCCTGTCCACATTGTTGGCTGCGTGATACTGGCGCTGAGGCTCTGAGTTAGAGTAACTGTAGGAAGAATAACACATTAGATAGTCTCGTCTTGTCTCATGATAGTGTCTGACAAGGCAGCGTAGAGTTGGTTGCCGTGCAGTTTGTCTGGCCTCTACGTGGGGGTCCTGGCCACATTGTTGGCTGCGTGATACTGGCGCTGAGGCTCTGAGTTAGAGTAACTGTAGGAAGAATAACACATTAGATAGTCTCGTCTTGTCTCATGATAGTGTCTGACAAGGCAGCGTAGAGTTGGTTGCCGTGCAGTTTGTCTGGCCTATACGTGGGGGTCCTGGCCACATTGTTGGCTGCGTGATACTGGCGCTGAGGCTCTGAGTTAGAGTAACTGTAGGAAGAATAACACATTAGATAGTCTCGTCTTGTCTCATGATAGTGTCTGACAAGGCAGCGTAGAGTTGGTTGCCGTGCAGTTTGTCTGGCCTATACGTGGGGGTCCTGGCCACATTGTTGGCTGCGTGATACTGGCGCTGAGGCTCTGAGTTAGAGTAACTGTAGGAAGAATAACACATTAGATAGTCTCGTCTTGTCTCATGATAGTGTCTGACAAGGCAGCGTAGAGTTGGTTGCCGTGCAGTTTGTCTGGCCTATACGTGGGGGTCCTGGCCACATTGTTGGCTGCGTGATACTGGCGCTGAGGCTCTGAGTTAGAGTAACTGTAGGAAGAATAACACATTAGATAGTCTCGTCTTGTCTCATGATAGTGTCTGACAAGGCAGCGTAGAGTTGGTTGCCGTGCAGTTTGTCTGGCCTATACGTGGGGGTCCTGGCCACATTGTTGGCTGCGTGATACTGGCGCTGAGGCTCTGAGTTAGAGTAACTGTAGGAAGAATAACACATTAGATAGTCTCGTCTTGTCTCATGATAGTGTCTGACAAGGCAGCGTAGAGTTGGTTGCCGTGCAGTTTGTCTGGCCTATACGTGGGAGTCTTGTCCACATTGTTGGCTGCGTGATACTGGCGCTGAGGCTCTGAGTTAGAGTAACTGTAGGAAGAATAACACATTAGATAGTCTCGTCTTGTCTCATGATAGTGTCTGACAAGGCAGCGTAGAGTTGGTTGCCGTGCAGTTTGTCTGGCCTATACGTGGGGGTCCTGGCCACATTGTTGGCTGCGTGATACTGGCGCTGAGGCTCTGAGTTAGAGTAACTGTAGGAAGAATAACACATAAGATAGTCTCGTCTTGTCTCATGATAGTGTCTGACAAGGCAGCGTAGAGTTGGTTGCCGTGCAGTTTGTCTGGCCTATACGTGGGAGTCTTGTCCACATTGTTGGCTGCGTGATACTGGCGCTGAGGCTCTGAGTTAGAGTAACTGTAGGAAGAATAACACATTAGATAGTCTCGTCTTGTCTCATGATAGTGTCTGACAAGGCAGCGTAGAGTTGGTTGCCGTGCAGTTTGTCTGGCCTATACGTGGGGGTCCTGGCCACATTGTTGGCTGCGTGATACTGGCGCTGAGGCTCTGAGTTAGAGTAACTGTAGGAAGAATAACACATTAGATAGTCTCGTCTTGTCTCATGATAGTGTCTGACAAGGCAGCGTAGAGTTGGTTGCCGTGCAGTTTGTCTGGCCTATACGTGGGGGTCCTGGCCACATTGTTGGCTGCGTGATACTGGCGCTGAGGCTCTGAGTTAGAGTAACTGTAGGAAGAATAACACATTAGATAGTCTCGTCTTGTCTCATGATAGTGTCTGACAAGGCAGCGTAGAGTTGGTTGCCGTGCAGTTTGTCTGGCCTATACGTGGGAGTCCTGTCCACATTGTTGGCTGCGTGATACTGGCGCTGAGGCTCTGAGTTAGAGTAACTGTAGGAAGAATAACACATTAGATAGTCTCGTCTTGTCTCATGATAGTGTCTGACAAGGCAGCGTAGAGTTGGTTGCCGTGCAGTTTGTCTGGCCTATACGTGGGGGTCCTGGCCACATTGTTGGCTGCGTGATACTGGCGCTGAGGCTCTGAGTTAGAGTAACTGTAGGAAGAATAACACATTAGATAGTCTCGTCTTGTCTCATGATAGTGTCTGTGGTACTTGTGTTTGAAATGGTTGTAAGACATGAGCCCTACCATATCATGGCCAGCGTCTGGTCTCCGCGCATCACCGGTATACACCGCTCGGCTCTAGTGTCGCTGCTTACTTGTGGCCATCTTTGATTGGCTGCACTCAGGGAGAGCAGAGCCAATAGGAAGGTCGCTGTGGTGGCTCTCCACCGTGACTGAAACAGTTACTAACATTTAGTTTTATAAGAACTTAAAACTGGTTTCAAATTTTTGTAAATATTGTATTCATTACGGTTGTCATTAGTTAATCCAATTCAATATTTAATTAATTCTTTAATACAATGCTTCATAATTAACACACATTATGATACAAATATGATGAAGTTATAAATCTTGTGTTTATAGTTACGAAGCTAAAATATGTTGGTTAGTAAACTCTTGTTTACTTTTGTGTATTAAGGCTGGTCCACATAGATTTTTAAGACATAATGCATAATGTTTTAAAAACAACAATGAAAACATTGTCTTAAAACTAAAACTTTGTGTGAACGCCAGTCGTGTTTCCTATGATCCAACTTTACGACTACGCGTTAAACCTTAAATCGTGTCTTAAAAATCTGTGTTAACCACCCATTAGGTACTAAAACACATATTAGTTTTGTACGATATTAGTAGGGAGCCTACCTGTTATCCCATATCCGTTAATATAAGGTTGAGCTTACCCCTGACATGGTCGGTACTACGCCCTGTGATGGGTACAGGAGTCTGGATGAGTCCCTATCGGTACCAATGTCTTTCTGCACAGCACCAAACAAACCCACACCGTTTATATATCAAGATGAGTAAAACCGATCGTTTTTTTGTAATTACTACCGACCAAACTTTGTTGTTCTGAAAATACTCTAATCAGTGGACAATAAGAAAATAACGCGTGGTACTTTTTATCGTCCTTGGTACCTGGAATGTAATTAGAAGATGGTTCATTGCCAAGGTCGTTGAAGGTGACGTGTTACGAGGCAGTTATGCATTGTGCGTGTTTGGTTTACTTTCTAAAGAAATGTATTTAATTATAAGGTTCATAGGGTCTAGTTTAAGATGGATAGATAGCATGTGTCACGCGCGTTAGAAAAATTATTAGGCTAAAAACACAGCTGTAAAAAAAGGAGTTAGTTCCTAATAAACGTTTCGTTTAAAATTTTAATAGTATATAATATAGCAATTCAACGAAATATGGCCTTGACGGTTTAATTTTGCGTTTCAAGTGCAGAAGGTCCGGGTTCGATTCTAACCGAAGCTAAACAGATAAGATCCAATTCCACCAATTTCGTTATAAGCTCTGATTTATTAATCACGGTTTAGTGACCTTTCTCTCAACTTACTTTATACTAAAAATGAATGGCAATTGCCATAATTGTTCGAGGCAAATCTCCTATTAACGTCTAAATGGAGATTAAAGTTTGGTGAACTGTCATTACTATTATTATAATATTCTCTGTAAGGTATTCTTTTTCGGGAAGAAGTGATTGGAAGTCACTGTTTTAATTTGTTTCCAATATGTTTGGTGATATGCGGTTCCAGTACAACAAGAATGACGTTGACCACACCTAGCGCAAAGGAAGAGAGAAAATGTATCGTTCTTGAGACTGATATTAGATGGGGTGTTTCTCGATCTAAGACATCCTATGCTCTGCCTTTTTTATGTAGCCTTTTTTATGTAAATTAAAAAAAATAAAGACACTATTATTACTATTATTATTATTATTATTATTATTATTATTATTATTATTATTATTATTATTATTATTATTATTATTATTATTATTATTATTATTATTATTATTATTATTTTTATTATTATTATTATTATTATTATTATTATTTTTATTATTATTATTATTATTATTATTATTATTATTATTACTATTATTATTATTATTATTATTATTATTATTATTCTTATTATTTTTATTATTATTATTATTATTATTATTATTATTATTATTTTATTATTATTATTATTATTACTATTATATAGATTTTTATTACCCTCAACACGCGCAGCAAAGTAGAGGAGTATAGAATAGGGGTGTATTCGTAAGGTATAGCTCTCAAATAAACTGCATGCGGTGATACCTCAGAGTTAATTTTGTGAAATCCTCACAAGACCAAAAGTCATAAATATTCCTTCAGCCTACGATTTCTCAGCAATCATCTTTATATTATTATCATACATCCGGAACAAAGACATGTCTTGTTTTAAGTATTTATATTCATTGGCTTGACTTTTATTACACGCCATTGTTTAGTGTATTTTACCGGCTGCACTGCCCACTGTCACACTTGCACTGTCACACTTGCAATGTCACACTTGCACTGTCACACTTGCACTGTCACGCTTGCACTGTCACACATGCACTGTCACACTTGCACTGTCACACTTGCACTGTCACACATGCACTGTCACACTTGCACTGCCACACTTGCACTGCCACATTTGCACTGTCACACATGCACTGTCACACTTGAACTGTCACACTTGCACTGCCACATTTGCACTGTCACACTTGCACTTTCACACTTGCACTGTCACACTTGCACTGCCACATTTGCACTGTCACACATGCACTGTCACACTTGCACTTTCACACTTGCACTGTCACACTTGCACTGTCACACATGCACTGTCACACATGCACTGTCACACTTGCACTGCCACATTTGCACTGTCACACATGCACTGTCACACTTGCACTGTCACACTTGCACTGCCACATTTGCACTGTCACACTTGCACTTTCACACTTGCACTGTCACACTTGCACTTTCACACTTGCACTGTCACACATGCACTGTCACACTTGCACTGCCACATTTGCACTGTCACACATGCACTGTCACACTTGCACTGTCACACTTGCACTGCCACATTTGCCCTGTCACACATGCACTGTCACACTTGCACTTTCACACTTGCACTGTCACACATGCACTGTCACACTTGCACTTTCACACTTGCACTGTCACACTTGCACTGTCACACTTGCACTGTCACGCTTGCACTGTCCCACATGCACTGTCACACTTGCACTGCCACATTTGCACTGTCACACATGCACTGTCACACTTGCACTGTCACACTTGCACTGTCACACTTGCACTGTCACACTTACACTGTCACACTTGCACTGCCACACTTGCACTGTCACACTTACACTGTCACACTTGCACTGTCACACTTGCACTGCCACATTTGCACTGCCACATTTGCACTGCCACACTTGCACTGCCACACTTGCACTGCCACACTTGCACTGTCACACTTGCACTGCCACACTTGCACTGCCACACTTGCACTGTCACACTTGCACTGCCACACTTGCACTGCCACATTTGCACTGCCACACTTGCACTGCCACACTTGCACTGCCACACTTGCACTGCCACATTTGCACTGCCACACTTGCACTGCCACACTTGCACTGTCACATTTGCACTGCCACACTTGCACTGCCACACTTGCACTGTCACACTTGCACTGCCACACTTGCACTGTCACACTTACACTGTCACAACTCGAACTGTCACACTTGCACTGCCACACTTGCACTGTCACACTTGCACTGTCACACTTGCACTGTCACACTTGCACTTGTACACTTGCACTGTCACACTTGCACTGTCACACTCGCACTGTCACAATTGCACTGTCACACTTGCACGGTCCCACTTGCACTGTCACACTTGCACTGTCACATTTGCACTGTCACACTTGCACTGTCACACTTGCACTGTCACACTTGCACTTTCACACCAGCACTGCCACACTTGCACGGTCCCACTTGCACTGTCACACTTGCACTGTCACATTTGCACTGCCACACCTGCACTGTCACACTTGCACTGTCACACTTGCACTTTCACACCTGCACTGTCACACTTGCTCTGTCACACCTGCACTGTCACACTTGCACTGTCACACTTGCACTTTCACACGTGCACTGCCACATTTGCACTTTCACACCTGCACTGCCACACTTGCACTTTCACACCTGCACTGCCACACTTGCACTTTCACACCTGCACTGTCACCCACACTTGCACTGTCACACCTGCACTGCCACACTTGCACTGTCACACTTGCACTTTCACACGTGCACTGCCACATTTGCACTTTCACACCTGCACTGCCACACTTGCACTGTCACACCTGCACTGCCACACTTGCACTGTCACACTTGCACTTTCACACCTGCACTGTCACCCACACTTGCACTGTCACACCTGCACTGCCACACTTGCACTGTCACACTTGCACTTTCACACGTGCACTGCCACATTTGCACTTTCACACCTGCACTGCCACACTTGCACTTTCACACGTGCACTGCCACACTTGCACTTTCACACCTGCACTGTCACCCACACTTGCACTGTCACACCTGCACTGTCACACCTGCACTGTCACACCTGCACTGCCACACTTGCACTGTCACACTTGCACTGTCACACCTGCACTGTCACACCTGCACTGTCACACCTGCACTGCCACACTTGCACTGTCACACTTGCACTGTCACACCTGCACTGTCACACTTGCACTGTCACACCTGCACTGCCACACTTGCACTGTCACACTTGCACTGTCACACCTGCACTGCCACACTTGCACTGTCACACTTGCACTGGCAGCTGGCATATTCACCCTCTGCATTTCTTGTTTGGTTACAACTATGGTTTTTACGGACCGGAGTGGGTATATAAGCGAGAGCTCTACCAGAGCCAGCCAATGGTTCAGATATCCTTGCCATTCAAACATCGTGCAGAGTAATTCGGCTATACCTCCTACTTGCAACATCTCCTGCCTGTATTCCTGATTGTAAATATATCATCCTATAGTATTTAACCCACGCCACTGGTTTTCATTTTCTATCCTTGAAAACCTTCCATTGAACTTCGAAATCAGCCTGACTGAAAACATCAGGGGCCTCATTCCAGTACATGTTTTAAACCCTCCTTAACTTTCGCTAACCCCATGTTAAAATGACCCCGGGGTTAACTGCTACACAGGCTTCCGTGCATAATTCGGAGGCAAATATGACCCTGTCTGATGATAGTAGGGTTAAGAAGAGTATCATGCCGCCATTATGTCAATGGCACTAGCAACACCAAAAGACAACAATGAAACAAATGAATTGAATCGATGGACAAACAACAAGCTGTCAAAAAATAATTTCTTCTGATTTTGGAAAACAAAACAAAAAACAAACAAGTACCCATACAAAACTTTCACTTAGTCGTTGTCTATCATTAAAAGTTTTAAATGGCGAGCAGTAACTAATGCTAAACTTGTTTTTATTTGTATGGTTGCAATTTTATTATTTTGACAGCTGATTGTTTGTCCATCAGTTCAATTTATTTGTTCCATTGTTGTAGTCCTGATGTGACGTCAGTTGCGGGTTCCCAATTCATTTGTTTCATTAATGTCTTTTGGTGTTGCTAGTGCCCTATAGTTTCACAAATGTCACAATTCAATTCTTTATTGAGAATATCCTATTTCTTGGATATGTTACTTTATGTGTTTATTGAAGTTTATAAACCATTTTGTGTATTTATAGTACATTATATAGGTTCTACGTATGTAAATATGTATTTTTATTGAGTATTTTATGGACGTTTTGAGGTTATTGGACTGTTTTTGTTTGCTATTGTTTTTATTTTGTCTCGTTTTTTCAACAATGTCTTCCTTCGATCGGCGTCTCAATTGCTGACTCCTGATTAGGTATTGACTAACACCGGGGTTAAGTTTGCAAATGTACTGGTAGAGCACTGTCGTTACCCAAGGTCGGTAAAGTAGTAGTGAGAAGGTTAGATTATTCGTGGGGTTTTCAACTAGGTTTATTGTCGCGCACCACGGGCTGCTACGTCATCAGGGAACCCGACAACAATGAAGATGAACGGTTTCCAGTATTCCAAGATGTTTCATGTTAGGTTTTTATTTATGACTAACAGTTGTCAGCCGTGGCTTCGCTCACGTGGATTTCAGTATTTTGTACATTAATTATGGTAGGCTAGTAGATTTAAGTGTTTTAGAAATTAAATTCAACCCCCTTTTCATCCCCTTAGAGAAAAAAAATTCGAAAAATCCTTCCTCAGCGAGTGGTTTCATGATAAGAGCAATGTACCATCCAAATTTCACGTTTCTAAGTTGACCGGTTTGAGCTGGGTGTTGATAAGTCAGTCAGTCACTCAGTCAGTCAGTCAGGCACTCAGGCACTCAGGCTATCGCTCAGTCACTCAGTCACTCAGGCACTCAGGCTATCGCTCAGTCACTCAGTCACTCAGGCTCTCAGGCTCTTTTTTATATAGAAGATGATGACGAGTATTAATTCATTATTCAAAATAACAGCGGGATTTACTTTTATTATTTAGATTTCACTTTTACCAAAAAATGTAGGGCCTACTGGTATTCGCGGTTGTCGGTGCGGGTGCGGTTTTGATCTCGCGGGTGCGGATGCGGGTTGCGTTTGAATGTGGCGGTTGCGGATTACATATTACCGACCCAATAAGGTCTCTACCAATGGAGAATGTGGATTGCGGCGTCTTCACGATACATATTTCGACGTGTATTGTATTAAAATCGTGATTTTTTTTTAAAATCTTCAAATGCAACCCGCAAAGATCAGGTAGGAGTGTCCAGCTTATCTGTGCGGTCTCCTCTTGAACGCGTGAGTGTAGTGATCTAGAGAAAATTAAATTTGACCCAAACCTAAATTGTAACATTAGGTTTTATTGGCATCGTTTTCTTTGTAATAATTCGCTCTATGACATACCCAAAATATGTTAAAATACGTTTGGGGAAAAGTAATGAAATTAGCTTTTAAGAAGACACTATATAATATAAATTTAAAATTTTACAAACATTAACCGAATAACCTGAAATTTTGTATACACATACACCCAACACTTAATATTAAATGAACATATTTTCAAAATTATTTGCCCTTTTTTCTCTATCATTTTTTTAGCGCATTCTCTTTGTTTAGTACAATTTTACCGGGCGGAATGGAAGTTTTGCTTATAATGTACATGCTCATCTTCATCTTCATCTTTGCAACATATTATACATTTAACATTTTCGACAACTATACACGCAACAATACGGCCTGTCCCTTTCCCGCTCGCTGTATCAACGAACATCAACATATTCATGCCGATCTTACACATATTTGTTTATTACACATTTGTTATTACATATTTCTTTATTGATTATTTTATTATTGGCTTTATTTGAAACAGAAATATCTTTCCACAAGCGCAAATTTAACATTACGAATACGCAGATTGAACTTAAATACATAAATCAACACTACTTAATTTAGAATTATAAACATAGTAATTATGTAATAAAATTTCCCCGAGTGATAATCAGTTCTCCTAACTAGTTGGTAGACAAAAAGAACATATTATTTATTTAATTTTAATCATCAAGGAGGTTCTTACTTCTTACAGTGTTAGTTATTTACTATGGCAACATAGCTATGCTTTCAACAGTGTTATAGAGGTATCAAGATGTTGGTGATAAAGGTTAAGGGGGTTGGATAGTTAGGGGTATTTCCAAATATATTTACAGAAATAATAGAAATATTACAGTTTAAATAATGTATACATTTTATTTTTTGAAGGAGACAATAAATATTTTAAAAACATGTCACATTCTAAAATGGTTTGTCAAGTGTAAACTTTACTTTAGTAAACACGAACCAACGAGTAAATCAACTCAAGTAGATTTTAAACTCAGATTTAGGGTATTGAACAAAAAAACATACAATTGTTGGTAATGAAAATTATGTGCTTATTGTACAGACAGAGACTAAAGACACCAGAACTAACCGGAAAATACTTTCTTTGTTATTTAAAAAAAACATTTGGTTCTTTATTCACGTTTAATTACATATTGATAAATAAGGCTTACACGCAACATGTAAGATAACAAAACGCGTTGTTTGGCAATTCCATTGAAGATCTGTGTGTAAAAACATCAGCAGAGTCGACCAATAATCGTTAGCGGGGTCACATACATAGTGAGTTACAAGACAGAGTTAACCGGCGGCGCCCACTGGGCCAATAGGGCCTTGAGTCCCCTGTGGGCCCTGTTGCCCCAGTGGACCGACCGATCCCTGTGGGCCAGGCGGGCCCAAAGCACCCTGAATGCCGATAAGTCCCGGTGGGCCTGCAACGCCCGGTGGGCCGTTACTAGGGCCCGGTAAACCGGGTGGGCCTATGATGATCTGCTGTTGTTGTTGCGAGTTTGAGTTTGAGTTTGAGTGATGGTGTGAGAACATGGACAAGTGGTGAAGCTTAGCAGAAGGACCTCCCCCGCCTGTGTGGATGTTGATAGAGGGTCCGCCTGTGAACAAGGTTTACCATTAGATTCATTTCATCACATTATATTCTTTGCTTACTACTACTTCGAATGAAGAAGGTTTAGGGTTCGATTTCAGATTATTTCGAGAGTTTTTCAACTTCTGAACTAGACTTCAATACGCGTTAACACCCCCGTCTGCGCCCGGGGTAGAATAGGCCCAGAGTGACTCTGCTAGTCGTAAGAGGCTATGAAAAGAGATCCTGTCCCTTTCCCCCCACTGTTCCACTGAAGACTCACCCCCTCCCCCCCGCACTTGCCTCTGTCCACCTTTGCTGGACTCCCCTCATGACGACTCCCGTGATGTGCAACCGATCTAATAAGTTTGAACTTTAACGATAGACAAATTCCAGTCCGAAATTGTCAAAACAAGGGGATTGCAAGATAAGGGGATTAGGGTTGATTGCTCAAGGTGGTTAGACTGGAACCAAGTATAGTCACAATACTTACTAGTGTCAAGCATGCGCCCCGAGTCTTGCTGCTCGGCCTCCAGGGCCGCCAACTTGAGCTCCAAGGTGATTGCTCAAGGGGGTTAGACTGGAACCAAGTGTAGTCACAATACTTACTTGTGTCAAGCATGCGCCCCGAGTCTTGCTGCTCGGCCTCCAGGGCCGCCAACTTGAGCTCCAAGGTGATTGCTCAAGGGGGTTAGACTGGAACCAAGTGTAGTCACAATACTTACTAGTGTCAAGCATGCGCCCCGAGTCTTGCTGCTCGGCCTCCAGTGCCGCCAACTTGAGCTCCAACGCGTCAAACTTCCTCGACCACATCCTGATGGTCTCTTCTTGGCGTAGGATGATGTCTGACAACGCGCTGTACAGGTGGCTGTTGCTCTGTTTGCCTGGCCTGGGTGTTGATGTCACGTGGACGTTGGACGCCATCAGCTGGTGCTGGGGCTCGGGCGAGTTGTAGCTGCGGACCAAAGACATTGGAATAGTATAGTATATCTGCTGGGACCAAAGACATTGGAATTGTAGTGGTATATCTGCTGGGACCAAAGACGTTGGAATAAAAGTAGTATATCTGCTGGGATCAGACATTGGAATAGTAGTGGTATATCTGCTGAGACCAAAGACGTTGGAATAGTAGTAGTATATCTGCTGGGACCAAAGACGTTTTGAAATTGTAGTAGTATATCTGCTGGGACCAAAGACATTGGAATAGTAGTAGTATATCTGCTGCGGACCAAAAACATTGGAACATTAGTAGTATATCTGCTGGGACCAAAGACGTTGGAATTGTAATAGTTTATCTGCTGCGGACCAAAGACATTGGAATAGTAGTGGTATATCTGCTGGGACCAAAGACGTTGGAATAGTTTAGTATATCTGCTGGGACCAAAGACATTGGAATAGTAGTGGTATATCTGCTGGGACCAAAGACGTTGGAATAGTAGTAGTATATCTGCTGGGACCAAAGACATTGGAATAGTAGTGGAACCAAAGACGTTGGAATGCAAGTAGCTCGCAGGATTTACAGACTTGTTTGGTATGTTATTGTGTGGTAGGGTACAGACTTATTTTATTTGGTATGTCCCAAGGAAGCAGGAAAATGACCCCTACCATTCAACATTTTGATAAGAATCTAAAAGACGGTGACTCAAATCTCTAACGAGTTTCATGGGACGGTCCAGACCACTCGTGGGCACGGTTGAAGATATTCGAGTCTCCAAATGGAAGAAAGAACTGCCCGAAGTTATCACGGACCCGAAGAAAGAACTAACGTCAGCAGAGCAAGATCTTCCATAGGACATTTGCAGATCACTCAGCCCTCTTAGGACAGACTTCTCTCCAGATGCAAGACCAACCTGGAGAAGTGGGGCTTTCTGCCAGCGAGGGTGGGGGGGGAGAGGGGGGGGGGAGCGCTGCCCACTGCGAGTGTGGAGCCATACAAGACCCATCTTACCTTCTAGCCTGTCTAAATATGTGAGTTTCTGCATCCAGGATGATTTGATCTAGGCTTATGAGAGGGCAACGGTTGCCGCTGTCTTTTTGGGATGGACGTATTTGATCGGGATACAGAAATTCAATTTAATTATTACAATAGTCTTGAAACATTGATATAGATTGTGTTTGCGATTCTATTTTCCGGTATATTGTAAATTTACATCCTTCTTAGCCCCATTGCCAAGCAGTTACATACCAACATATTGAAACTAGCATGACACAATAACAGCCCCAATGCATCTTTCTCTACAACCCCTTGCAATGTTGACCCCTACCATATCATGGCCAGCGTCTGGTCTCCGCGCATCACCGGTATACACCGCTCGGCGCTAGTGTCGCTGCTTACTTGTGGCCATCTTGGATTGGCTGCAGTCAGTGAGAGCAGAGCCAATAGGAAGGCCGCTGTGGTGGCGCTGTGCCGTGACTGAAACAGGAACTATGGGATTAGATACACTTGTATTACAAGGTTTCTTTTGGGGATTAAATATACATAAGAAAGTACCAAGGGTGAGGACAGTACACGCTCAATATACTCATCAAGGGTAGTAAATATACCATAATTATTTATCACCCTTCTTCGGGTTATGTTCGAGCATACACAGCCCTTGAGTTTATAATATAATATGAAGTTTGTGCAGTTGTGGCATACACATTTGCCCTCATTGGGGATGCCCAGATCTTCCCAGCTCCAGATAACTTAACCTCTTGCTATTTGAGCTGGGAGAATGATAAGAAACTATACTAAATTCAATGTGAATTATGTATTAAGAAATTGTTGCTCTTTCTCTACTCATTTATTTATTTATATATAGAACTTAGTGTAATACGCAAGACTCTTATTCGGGAAGTTCCTTGTTCGATACAGACCACCGGCAATCCTGACTGAAGATTTTTCCGAGTTTTTCCTCAGTCACAAGGCTCACTTTAGGATTGAGTATGGATATCCCTCCCATAATATATCTATTAGCCCCCAGCAGGGATTTCTACGGAACATATTTTTATTATACAGGTAACTCTTGTAATAGAAATAATATACAAACTATCTAGATAGTAAGTTGTATCTAGATATGTTGCACTCACCCGCGTCATTGTCGACTGTTTGAAGGTCAAGAAGCCTCTAACCCAGACGATGGTGTAGCAGGTTCGCCGAAACAACACTAGTTCTGAACTGATCGAGGAACCGATCCTTATATATCGTATTTTATTTCATTTAATAAAATCAATTATTTCCTGAGGTTAACACCCTGAACGATGTCTGCATCCTCACGAAGCCACGCCCACTACGCCGTGATTGGCGGGTTCCGTGTTACGTTGGAATGTGCCTTCAGTCAATCAATCAATGAAAGAAGCTGGAATTTTGGCAGATTAAGAAAAACGATATTTTGCAAACCACTTAATTGTTTGTACGTTTCGTACCGAGTTCAAATCGTTTAAATCGAAAAAACTACGAAATAATTATTAGATAAATTATTCCTTGTTAGTTTTTTCAATCAGTTTTAAATTACACATTTTAAATTAAACATCTCCTTAATTATTCACAACGTCTATAGTATTGGGGGGGGGGGGGGGGGGTTACCAGGTATTTATTTTAAATGACGATTCATGTAGAATTTTTATTTTCATGTGCTCGATTTTAATCGTTTCTAGGAGGAATTGTAGAAGAATTGTAGAGAAATTGTAGCCAACACAAGTCGGGTCAGGGTTGGTAGACCACCAGTATTCCTGGGCACAGAGAGTTTATTGTTATCGGGTTGGCAGCCCTGTCATGTTTTCCTCTTCAACTCGCTCTCCCACAGTCTTATCGTGTATCCATGGACTTATACCCACATTACACGGTTCAATACTTTCCTCAAACTTATTGAATTCAAGGACAAAAACGCATCAATGAATAGAAGCTACATTGTTGCAGTTTTTTAACACGCTGTTTTTGATTTGCTTTTGTTCTTCAATTCAATAAGTTTGACGAAAGTATTGAGTCGTGTAACCTGAATCAGCTAATAAATCAACGTACTAATTAAATAGCAACGCGGAAGAAGGCGGTGGGTAGCCATTTTAGCCCTTAAGTTTTGGATTTTGACTTTGTTCACATTGTTATTGTGACTGTTGATGTGTTATTTCTTAGCGATAGGCGCTAAAATTCCCGACAATATACAAAACCGGAAATGAGAATCGCAGACGCGTATTCCAACCATGTGCACGTCCAGATAGTTGTAAGTCCATGGTGTATCTATGTCTTCTCATTGCTAGGTTCTCTCTCTCTCTCTCTCTCTCTCTCTCTCTCTCTCTCTCTCTCTCTCTCTCTCTCTCTCTCTCTCTCTCTCTCTCTCCCTCTCCCTCTCCCTCTCTCTCTCTCTTTCTCTGTCTCCCTCACTCTACGTCATTTTTCATTTTCTTATTTTTTGTATTTATAAAATGCAAAATAGTACTCTTTATTGTAGATAAAATAGCTATAGTTCGTTACAGCATTTAACAACACATGTAATGGTGTATGTTTACTTGTTCCAAACTCATGTTCGATACAAAAGTATATTTATTTTTACTTTAAACCTAAACAAGACGGAAGTGAGTCTTTCCGAAACGATGCTTATTTCAGTTAAACTTCAAATTAGTATAGGTTTACTGTAAAATGGATTTTAATTTTAAATACAAAAATCGGTTACATTAATTTTTGTGTTTAGTTTGACTTGTTTGGTATTTCTTGTCAACGTAGTGTCCATTTTGTTTAGACTTCAGTCTATTAAATTGTTGCTGCATTTTAGATTCAACCCCTAACTCGGGCATAGAGATGTCAAGCAGTGATCTTCGCCTTTCACTTACCCATCCTGAAAAGTACTACAAGAGTTTATTTAATTGTCCTCCTTTTTGTGTCCCTGAGAACTCTCTTAAACACAAGATTATACTGTCTGAGGTAACACTTGCAGTGAAATGTAGACATTATTCGTTATTTAAAACAAGTCAACCTCCGATTTTATTGACCATTAACTACTTTTTCTTCGATCTAGAAAACAAAGCTATATTTAGAAATTTTGCTTGAACATTTGTGATCTGTGTCCACTTTATCACTTGTTCAAATTATTTTACTAGTAAGTTGTATGTAAATCTCTTTTTAAACGAAATGGTGACTAGTAAGTTGTATGTAAATCTCTTTTTAAACGAAATGGTGACTAGTAAGTTGTATGTAAATCTCTTTTTAAACGAAATGGTGACTAGTAAGTTGTATGTAAATCTCTTTTTAAACGAAATGGTGACTAGTAAGTTGTATGTAAATCTCTTTTTAAACGAAATGGTGACTAGTAAGTTGTATGTAAATCTCTTTTTAAACGAAATGGTGACTAGTAAGTTGTATGTAAATCTCTTTTTAAACGAAATGGTGACTAGTAAGTTGTATGTAAATCTCTTTTTAAACGAAATGGTGACTAGTAAGTTGTATGTAAATCTCTTTTTAAACGAAATGGTGACTAGTAAGTTGTATGTAAATCTCTTTTTAAACGAAATGGTGACTAGTAAGTTGTATGTAAATCTCTTTTTAAACGAAATGGTGACTAGTAAGTTGTATGTAAATCTCTTTTTAAACGAAATGGTGACTAGTAAGTTGTTTGTAAATCTCTTTTTAAACGAAATGGTGACTAGTAAGTTGTATGTAAATCTCTTTTTAAACGAAATGGTGACTAGTAAGTTGTTTGTAAATCTCTTTTTAAACGAAATGGTGACTAGTAAGTTGTATGTAAATCTCTTTTTAAACGAAATGGTGACTAGTAAGTTGTATGTAAATCTCTTTTTAAACGAAATGGTGACTAGTAAGTTGTATGTGAATCTCTTTTTAAACGAAATGGTGACTAGTAAGTTGTTTGTAAATCTCTTTTTAAACGAAATGGTGACTAGTAAGTTGTATGTAAATCTCTTTTTAAACGAAATGGTGACTAGTAAGTTGTTTGTAAATCTCTTTTTAAACGAAATGGTGACTAGTAAGTTGTATGTAAATCTCTTTTTAAACGAAATGGTGACTAGTAAGTTGTATGTAAATCTCTTTTTAAACGAAATGGTGACTAGTAAGTTGTTTTTAAATCTCTTTTTAAACGAAATGGTGACTAGTAAGTTGTATGTAAATCTCTTTTTAAACGAAATGGTGACTAGTAAGTTGTATGTAAATCTCTTTTTAAACGAAATGGTGACTAGTAAGTTGTATGTAAATCTCTTTTTAAACGAAATGGTGACTAGTAAGTTGTATGTAAATCTCTTTTTAAACGAAATGGTGACTAGTAAGTTGTATGTAAATCTCTTTTTAAACGAAATGGTGACTAGTAAGTTGTTTGTAAATCTCTTTTTAAACGAAATGGTGACTAGTAAGTTGTATGTAAATCTCTTTTTAAACGAAATGGTGACTAGTAAGTTGTATGTAAATCTCTTTTTAAACGAAATGGTGACTAGTAAGTTGTTTGTAAATCTCTTTTTAAACGAAATGGTGACTAGTAAGTTGTATGTAAATCTCTTTTTAAACGAAATGGTGACTAGTAAGTTGTATGTAAATCTCTTTTTAAACGAAATGGTGACTAGTAAGTTGTATGTAAATCTCTTTTTAAACGAAATGGTGACTAGTAAGTTGTTTGTAAATCTCTTTTTAAACGAAATGGTGACTAGTAAGTTGTATGTAAATCTCTTTTTAAACGAAATGGTGACTAGTAAGTTGTATGTAAATCTCTTTTTAAACGAAATGGTGACTAGTAAGTTGTATGTAAATCTCTTTTTAAACGAAATGGTGACTAGTAAGTTGTATGTAAATCTCTTTTTAAACGAAATGGTGACTAGTAAGTTGTATGTAAATCTCTTTTTAAACGAAATGGTGACTAGTAAGTTGTATGTAAATCTCTTTTTAAACGAAATGGTGACTAGTAAGTTGTATGTAAATCTCTTTTTAAACGAAATGGTGACTAGTAAGTTGTATGTAAATCTCTTTTTAAACGAAATGGTGACTAGTAAGTTGTATGTAAATCTCTTTTTAAACGAAATGGTGACTAGTAAGTTGTTTGTAAATCTCTTTTTAAACGAAATGGTGACTAGTAAGTTGTATGTAAATCTCTTTTTAAACGAAATGGTGACTAGTAAGTTGTTTGTAAATCTCTTTTTAAACGAAATGGTGACTAGTAAGTTGTATGTAAATCTCTTTTTAAACGAAATGGTGACTAGTAAGTTGTATGTAAATCTCTTTTTAAACGAAATGGTGACTAGTAAGTTGTTTGTAAATCTCTTTTTAAACGAAATGGTGACTAGTAAGTTGTATGTAAATCTCTTTTTAAACGAAATGGTGACTAGTAAGTTGTATGTAAATCTCTTTTTAAACGAAATGGTGACTAGTAAGTTGTTTGTAAATCTCTTTTTAAACGAAATGGTGACTAGTAAGTTGTATGTAAATCTCTTTTTAAACGAAATGGTGACTAGTAAGTTGTATGTAAATCTCTTTACACGAAATTGTAACTAGTAAGTTGTATGTAAATCTCTTTTTAAACGAAATGGTCACTAGTAAGTTGTATGTAAATCTCTTTTTAAACGAAATGCTGACTAGTAAGTTGTATGAAAATCTATTTTTAAACGAAATGGTGACTAGTAAGTTGTATGTAAATCTCTTTTTAAACGAAATGGTGACTAGTAAGTTGTATGTAAATCTCTTTTTAAACGAAATGGTGACTAGTAAGTTGTATGTAAATCTCTTTTTAAACGAAATGGTGACTAGTAAGTTGTATGTAAATCTCTTTTTAAACGAAATGGTGACTAGTAAGTTGTATGTAAATCTCTTTTTAAACGAAATGGTGACTAGTAAGTTGTATGTTAATCTCTTTTTAAACGAAATGGTGACTAGTAAGTTGTATGTAAATCTCTTTTTAAACGAAATGGTGACTAGTAAGTTGTATGTAAATCTCTTTTTAAACGAAATGGTGACTAGTAAGTTGTATGTAAATCTCTTTTTAAACGAAATGGTGACTAGTTAGTTGTATGTAAATCTCTTTTTAAACGAAATGGTGACTAGTAAGTTGTATGTAAATCTCTTTTTAAACGAAATGGTGACTAGTAAGTTGTATGTAAATCTCTTTTTAAACGAAATGGTGACTAGTAAGTTGTTTGTAAATCTCTTTTTAAACGAAATGGTGACTAGTAAGTTGTATGTAAATCTCTTTTTAAACGAAATGGTGACTAGTAAGTTGTATGTAAATCTCTTTTTAAACGAAATGGTGACTAGTAAGTTGTATGTAAATCTCTTTTTAAACGAAATGGTGACTAGTAAGTTGTATGTAAATCTCTTTTTAAACGAAATGGTGACTAGTAAGTTGTATGTAAATCTCTTTTTAAACGAAATGGTGACTAGTAAGTTGTATGTAAATCTCTTTTTAAACGAAATGGTGACTAGTAAGTTGTTTGTAAATCTCTTTTTAAACGAAATGGTGACTAGTAAGTTGTATGTAAATCTCTTTTTAAACGTAATGGTGACTAGTAAGTTGTATGTAAATCTCTTTTTAAACGAAATGGTGACTAGTAAGTTGTATGTAAATCTCTTTTTAAACGAAATGGTGACTAGTAAGTTGTATGTAAATCTCTTTTTAAACGAAATGGTGACTAGTAAGTTGTATGTAAATCTCTTTTTAAACGAAATGGTGACTAGTAAGTTGTATGTAAATCTCTTTTTAAACGAAATGGTGACTAGTAAGTTGTATGTAAATCTCTTTTTAAACGAAATGGTGACTAGTAAGTTGTATGTAAATCTCTTTTTAAACGAAATGGTGACTAGTAAGTTGTGTGTAAATCTCTTTTTAAACGAAATGGTGACTAGTAAGTTGTTTGTAAATCTCTTTTTAAACGAAATGGTGACTAGTAAGTTGTATGTAAATCTCTTTTTAAACGAAATGGTGACTAGTAAGTTGTATGTAAATCTCTTTTTAAACGAAATGGTGACTAGTAAGTTGTATGTAAATCTCTTTTTAAACGAAATGGTGACTAGTAAGTTGTATGTAAATCTCTTTTTAAACGAAATGGTGACTAGTAAGTTGTATGTAAATCTCTTTTTAAACGAAATGGTGACTAGTAAGTTGTATGTAAATCTCTTTTTAAACGAAATGGTGACTAGTAAGTTGTATGTAAATCTCTTTTTAAACGAAATGGTGACTAGTAAGTTGTATGTAAATCTCTTTTTAAACGAAATGGTGACTAGTAAGTTGTATGTAAATCTCTTTTTAAACGAAATGGTGACTAGTAAGTTGTATGTAAATCTCTTTTTAAACGAAATGGTGACTAGTAAGTTGTATGTAAATCTCTTTTTAAACGAAATGGTGACTAGTAAGTTGTATGTAAATCTCTTTTTAAACGAAATGGTGACTAGTAAGTTGTATGTTAATCTCTTTTTAAACGAAATGGTGACTAGTAAGTTGTATGTAAATCTCTTTTTAAACGAAATGGTGACTAGTAAGTTGTATGTAAATCTCTTTTTAAACGAAATGGTGACTAGTAAGTTGTATGTTAATCTCTTTTTAAACGAAATGGTGACTAGTAAGTTGTTTGTAAATCTCTTTTTAAACGAAATGGTGACTAGTAAGTTGTTTGTAAATCTCTTTTTAAACGAAATGGTGACTAGTAAGTTGTATGTAAATCTCTTTTTAAACGAAATGGTGACTAGTAAGTTGTATGTAAATCTCTTTTTAAACGAAATGGTGACTAGTAAGTTGTATGTAAATCTCTTTTTAAACGAAATGGTGACTAGTAAGTTGTATGTAAATCTCTTTTTAAACGAAATGGTGACTAGTAAGTTGTATGTAAATCTCTTTTTAAACGAAATGGTGACTAGTAAGTTGTTTGTAAATCTCTTTTTAAACGAAATGGTGACTAGTAAGTTGTATGTAAATCTCTTTTTAAACGAAATGGTGACTAGTAAGTTGTATGTTAATCTCTTTTTAAACGAAATGGTGACTAGTAAGTTGTTTGTAAATCTCTTTTTAAACGAAATGGTGACTAGTAAGTTGTTTGTAAATCTCTTTTTAAACGAAATGGTGACTAGTAAGTTGTATGTAAATCTCTTTTTAAACGAAATGGTGACTAGTAAGTTGTATGTAAATCTCTTTTTAAACGAAATGGTGACTAGTAAGTTGTTTGTAAATCTCTTTTTAAACGAAATGGTGACTAGTAAGTTGTTTGTAAATCTCTTTTTAAACGAAATGGTGACTAGTAAGTTGTTTGTAAATCTCTTTTTAAACGAAATGGTGACTAGTAAGTTGTATGTAAATCTCTTTTTAAACGAAATGGTGACTAGTAAGTTGTTTGTAAATCTCTTTTTAAACGAAATGGTGACTAGTAAGTTGTTTTAAATCTCTTTTTAAACGAAATGGTGACTAGTAAGTTGTTTGTAAATCTCTTTTTAAACGAAATGGTGACTAGTAAGTTGTTTGTAAATCTCTTTTTAAACGAAATGGTGACTAGTAAGTTGTATGTAAATCTCTTTTTAAACGAAATGGTGACTAGTAAGTTGTATGTAAATCTCTTTTTAAACGAAATGGTGACTAGTAAGTTGTTTGTAAATCTCTTTTTAAACGAAATGGTGACTAGTAAGTTGTTTGTAAATCTCTTTTTAAACGAAATGGTGACTAGTAAGTTGTTTGTAAATCTCTTTTTAAACGAAATGGTGACTAGTAAGTTGTTTGTAAATCTCTTTTTAAACGAAATGGTGACTAGTAAGTTGTTTGTAAATCTCTTTTTAAACGAAATGGTGACTAGTAAGTTGTTTGTAAATCTCTTTTTAAACGAAATGGTGACTAGTAAGTTGTTTGTAAATCTCTTTTTAAACGAAATGGTGACTAGTAAGTTGTTTGTAAATCTCTTTTTAAACGAAATGGTGACTAGTAAGTTGTATGTAAATCTCTTTTTAAACGAAATGGTGACTAGTAAGTTGTATGTAAATCTCTTTTTAAACGAAATGGTGACTAGTAAGTTGTTTGTAAATCTCTTTTTAAACGAAATGGTGACTAGTAAGTTGTTTGTAAATCTCTTTTTAAACGAAATGGTGACTAGTAAGTTGTTTGTAAATCTCTTTTTAAACGAAATGGTGACTAGTAAGTTGTATGTAAATCTCTTTTTAAACGAAATGGTGACTAGTAAGTTGTTTGTAAATCTCTTTTTAAACGAAATGGTGACTAGTAAGTTGTTTGTAAATCTCTTTTTAAACGAAATGGTGACTAGTAAGTTGTTTGTAAATCTCTTTTTAAACGAAATGGTGACTAGTAAGTTGTTTGTAAGTCTCTTTTTAAACGAAATGGTGACTAGTAAGTTGTTTGTAAATCTCTTTTTAAACGAAATTGTGACTAGTAAGTTGTTTGTAAATCTCTTTTTAAACGAAATGGTGACTAGTAAGTTGTATGTAAATCTTGTTTTAAACGAAATGGTAAGTTGAATGCGTGTGCGTGTGCGTGTGCGTGTGCGTGTGCGTGTGCGTGTGCGTGTGCGTGTGCGTGTGCGTGTGCGTGTGCGTGTGCGTGTGCGTGTGCGTGTGCGTGTGCGTGTGCGTGTGCGTGTGCGTGTGCGTGTGCGTGTGCGTGTGCGTGTGGTAACTAAAGGTGAATTCACAACCTTGCGTGGCCGTGCATGCAGCGTGGTGCAGCGGCTGGTAGACCAATCAGAAACGACTTGCATGCAGTGCAGTGCAGCGCTGCCGAAGTTGGTCGACATTCAACTTTTGCAGCACTGCACGCAAGTCATACCTCCATAGATCGTATATATTCTGATGGCTCACACTGGCTGTGGCCAAGGCGACTGACCCACCGAGGCTTTAAGCCAATCAGAAACAGACAATATCACGATTTAGATGGCCGTGATCACTGCAACCAAACTGCAACACGGCTCAAATCAAAACAAACATAACCCTACACACAGTTACATGAACGCGTCTTTTACAACACAAAAAGCAACCTAGAATGCTATATTTCTCTATTCTAGGAATTTCTCTATGTTCTAAAAAGCCTACAAGGTAATGCCTAGGCCTACGCCAATATCTTATTATTTCTTAACACTGAATTTATATGTATCGGCCTAGTAATACGGCAGTCCTAGTGATACAATAGGCGGAGGCCTAGGCAGTGAAACCGCATTTGTGCCGGCCGGGTCGTGAACACATAGAACTTCCCACGCACTACTGCAGCAGCACGGACGGCGCTGCATGCACGGCCACGCAAGGTCGTGAATTCACCTTTAGCCTCCTTACAAGACAGCTCCACACGCTAATGCCACCGCTTCAATCACCTCAACGTGTAGTTCCAATAACCTGTGTCGTTATTACGAGGGAAGAGCTCTGTACCAGCCACCAATGTTGCGTGTGTGTGTGCGTGTGCGTGTGCGTGTGCGTGTGGTAACTAAGCCTCCTTACAAGACAGCTCCACACGCTAATGCCACCGCTTCAATCACCTCAACGTGTAGTTCCAATAACCTGTGTCGTTATTACGAGGGAAGAGCTCTGTACCAGCCACCAATGTTGCGTGTGCGTGTGCTTGTGCGTGTGGTAACTAAGCCTCCTTACAAGACAGCTCCACACGCTAATGCCACCGCTTCAATCACCTCAACGTGTAGTTCCAATAACCTGTGTCGTTATTACGAGGGAAGAGCTCTGTACCAGCCACCAATGTTGCGTGCGTGTGTGTGTGTGTGTGTGCGTGTGCGTGTGCGTGTGGTAACTAAGCGTGCTTACAAGACAGCTCCACACGCTAATGCCACCGCTTCAATCACCTCAACGTGTAGTTCCAATAACCTGTGTCGTTATTACGAGAGGAGAGCTCTGTACCAGCCACCAATGTTGCGTGTGTGTGTGCGTGTGCGTGTGGTAACTAAGC